>WFKH01007768.1:52199134-52215556 GCA_016163765.1 Magallana hongkongensis | reverse complement strand
CAATTACTGTCCTAGCTAAGTGTAGCATAACACTGTTACATAGAGGAACACACAGAGGTACAATTATATACTGTCCTAGCTAAGTGTAGCATACACTCTGCTACATAGAGGAGCACACAGAGGTACAATTATATAAGATGATATAATATGAGATATAAACAGACACACCACGAAAAAATAGCAAACCAGAGAAGTTCAATATATAGGATTAATAATTACCGGTTCTAGGCACTGTGTGTAGTATTTACATTTTATCCTAAGCTACAGGTTGTGAGAAGTTATCTTTGGTAATTAAGCTTTATAATCATTGATATTAATGATATGAATACACACACACACATACATATGTAGTATAAACTGTATTCATAAATGACAAGTGGAACTTGGAAATATAGAGAATTGTTATGGTTCTTGTAAATTGTACTACAGTATGTACATGTGTGTAACAGATTACCAGTAATAACAAATAGATTTCATTACATAGTATTTTCAGAATTACATGTAATGTTATGAGTTGAATGATTTAATTGTGTCTAACATGTATATCATTCATGCTAAATATATGATCATTAGGGTGCATCAATCCTATAAGGAGATAACTCTTACAGAGGTAAAGAAATATTGTTTGTTCATAAAATTGTCAGGACTACAAACTTAAAAGTGATTTTCTTGGTATCTTTAGTTGTGAAGTAGATTTCATTAATTTGTTGATATTTTTAGGAAATCTTTGTCATTGAGACAAACAATCTTACATTATTGTACATATGGGTGGTGTGCCTTATAAAATTACTTGCATAAAAAAGCAATTCAATCATGCACATAAACTGTCAACTATTTCCCAAGCTACATTTGTAAAGTATACAATGTGCATGTATCCTACTGGAAGATAAATAAATGAAAAAATACTGAGATTGAAATCTAATTGAAGTTTAATTAAAATTTAATGATGGTTCAATTTTGTAGAATGTGTTCAAAGCCAAGGCTTTCCAGGAGTTGGGAGAGGATGCCTTGATAGAGATTCTGAAATCTGACGAGCTGATGTTAGATGAGGCAGACATTATCAAATACATCAAAGAATGGGCCACTGTCAATGCTGTAAGTTTATTCTATCAATATTCAGGCTATTCTAAAGAGTAAAGCTAGTACTTGATGTCCATCAAACAGTGATATCTTCAGTGCTATTTTTGGTATTGTTGCAATCAATGTGATACGTCACAATTCCAAACTCTTTATCATCTCTCATTGGCTGCAATTTTTCATGCATTTTAAACTGGTTCTGATCTGGATTTTTGACAATTGCCTGAAAATTGATACCATGTAACATGTAGATATCAATGATTTTTACAAAAATCAAATAAATTTTATGATGTTTAATAGGATCTGATGTTAATGTTTCTAAACAGGTTGTGCTGAACCGACCAATGAGTGAGGTAGCCCGGAGAATTGTCAGCCACGTTCGATTAGCTCTGCTGTCTGCGGAAGAATTGGAGAAAGCTGAGCGGGACAACAAAAAAGATAACCTCATTCCTGTAAGCTAGTTCAGAGAATAAATCTCGTTGTTTTCTCTTTATCAGTTTCCCCCATGTTTGCATGCAAGGGCATAAAAAAGTATATATATTGTTATCTAAGGTTCATTGAAAGGTATCTAAAAAAGTGCAGATGCATGTTTTAAAAAAGAATTTAATCTGAATTCATTCATTGCTTTGTGAAACTTCCTGATGTTTGATATACAGCTGTTGAGTCAAACTCATTGGCATTGTTTGGTTTCCTTCACCTTTGACTTTGAAACTTAGATTTTTTGCCAGTTTGTTTACTCTTCTTGCCAATTTGTTTACACTTCTTTAAATTACTTTAACAAATGATGTAATAGTATATACTGAGCTCCTGATAATAGTTTCACATTATCGTTAACATGGAAATCAATTTGAGCTGCAATTCTCCTGTTGGAAAATTTTACTGCCAAAATGTTATTAACTTCTTCAATGACAGAAAAATATGTTTAATAAACTTCTTTTTATTGTATTTGTGTGGGAAAACCCAATTAGAGGCCCTGATTAAAGCTAGATTACATATTTTCTCCTGCAAAAATTTGATTTGCTCTTTATTCACAATTTTAATGGAGAATTGTCCCATTCTTGATGCAAATATATTTTATGAAACCTGAATTACCTTCTTAACTTAAATGCATCATCTGCTGTTTTATAATGTTCTTTTGGGATGCTGAAAACCAGACCCAATTATAAACCTTTTCAGTAATATAAGCTTTTTAAAAAAGATAAAACATTCTGACAAATTTGATGAATTATTTATTTTTAACAAAGTTCTAATAGCCACAAATTCAATAAATACTGTTATAAATATTGAAATGACCACCAGTTGTAAAGTTATGATCTTTTTCATATTAAAGGTGGACTGCTTCAGTGGAGCATGGAAATTTCATGCCACGAAAAAGGGAGACAAATCAAATCCATTGCTGACAAAACGAAAAGGAACCACAGATCGGGCCCACCACCAAACCTTGGAGTAATTAACCGACAAAAACTGTGGAAAATTGGACTGTCTGTAAGCTAGAAATTCCTGAAATGCTCACAAGGAAAAATACAATTTAAATACATGTATTATCTTTGCACTTTATACTTGCTAGGTAATGAAATTAAACTTTGTCACTAAAATTGCAAAGTTATCAAAAGTGGTATATATAGTTGTCATGACTACCTGTTCATATTGATGAGGAAGTTGATGAGAAATGCAAATGCCACAAAATGTTCATGCTTAATTAAATGAGAAAAAAGAATTCTAGAAAATTAATGGTTGAAATTCTTGGAAGATACTTTGTTTTTGATGATTTTTAGTCCTGCCAGGGTATTTGTGGTTATGAGAGTTTCATGAATATGCTTTATCTTTTTTGCAATTCCATATCCCAAGTTATCTGTAATAAAAATATATGTAACATGTGTTAGTGCATATAATATTTTCCATACACATTAATCATTTTTTGACATATTTATACTTGTAGACATTTAAAATTCTTATTATTTTGTTCATTGCTTGTTTTATGTAGTTTAGTTAAGCTAGAAAAAAAAAATCAGGACAATCTTACTTGATAAAACACCAAATAGTACAACTAAAAGCAAATGTGTAGATGTCTTTAGAATATAATTCGGATTCTTAAATACTATAGACTTTTTACACTATATTTACCTGTGAATTTTAAGATAAAGTCTAAATTATAAGAGTAATTTTTGTTTCAAAGTTAAACCATTTATTTTATATCAATTGAAAGCATAACTTGTATTATATATTGCTTGGATTGATCATGTCTTACAGTTTTAGCATTTATGCCAAACAAGCTACCAAATTATTCAACTGTACATGTTATATATGTGTAACTATAATAATGTGTTTACTATTCACATGTATAATAACTAAGCACTTTTGATTAATAATCACTATATTCAAAGAAATTATATTTCCATATTTATGTAATTTGACAAAAGAATTAATCAGTTTTGATGTAGAGGCATGTGTTGGTAGAAAACTGAAATGCTAAAATGTGTTAACTGGGAAGGTATGTTCTATAGCTCTATACAATATACTGTCAATAAAGTTTGTTTTTTATTAAATTTTAAATGTTTATTTGTATATTTTTTATGGGAAATCTAATTATAGGTAATCTTTGTAATTCTGTAAAAACGTTGAAATAATTTGTTACTCCACATACTGTTTTATTTAACCAGCGACATGTTAACAGTGAAAATGACATGCGTCAGATAACATTTTACGGTTATTTCTGGCTGTGTATATAACGTTATCTAACTATGTTGCGTGATCTAGCGAAAAATTTAGAGTTTTCAAGGGAAATTATTCCATTTGGCTCTCAGGCGCTCCACATATCTAATTTTCTAAGGATTTCTTTTTTACCTGGCATGCCTTTGAACGATTTCCGGTCGACTGCAGTGTACATGTAATAACTTTTTCTTCGCTGCAGTTTATTGTAGTTTAAATAAAGAACAGGCTAGGAGTTGCGTAATTTTAAACCCTTTAAAGATAATTAAGTTGGCAGCGCATATATACGAACTCTAGATTTTCAAGAATCGATTCCAAATTAAGGCCATCACTGATAATTAGATTTGATTTAAGTAAAAGGAAAACAAGCTACGTTATTTTTAGAGTGTAATATCTGAAAATTTCTATTTGATCATCCATCCTTCTGGATGCTAAATCGAAGCAACGTTAGCCGCTGTGCTCATTTTCTCCCGCCAAATCTTCGATAAATTTTTCTTGTTCGCGAAACCAAACGCGTACCCGACTTCCGGTTGTTGGCGAGGCTCCTTGGTGTTGTGAATGCTTGTTGATGAGCGACATTTAGGTAGCGGGCTTATGACTTTATTAACCTGTGATCAAACTTGCATAGTTACCATAGAAACTGGAAATCGATATTTGTAATAAGTATTACTAAATTGTGTACGTTGTGGCGACAGAACTATAATTGATCCACACAAGATTACTGGAGATTGGGGACATGGTTCTAGCCACAGGGCTCAAGTCTGTACCCCGCAGGATGCTGACAGTACGGAGTCCAGCGGAGTCCGTGCATTCCTGCTAACGTGAGACCATGGAAACATGATCTACCACAGCGACACGGTTGTAACGTATTCGCGAGAAGTTCATTATAAGCCGTTACTTGATAAGTGCAATAATCATTACTTGTGCTTTCTATGGGAAAAAGGGAACGATTGATTTGGAAGAGCAGTAACTGTTAAATTTTTGCTGTCTGAGATACAGCGAGTTGTAAGGCTAGGATAAATCTATTAGTGGACTACCGAGGCTAGGAGTCGAGATAGGGAGGTGGGTGGAGGGTTGTTTGAAGACGGAATGTCTCCTCGCCCCCATGCGTCTCTTGTGGATTTCGGAGATCATCAGGAAAGCTGTAATGTTGTGCTGTGGAACTTCACGGGTGAGTACTTCAGTCACGTGGTGTCATCTAAGGAATCGTATACACAAACGAACTTATTAATATATTTATTCAAGCATTCATATTTGTACACAGACAGGATTTCTTTTAAGATGAAAAATATATTTTTTGTCTTCTAACTAAAACAAAATCTGCATGCACTTTTAAAATATCGTAACAATTTGATCCAGGCGTATGTTTTTTGGAATATCGTTTTGGTATACCAACAGCTTGGCGAAAAATCTGTCAGAATTTATAACATTGATTATTACACGGGGAATGGAGCACCGAGATAGGACCAGCTCCCCACGGACTCGTGGCTTGCATTTTCCCCCGGTCCGCAAGGGAGGCTTTTGTTTTCTCACTTTTCCGTGCCACACTCTAAATGTATGAAAATGATCCACGCGAACACTCTTTTGTCCTGTAACTTCCATCGAAATCAATGCATATTTAAAATGACTTAAAAGGATTACGCTCCAATTAGGACATTATTTAGCCCAGCACATCAACACTATGAAATAACAGAATTTCGTAAATCGATACAGCTTTACTATACTGACCGATTTCTGTTTACGGAGTGGGGGGCAGTCGGAACATCTCTTTTCTATTTGACCGGTAGAGCAAAACTAAGAAGTTATAGGATCTTCGGATCAAAGAGTTTTTTGTTATTAAAAACAAGGTCCCTATGGACAATCAGCTATAACTATATTTGATTTATAACCTTATGTTTTACGGTCGTAATGTGAAACCCTTTCACAACAGCTGATTTTTTCTCTCAATGACACGCAGAAATTATTTTTTCCGGGGAATATCATTTCAAAGCCAAAAAAATCCAGAAGTAAATCAAATAAATGAATGCGTATTTCATATTTTTGTCTCTCTTTAGATCATGCCATCTTTTTGTTCTTTGATGGCATACAGTGAGAATGGTGAGAGAATAGCGATCCACAGTGTTATACGAACGAGCCCTTCTAAGCATTTCCGGGATCCAATTGATCTCGCTCCTCGACAAGCACTCACTCATCTCCCATATTCCTACCGTCTTTTGAAAGCTAAACCGTCTTTGTGACTCGCCTGGGATTCGACGTGACATTATTTCCATGTACATCATAGCTGTGGGAGAATACTTAGTGCTCCCCCGCGTCTGATTTCTGTACAGAGATGCAGAAAATATGGCTACATTTACGTCCAATGTTTTATGGCAATGTACTTCTCGTAAAAAACGACCTACAATGAGCATAATTGATACCCAGATAAATATTCTATCTGTATCCTGTTCATTCATACATACAATTCCTCCTTACATACATGTATGTTTTTATGTGCTGTCAATGGAGTTGAGGTTTATACCTTGAAATTGCAACCTGATTAGACACAGTCTTCGTTGAACAATATACGGGCATCGTAATTTATCTGAAAAACCTCTACATATTTTATATCACTTCCGGGAACCATCCTTTGTGTCAGCGATATGAGTTTATGTATTTGCGTATTTAGAAATGCAATATATCTAAAGCCCTGTTTGATAGAATTAATGATTTTCCTGAATATATTTTTTTAATGCAATACACACAACGTAAATAAAGACGTTCCACTTTCACAATCTCTTTTACCAAACTTCATGATTTCAGTTAATTACTATCATTAAAATGACTGACGTTTTTCCTCTCCGCCATAGTTTTCCTAAAATTTTAACCTCCATTTTATCAATTGTTGTTACTCTCGCTAACTTTGTAAATCACCTCTAACTAAAACGTAATAAACTTGCACTCGTTGAAGCGGTTGCCAGAATAACGCATAACAACAACGTATGCCGACGCATGAAAAATGAGGCAAACACGCTGTATCGTTGAATGCTTTAGTAGTTAATAACACGTTGTTGTATCGTAGTATGAGTTTTTGCACGCAGATTGCTAACTAAAAGTTTGTGCATGCAGGAGATATTCAATGCAAGGCAACGTTCAATTTATAAGTTAGTTGTAAATCTGATGTGCACAACGGGCAAGTGATGCCTCAGTGTAAGTCATGCACGTGACGGGAGCGTTCCTCAGATGTTGACATGCGTCGGAAACCCATACACTTGTAATAATAGACTTATACCCGTTATTGTTTTAAAACGTATACACTTGGAACAGACGTATACCTGTTAACTTTATAAACAATACACTTGTAATAAACGTACAATGGTTAACGTTGTAACCCGTCCTCTGATAAAAGACGTACACTCGATAACAATGTAAACCGAATACACTTAATAAACGTTAAATTTATTTAACATACATACATAGTAAACGTTGTAAAACGTACATTCGTAATAAATGTTACCATTGTAAAAATGTACACTCGTTATAAACGTTAGCTTGTAAAACATACACTCGTAATTAACATTAACGTTGTAAACACGTACACTCGTAATAAACGTTAAGTTTGTAAAACGTACACTCGTGATAAACGTTGTAAAATCGTACACTCGTAATAAACATTAAGGTTGTAAAACCTATACTCGTAATAAACGTTAACGTTGTAAAACGTACATTCGTAATAAACGTTACATTGTAAAACGTACATTCGTAATAAACGTTAAGATTGAAGAACGTACACTAGTAATAAACGTTTAGGTTGTAGAACGTACACTCGTAATAAACGTTGTAAAACATACACTCGTGATAAGCGTTACGGTTGTAAAACTAGGAGGGCTGTCCAAAAATTTCGTGGACAATAGCGATAGAAACGAAACTAATAATAGAAGAAACAGTAAAAATCGAAATATTTTGAGATCACCCTCTTGCCAGACGGTGATTGCGGCATATTACTCTCAGGAAAACCAAGGACTAAGACGTTGTAAAAACGTCGTTATAACGTCAGACTGGGCTGTGCGGCCTGTATAGACAATGTTTATAAAATGATAACTCATACGTAAGAATATACATTACTCTGATTTTTAAACATATACTTTATTATAGTCAATATTTAAATATTATAATACTTTCCTGACAATGGCGTCGTTATTTACAGGGAAATTACATGTGTCCACAAACTTTTTGGACAACCCTCGTACACTCGTAATAAACGTTAACGGTGTTAAAAGTACACTAGTAATAAACGCTTACGTCAAGAAATCGATCAGACTGGTACATATCTTCTCCTTTTCATCCAATACTTACATGGATAGCACCACCTTATTTCTTACATCTGCATATGTCGTACAGAAATGTACCCTCTCTACTTCCACTATCTTTTTATTTATGTTACATGCTATAATAGGCCCAATTTCTTAAATCATTCTCCTTACACTCAATTTTATCCTCTCACACCCACTTTTCACCTCTCATTCAAAGCATCATGCTTTATCTTACAAATCACCATATAATTTCACCCGGACATATTATCTCTGTCTTATTTTACCTCTTAAATATCCTCACCTTTCCCGCCCCACTCACAAATGACATCGCATGCATCATTTTAACATTTCATCTGTAATATCTAATTTGTGATATCTGACCTTTAACATCATATTTCTAACGTTTCACCTTTAAGATTAAGTTGCGTTTAACAGCCCACGTATTTTTAAAATAAATCTGTTTTACCTTATGCCATTTTGTTTACCTAATAATACACTTCATGCTTTAACAACATCGCTCTTTACCTGTGCAAACATCCATTCATTTTCATATTGATGATGTGAACACCATTACTAGACTATCATCCAATTTGTGATAATTTATAGCTACCATAGAATCATTTTTTGCTCATACAGAACATTGATGATAATATACATTTTTGCATAAGAAAATATAATTTTGTAGAAATATCAACAAAACTATAGCTGCAGGTCTGTAGCTCCCGGTCTGAAAAAAAAAATTCGGATAGACGACCTGGGTTGGCCATCCGAGTTTTTTTTTTCAGACCGGTAGCTACAGACCTGCAGATGCCCCAAATCCAGAAAAGCATGTTTCTTTTTTTAATTTAGACTGATCGAGTTATGTTTCATGTTTAGCGAGGGAACATTAGAACAACAGAATCGCCAGTGTCATAAGATTTGTGACAAATCAATAGACACATTTAATACACACTGACAGTACATCTGATTAAGTGCATGTTGGTGGTTTAGCGAGGGAATATTTGATCTTCATCTGACCACAACCTAACTCCACAGAAACCACGCGTCAGCATGTATTTGTGGACGTTCTGCATCAGACGTAGAGTGCAGCAGTAGAGCATACAAGGTTACACAGACGATGTATGATTAAGCCCACAAATGTCAATGGCGTCCCGGGGGTATCAATCATACCGGAGCATTACACAGCTCCTGCAAATGAATTGCATGTTCCGACAATTACCAATGATGGAGAATGACAAAGTTTTAAGCTGATTGTGTAACGAGGTCTTCTCAAAAAGCCAGATACTGCATTAAAGCGAACCTGCTCTATGGCATGCTTTGTTTGACAGTTCAGTGGGGCGGTAATCTTGTCAAGGTCTTTATAGTGCTTGTTTGGGTTCTACAGTGTTTGAGAACGCAATTATAAGAGATTTTTGCTGATATTCAACACTTGATTGATTGGTGCTTCAACCATTAATTCAAATTGAAATAAATAAATAGTTGATGCTCTTTTCATTTGTAGATCAGGGTCAAAGTAGAAAAAAATACTCGTAAAATCCCCATTTTCTCATCCTTTTTCTTCTTCAAGGATTGGTAACATGAATTAGTAATAATACTAATAAATATTGACATTTTTTTAAAAAGCCAATCAATGCGCATAACTAAATGTATTAAACCTATATTGTTTCTTACAGGCGACATTTGAAACACTGATATTACGCTTTGAAACGTAGAAACAAACGCACTAGGGAATGGACCTTTTTAATCAATGTGGCGTAATTACTTTTTTTTAATGACGCTGCGTTGAAGATAGACTGCTTGGTATTTTTTCTTTAAGGATTGGACACATGAATTAGTAATAATACTAATAAATATTGACATTTTTTTAAAAAGCCAATCAATGCGCATAACTAAATGTATTAAACTTATATTGTTTCTGACAGGCGACATTTAAAACACTGATATTAGGCTATGAGAAAAAAAACCCGATTTTGTATATCTCTCCCTGTTAAAAAGAAACTTCGGTAATTTTTGACATTTCTGGATTTATTGCTGCATATTTAATTTATCAAATCCGGAAACAAAACCAAGTCTGACAGAAAATTTACTGTTAAAGGTGCGATATTTTATTAACCCCACCTCACCTTTATGCTGTAGCTACGATTTCTTATAAATCTTGTCATCAAGAAACCTTTTTTTCTGCTTCCTTAAAAAACTACATATATATTTTCAGTCTAGCCAATTTTTGTAAAAATATTGCGTAATTTGAAATTCATTATTAATAAGAGTAAGGCCGACATCATGTACGGAAAATGCATTTTAATACTCCCGAGAGATTTTTTTAACGCTGAAAATGAAAGCACCAAGGACACGCAGCCAAGGGAACGTGTGTACAATGGATACATGTAGAATGTTCCCATGCAAAATGAATCCATATTCTACTCTAGAATTCCTTTACAATTATATTTACTATATATTTCAAATTTAAAGTTTTAACCCCCCCCCCCTAAAAAAAAATAATTATTTATTTCAAAGCAATTTAGAGGGGGTATGTGGGTGAGGGTGTCACGCAGTTTGTAAAATTACATTGTGCTTGAAAATTATTCCTCTACCAATATAGCATTTATACACCCATCTGATGTGCAGTTTTCTATAAATCGATATATACATGTATATCTCATATAAATAAATCATTGTATAGTACCATGGAGCGTTTATAACCACTTTTTTTTAAAATGGCGTCCACCTTAAAGGTGAGACCTAAACCTGAAGAAATATACCATATGGAAATAACAATTTCGGAAAAGATATTTGTTTTATTGAATGGCAAAAAAATGAATAGATAAATCAGTGACGCTATATTTAGAAATATTTACATTTTTCGGTGTTTTTGTCTGTAATAAAACTATGAATCAAATTTCTAATGTATAGTTCAATACATTTCATCAATGACGCAACTGACGTACTGGTGGGGCGCAAGCGGGGTATGCATAATTATATTAATTAAATGAAAGTAACGTACAAATGTCAATAATTTAGCATTTAATCGTACAAATGCTTACAATTATATAAACATAAGTAAAAAGGAATCATTCTTTGAGTATTATGAGAAAAACATTACGGTCGGACGTGATAAATCTGTCGGGCTTTATTGGATTTGATCACGCCCCGACCATAATGCTCATCTCATAATACCCAGAGAATGATTCCTTATTTCTTAAATAAAATGGGAAGATAAATATTGGCAAATCGCGATGTAAAAGAACTTCATTTAAGTCATTTTAGCTGAATACAATGAACAACCTGGCAAACGCTGAACGTTAAGAATAGTGTTATTCTAAAAAATCACTCGTCTTATTGATATAAAAACTTGTATCATTTGACTTATATGTATACCATCAAACCAATTTTCGTTATTCATTCAACTTAAAAAAAAATCAATAAAAACTAACCAATTATTACTCTCGGGAAAAAAATTACAGTTACGTTCCTGATTTTTGTAGATCAAATTAGCTGCGGCACGCAAGTATTTGATTCAGCTACTTACTCTGGCCTCAAAGACATGACAAAAATGTGTCTTTCGGACCTTTACCAACTTAAACACAGATAATTGCACTCACTTCCAGCGCCGTGCTTGCTGGAGGGGCACATTGTGACACTTTGATGAATAAATACATTAATGCGACGCACTGTAGCTGTAAAATATATATGATATGTCCACCTTACCATATCTAGTGCTATTCTATTATCTTATTATGTGTAAAGGGTCCTTAGCTTTAAACGCAGATTGTTTGAAGAGCAGCCTCGTGTTTTCGGTTATGAAATCTTTTAACAATTATTTTTTTTCAATTATATTCTTTCATTTCTTGTAGAAATTTGCCGATCATATCAAAATGCTAATATCTTGCTGAAAATGCTATCTGTTCTTCACACTTTATATAGTTACATTAAAATATTTTTTTTTTATAAATCACTTTCTTTGGTAGTTCATGCGGGCATGAATGTAGCAAGCATTGCAGAAAAAAACAACCCGTGGGTTATGTCATTTTTTCTTGCAATGATCGCTCTCTTCAAAGACGGTATGAAACACCAACGAAAACTTTACTCTGTTTATATTTTCATCTCTCTTGGAATCTCTCTGAATTATTTATATTAAGCGAGCATAAAAGAATAAAACTATCTTTGTGGTCGATCAGTACATTACATAGAATAAGGAGGCAACTCTACCGCATTGGAAGTTACCATAACTATTTGGAAGTCTAACGATCAATCTGTGCATTCCATGTTATTCAGAGGGCTGGATGGTTTTGGTCATTTTTTGGATTACATTAATCTCCTTAAAAAAAAGAGCTTTGTCTGAAGATTTAGGAAAATATGTTAAAATCTAAAATATTTGCAATTTTTCTTACTTAAATTATAGTTTACAATCGAAAAGATAACATCTAAAATTTTAAAGTAGATCTAATGAGTTATTTGTTTACTATCCAGCCTGCTAAAATATGCTAAAATGTTTTGATCGATTACGAAATAATCCATCCATAGTTAACCTTAAGTATAAATGTTTTCTTAAGAAATCGAGGAAAAAGTAATCAGAACACGGGATATGTAAGTATAAAGGCACAACATGTTAACCAAACTTTTTAATGGTAAAGAAGCGAATGTGGAGATTTCCGTCAATCAAGAGAGGCAAATCGGCGGATTTAACATTAAACCTCAGATATGCAAGCCCTGCTAGTGACCACTCAAAGTCGTTTATATACTAGTATGCCATTAATTATACTCTGTCCCAAGTTTCTGCTTCCACCACTTTTTGCGTGATATTTCGATAATCATAAATACCTTTGTGCCCAAACTATGTTCATCCACTAAAATGAAAAAAAGTCCAGATTATCTGTTTTGAAACGCCCCCTCTACCGCTTTAGGTTTCTATACACAACCAAAAATAGAAAGTCTACGGGGATTTTGCATTGCAAAAGTCATGAAAGTACCCGGATGATAACGTTGAAAAATTGTGCGAGGTATTCCGAGTGACTTCCGAATGGAGAAAAGAGTCAACATTTTGTATTATAAATCTACGTAAGAAAACCCTTTTCGTTCCTGTGAATTTTTCCCCGAGTGAAAAATGATAATGTGTCAATGAAGATATCTTGGATATTTTCCCTTTCATCAATTTCAATTGTACTTCTTTCCCAGGCATATGTATTTTTATTAAAAATCGTCCAAATGTGACGGAAACAATAACTTGGACAGACTACAGTAAAAACACGAGATTACAACGTATTTTCCGACATGAAAGCCAACATTTATGATATAAACAAATAATTCCTGGATTTAAGTTATCGGGCATTGTTTACGATCGGACATATTAAGCATTTGGAGAAATTTAAAAGTATAAACTTACTAACATACACGTACTTACCAAAGTTCGTTATAATAAGTTACTCAGCTACTTTTTGGCCTAACACATATGACTACTGAGCCATACATGTGCTCCCTTCATACTTACCAAAACCAAGATCTAAAATAAATTTTGACCTTCAAGACCTAGGAAAGCTGAATTGTCGAGTTTATTAATACATTTAATTCAATCAATGTATACGTAGATATATAATTTTTAAACTTTTACACTTGGTTACAATTCCAAGACCAATAAAACCTTTCGCTGCAATCTTCGTTTACACTGATCTAACGTCAAAGTACTGGTAGATATATTAAAGAAAAAAGTTATTCTCATTCCTTGCATTATTTATAAAGTGAAAGTGTATTGGTATCATTGAATCACTTCCTTTAGAACATTGAAGGTTGATGAGGAATATTCGATGGTATAGGTGTAGGTGGACTTTTTATAGACTTTTCAAAGATTTCTGTGGGGTTTTACTACGAGAAAACTGTAAGACGTATTGTTATAAAATCTTCACTACAGACAGTTGATTAAAGACAGGAATAGAAGTTCATTTAAGATGTAGGCACGATTTTCTCTTATTTTACAATTACTAAAAAAAAATCCATCAACCATGTTTATTTTTTTTAAATTTGTCTTATTTCTATGTTTAGAATTGTGTATATTTTTTTCCCTCAAAGTTAACGAGCTTTTAGTGCACTGTTTTAAATTGTTGGGGCAATCTGTAGGCAGACTCTCGTTAAACTTCTTCACAGGTTATATGAAACCAAAATAAATGATGGAACCGATTTCATAACATGGAAGATGCCATTCCTAAACTTTCTGTTTAATTAAAACTAACAAAAGCATGCTTTGATGTCAATGCAGACAACGAAGCACCGGTATCAAGAAAACCCCGCCATCTTTTAATACGACTGTTTCTGATCATTGATGGTATGATGCATATGTCCTTAGGTGTTTTGCAAAATTAACCTTATCTTTAATAAAGGCATCCTACTAGTATCCTACTAGTATCAATAAAAAGTAATCATCTTTTCTGAAAGACCGCGAGCCATGTGTGACATGCCGAAAATACATCAAAGAAGAGACTGCCAAGAAGTGATTATATGTTGTACAAGTATGCATACGTTTGACCAATTTATTGACGTAATGTGGTGCAATATTTACACGATCGCTCTGAAAAGGTCACGGTCCAACTTGATGAGTATGAAAGGTCTTTGACCGAGCTTTGGGGAGATATTATTGGAGAGTCTGAAATTTTTTCAAACAAACCAAGAAAATAAACTTTCCTTTTCTGTACGAACTTTCACGAAATACAATCGGTGCAAATGAAGTCATGTAGAAATAATCTGTAAGGTGATTAATATTTTTTTCAGACCAGTCTGACAATGCTTGCGTGTTTAGAAAACTTTTTGTTGTTGTTTTGTACGTTTTAAAGCTTCAATTGACAAATCTATCTCTGATTGAAGACAATTGTCTCGTTTAAGTCTACGAAGTTTCTCTCTGAGATGAAGCGCAAACAATTTCAGGTCGAAATATTCTGTTAACTAATCATCATTTTTTTCCCAAACCAACCAAAATGCT
Source organism: Magallana hongkongensis (assembly GCA_016163765.1). NCBI lineage: Eukaryota > Metazoa > Mollusca > Bivalvia > Ostreida > Ostreidae > Magallana > Magallana hongkongensis. Next base: position 52,200,517 of record WFKH01007768.1, on the reverse strand, counting down.
TACGTCTTCAGAAAACCCTTTCTATTTGGATGAACATTACAAAGCAACCTCAGATCTATCTTTGATCGGAGAAGTTTCCATGTGTCACAGAGATGAAGAGTTTCCTTCAATCAATGCCCGCCGAGTTTGAGTCGTCTGGTCATCGTCGACCAAGGACTGTGTCCCCAGCACCGTGTATCGATCTCCAGAAAACACGGGAAATAATGCCAGGCCATCAGTTATTCCACAGCAGACGTTTAGTTGAAGGTTAATCAATTATTCACGCAAGTTTCGCCCTGTCTCTATAAAACAGCTTAAACCCCTCCTCGGTTTCGTGTGTGGAAACTTTAATTGGTTAGCAGCATGAAAGTTGTACTCGAATCTGAGTATATCAAGGTCATTGGCCTGTCGAGATGTACCTATTAATGGCCGTTTGAACAATATTTATGGCTCTCTTATTGACAGCCACAGTTTTCTTTTTGTTTTGATACCTAAGTATAAAGTTACATTTAATTTTACAATATAATTTATAACCTTTCACATGTCTAATATTAATTTTAGAAGACCATTTTTCATATTTTTTCAATGAACATGTAATTGGAATATATATGACGTATTCGATCTTGTAAGGACATCGTAGGCAATTTTAATGATTCCATTAGCACCAAGAAAAGTAACTAAGGCAGTCTTAAATTATGTATGCCTCTTTCTGTCTCCGTTCGTTTGGTTTACTCTATGACGAAAGGTTCTTGAAGTAATTCAGTATTAGTCAGAAATACCTGATTCTACCTCTTGGGAATCGAATCCTGATTCCATGACAGCAGTTTATCTGATGCATCTTTATATATTTTTTTTCACTATCAACTTATCTTGCACCTACTTACAGGTACTTAGACTAGTATTTAGCGGACCAGAAACCTCTGGCCAGTACCTGTTGGCATGATAATTACACAAAATTTTTGCAATTGACAATACTGAATATTTTTGGCGATTTTTTCCGCCCATCTCTTAATCTTGTGTAAGGAATGGTAAATATACTAGTAATGCTTGTGCGAATTTCAGAGGTTTAAAGGGGTATGGTCACGATTTTGGTCAAAATATATTTTTCCGTTTTTAGCTCACCTGAACCGAAGGTTCAAGTGAGCTTTTCTGATCACCCGTTGTCCGTCGTCCGTCTGTCCGTCCGTCTGTAAACTTTTCACATTTTTGACTTCTTCTCTAAAACCACTGCGCCAAATTTAACTAAACTTAGTACAAGGCATTCTTATGGGAAGGGGATTGTAAATTGCTAAAATAAAGGGCTAATCCCTTTTTAAAAGGGAGATAATTGCGAAACAGTGAGTATAGGGTGCGTGTCTTTAAAAATCTTCTTCTCAAGAACCACTGCACCAGAAATGCCAATAT
>WFKH01007768.1:52143574-52199124 GCA_016163765.1 Magallana hongkongensis | reverse complement strand
CAAGAACCACTGCACCAGAAATGCCAATATTTACACAAAAGCTTGTAAATATAGTGAAGATTATAAATTGCAAAAATCGTGACCCCCGGACCAAAACTGGGGCCCCAGGCGGGGTTCAAATTTTAACATAGAAATATATAGAAAACATGTTTAAAAATCTTTTTCTCAAGAATCACTGCACCAGAAATGCCAATATTTATACCAAAGCTTGTATTTATAGTGAAGATTCTAAATTGCAAAAATCGTGACCCCTGACCAAAACTGGGGCCCCAGGCGGGGTTCAAAGTTTAACAAAGAAATATGTAGGAAAAATGTTTAAAAATCTTCTTCTTAAGAACCACTGCACCAGAAATGCCAATATTTACATAAAAGCTTGTATATATATTGAAGATTCTAAATTGTAAGATTCGTGACCCCCGGATCAAAACTGGGGCCCCAGGCGGGGTTCAACATATATAGGAAAATGTTTAAAAAATTTCTTCTCAAGAACTACATTGCAACAGTTTGTGGGATTACTATGCATACATACTTGGCTATTGTAGATTCTAAATTGTTAAAATCATGACCCCCGGACTAATACTGGGGCAACAAGAGGGGTTCAAAGTTTAACATAGAAATATATAAGAAACATGTTTAAAAATCTTCTTCTCGAGAACTACAATGTTACAATTTGTGAGATTACTATGCAAGGATCCTCAAATAGTGAAAATTCTAAATTGTAAAAGCCGTGACCCTCGGACCAACACTGGAGCCCCAGAAGGGGTTAAAGTTTAACATAGAAGTATATAGGGAAAGTGTTTAAAGATCTTCTTCTCAAGAACTACAATGCAACAGTTTATGGGATTACTATGCAAGCATCCTCAAGATTCTAATTTGTGGAAGCCGTGACCCCCAAACTAATACTGGGGACCCAGAAGGGGTTCAAAGTTAACATAAAAATATATAGGGAACATGTTTGAAAATCTTCTTTTCAAGAACTACTGTGCAACAGTTTGTGGGATTACTATGCAAGCATCTGTGGCTATTGTAGATTCTAAATTGGTAAAATCTAATACTGGGGCCCCAAGAGGGGTTCAAAGTTTAACATAGAAGTAAATAGGGAAAATGTTTAAAAATCTTCTTCTCGAGAACTTCAATGCTAGAATTTGTGAGATTAATATGCATGCAACCTTGGATAATGTAGATTCAATGTTCCCCTGGACTAATACTGGTGACCCAAGACGGATTCAAATTTTAACGTAGTAGTATATATGGAAAATGTTTAAAAATCTTCTTTTCGATAACTACAATGCTTTAATTTGTCAGATTACTATGTAAGCATCCTCAAATAGTGTAGATTCTAAATTATAAAAGCCGTGACCCTCGATCTAATACTGGGGCCCCAGAAGGGGTTCAAAGTTTAACAAAGAAATATATGTGGTAAATGTTTAAAAATTTTCTTCTCAAGAACTACAATGTTACAGTTTGTGGGATTACTATGCAAACATCCTCAAATAGTGTAGATTCTAAATTGTTAAAGCCAACCATAAACCCTGGACCAATACTGGGGCCCCAGAAAGGGTTTCAAAGTTTAAAATAGAAATAGCATATGATACCAAATTGAATGTTACAAGGAACTGTTGTTCAGGTGAGCGATGTAGCCCATGGGCCTCTTGTTTAATGTTTACAATGCTACAGTAATGCATTTCTAACAGTTAACAAAAAATTTAGAGTCAATTGTCGAGTTATAAGTGAGATACAGAGCTCACAATTCTTTTTTATGTTAACAAAGCACAGATCATGTTTTTGTTTACATTTTGAAAATTCCAGGTTTAGACCTAAAATGAATGTGACAAACGCTAGGAACTGTTTATTTATGTTCAAAACGAATGAGAACTCTTCAACATAGAAAAATTAGCTTGAAAAAGAACTTTTACCGGTATATTGAATCAATGTAAACATAACAAAGAGTTGTGAGCTCTGTATCTTGCTTATAACTCTACGACTGACACTCATATTTTTGTTGATTATTAGAAATGCATTACTAAATCATTATTAACAATAAAAAAAGGATAATAAAATTTGACCAAAAATGTGACCATGTCCCTTTAAAACACAATCGACTTACGAGGCTTGTCTTGGATAAAGACTGCTGTGATTCGTAAGTCCAAGTATTTCTAACTATTTTTCACCAAAGTTGGTAATCTTGAGGAATTTATTTAAATTATAGAACCATTATAAGTAAGCTATAACACCGATTCACAAAAGTAATTCAATCTATAAAACATGTCCTACATGTAGGCCTAGGTCTAATGATTACTAGTGCTGAGAGACTGAAGAGATTTGTGCCGTCTTAGACAGGGACTGGCCTCTTTCTATGACAAGTCGAGCTTCCCCACGTTGGTTAACATATGGGGACGTTTTTGGAAATTGTGAGAAACTCCAGTTCTGACTTTCAAGTTCATATAAAACGTCGATGTTAACAAATCTAGTGCATACATGAATTGGTAATAGATTTAGTAAAACAAGAAGCTTGAAGTAATTTACACCGTATTTTATGATGAATAACACTATTTCGGTATAGCTAAGTTGTCAGAATAACTTTAATTCATTTTTTGTGTATGCATTCAACTATGATAGAAAAAAACATGTACCTCTCAGTTTATGTGAGTTGTAAGTATTTACTTGATCCGGTCTTCCTTCTGCTTTGGAAGATATTGCATCCGGTATTTCTTCTGTGCCTCGTGCAATGTTAAAGGTATATTGTACAGAGCGCACTGGATTGTCTTTCTTTGAATTATGTGATTCAAGATTTGCTAAATACTCTCGGGTATTTCTATTAATAAGAATCGATAGCTCATATTTTGTAAGTTTATTGTAAGTTTATGATGCGTATGAGGACTAAGGAAACAAATCTTCCTGTTCGTCTAACCTTAACAACGCTATGGCGCACTCATTCTTAAAAAAAAACCAAACCCAACAGCTTGGAACTGCTCTCTCTCAATCATGTGCATGATTTGTACTGTTAATCTGCAGAACTAAGTCAGACTAATACATCTCACAAAGACAAAGGAAATAATTACAAGACGGGGTTATTTTATCGTCGGACATAAAACAATATGTGCACAGACTCTCAAAAACAATGTTCTCATAATGCCCGTGAGTGTATAAAAACTATCGCTGTTCGAAGAGAAAACCGCACGAAAACTGTTGAAATGATGACTAAAGACGGGCTTTATTGGATTTTTTGTTCTTTCTATTAAAACATGAAGAGTTTTTTATATACCGTGTACTTGTACTTGAACGCTCTCTATTGTGGTGAGGTTTTCTAGTTAAGAGAGCTTGATGGTCGTGGCCATTTTTATGCCATATTAATCTCCTTTAGAAGAAGAGCTCTGTATAAAGATATAAGAAAATAGTCATATTTAAAAGCTAATACCATTGGATTTTTTCTTCAATAAATATTATTTTATGGCTAAAAATCTCATTTATTTGAATTTTTAAGGAGATCTGATGGATAATTTGTTGACTATTCAGCCTTGTGGCAACGCACTATGAAAAAATTACACACTTTGAAAAAAATTTCAAAGTGCGTTATATTTGGGGACAAAATCAACGCACTTAGAAATTGTTTTTCAAAGTGCGTTAAGTTAGAATAGCTAAAAATCTCATGGGTTCTCTTGTCAATGTAGCATCGAGCTAACCTAGGTAAAAACAATTATGTATCATATTTGAGGGTCTAAACAATGTTGACTGGACCGTGCACAATATATTTTTTTTCAAAGTGCGTTAATATCGACCGTATGTCCGTATCAACGCACTTTGAATATTTTTTTTTCAAAGTGCGTTGACTTGGTCCCAAATTTAACGCACTTTGAAAAAAAATTCCAAAGTGCGTAATTTTTCAAAGTGCGTTGTAACACAGCCTCCTTAAAGGTACAACAGTTGGAAAAATCTTTAAAACATTACATATGTACACTGAATTTTGTTTTTTATTCCTCTTTAATTTATAAACAAGGACTTATTGTTTTGCACCTTTAGATCAGTAGAATGAGCAGGTGTTGACCGATCAATATGCTGGACATACATCAAGCTCAGGGCACTATTAACTTTGAGGTCACAATGTCAAAGGTCAAACTGCACTGGTCATACGAAGTTGTATTGAGAGCCCTTTGTTTGACAGGTATCAACTTGTACACAGGTATCTCAAAGAGAGTTGATGATCCTTATCGATTTTTATTTCTTGAGGTCAAAGATCAAGGGTCAAACTACTGGAAATTAGCAATATAAATTGTTCTTTCAATTTCTTTTACTGCTCAAAATGTTAAGCGCTCATGCTTGTCTGTTCAGTATCTTGTGAAAAAGTTTACCCATTTCCGAGTATATGTAATCCTAAAACATTTGTTTTCATTATATTTCGTGCAAAATATTACTAGCATTAGAAAAAAATCAATTTCTCAAGAGGCCCTGTGTTAGAATAAATCTACCTAAAATTTGAAGCAAAGCAGAGGAATTGCGACGAAAATGGGTAAAGCAATTATTGTGACGTCAGTAATGGATATATGCCGAAAACAGTGCTGTATGAAAAAATATCAGACAGTTTCAAGACCCGTTAGGGCCGAGAACTGTCTGATATTTTTTCATACAGAAGTGTTTGAGGCATATATCGTACTTAAAACACTGCCATTGAATTTCAATGTTGATTTACCTGAGACAGTCCAATTTTGAAGGATATCAGTACTGTAACCACTGGTAACGGTCTGATATTAAGAAGCTCACTAATATCGGACTGTCACAGGTAAAATTTTAGACTGCTGGAACAAAGGAATGACATCACAGCAGTGTTTTAACTCTACATAGAACCCTGATTAGTTTTGTGTGAGACGGATCAGGAACAGCTTCATTCTCCTGTGTTACTTGATATCTAACCCGAATTGTCTCACGCGGCATATTCGGTCATCTTGTTACAATGTATTTGACAGATGCAATGGAATGAATGCCCTCCTTAAAAATAATTCAAAACAAATTAATGAAAAATTCAGTCTAGAAAAAATTGATGGGTAAGAGAGACGTAATGTAGCGATATTTTCAGGCGGAAATGAAAATGAAACCTGAATGAAAAAAATGAAATCGATATCAAATTACATTTAAGGTATCTGCAATTTTTTAAAGAGTCATTTTTACTTCCCCCCCCCCCCCCACACCTTTTTGATTTTTCAAGGTCAATAAACGGGGAAAGTGAATGCAGACCAGACAAGGCTGGTTAGACCATTCAATGTCTACAGCAACTTCTCAATGATCCGATGCCAAATTTAATTCGATTTTCGGCATCAACATCGGCAAACACCATTTCTCATGAATAAATGTTAAAATTACAGTTTATATTCCGGGACCGTCTCCCGCAGATTGTCAATAGCTATACCACGGGGAGGTATAGCAATTACCGAGCATTTCCTCGTAACGTCTAAAAAACGTCTCGGCCAGTGGCACCATCTATGAACTCGTTAATTCGAGAAATAAACGTTTTATTTCGTTACATGCCATCTTCGATACGGAATTAGATTACGAAATTGGATCACAGATCTCACAAATAAAAGTCGCGCCGTGGTGCTTCATAAATCGAGATGGACCTCGGAGCTCGGCTTTCTTAGAGGGCACGAAGTACCTATTCAGATACATGTAAATCTTCACAAAAGACGTCCTGACTCTAATTCGGTCGGGGTTTTTTTTCCAGCTACAGCGGTAGTGATAGACTTCGTCTGAAATTGATTTAGAATGGTATGAGAGGCTACACGGACCCCCATCTATTAAATGCCTTGATTTAATTTTGGAACCTCGTGCTAAAAAAAAAGAACAATATCCATGACGTCAATTTGAAATGTTTAAACGCATGGGTGTGAAATATAGATTACAAGTGCTGACGTCTTTCGTTTATTCCTATAGATCTCTACAGACAAATTCTTTGTGATGAAACATTTGGATACATTGCTAAGGTGGTGAGTCTTTAAAAAAACACTGAACTATTCATCGAAATTCAAATTAAATTTTTATAACCTAAGCAAGCTTCTGTAACAGTGCATGTTTAGTAGTTAAGCATTCTAAAAGCGTAATTCGATACCAGTACACCGTTCATTCAGTAAAATCACAATGTATTGAATTCTCGTAAAACCTGCCGGGAGGCGCTTTCTATAATTATCGACTCTATCATTAATCAATATGGAAGCCACAGTGTCATTTTCTCTCATAAACCAATGTAGATACAACCTCTCTCGGCCGTGACAAATACAATCCACGTGGTTGCGCTAGAGCGAACACCGATACATATTTTGTTTCTATATTAACTGTTCCATCGATTGCCGTATTTGTTGAATATTCCCGCGAATAAATAATTTAAAAAAAAGTCGTTGTCACCAATCAATATGTCAAGAGATATTTTCCATAAGCATAACGTTTGTCGTTCTTGTGAGAACTCTTTTGTGGAGTGAAAATTATTAAGGTATATGGCTGGCGCAAACTTCCGTTTATTGATCGTGCTCGAACATTATTAATCTAATGCTGCTTGCAATGATAACTTAGAAGAGACGCTTGGTTTTCAGAGCTATGTCTATTTTCAGGACGACGAGGATTCCATGGCACAAGGGACATCTGGATTAAGACCAGGAAAAAGCAAGAAGTCAGCTGATGCCAGGTACAAACAAGAGAGGCTGAATCCCAGATTCTCGACGCACAGAGAGCGATCGCGTAGTCACACTGAACGGTCCTCCCCTGACGAGGATTCACCAAGCAGTGGTTCAAGATCCAAGAGTTCTAATTCAAACAATGGAGCGCCTGATATGGGAATAAAAAACATCGTCATGGATGATTCGTACATTGTGCAAACTGTGGAGATTAAGAAGCGGCCTGGTCAGACTCTGGGATTTTATATTCGTGAGGGAAATGGGGTCGACAGGTTTGAGGGAGTTTTTATTTCGAGAATTCAGATGGGAACAGTGGCTGAAACGAATGGTTTGTTACATATTGGTGACGAAATTCTTTCTGTGAACAAGAAAGAGGTGAAGAATATGTCTCTAGATGATGTTGTAATTTTAATGTCGATCCCTAAAAAGTTAACTTTGAAAATTAGAACAAGAAAAAATGGAAACAAGAAAAATGCATCTTGTCCATCTCTTGCTGTAACCGAACAGCAACACCCACCGGTTGCGGTTTTAAAACGAGGCCGGTCATCGTCTGCTGACGCGGTAGAGGAAACCGAAAAGTGCCCGGATATGTACCCTTTCTATGGAACCCCGCCCAGCCATGATCCTTTTGGTGCTAGACGTTCTCGACCTACCTCATCACAATATGCTAGTATCTTCATATCACCTCACAGAGCGGAGGCTAAACTTCTATCGGACGACGGAGACAGTGAGAATTCTAGTGACGGCTCTCTCCCTCGGAGTGTGGACTCGGGCAACAGGAGTTACTACCACGGCCACCGAGGGTATGTTTCAGATAGTGCTTATGAACCAACCGACAATTACAACAGCCCAACCCTATCCCCTAACCATTATGGCAGTCAAAGTGACCGAGAGTACGCGAGGTACATGTATTCAGATGGAGGGCTTCCGAGACGTCTAACCGCGCAGACGACACCAAAATCTCCTGCCAAATCCTTCCATACCCAACAATATCAACGAAGTCAGCCCTGTGGCAATCCTGAGTTCTATGCCGGTGGCCAGCCTGTAGATTTACACCGCGGATATGACGCTTCGCGAAGATTTCATGGCGGACTGAAAGAAATGATTCAATCAAAAACGAGATTTGGTCGACTACAACGTAGTCACTCTCCCGAGTGCTACAATTCAGACTCGGAAGTACTATATGCTCATTCAGGTGGGGTATATATACCGGTTGATTCCCGGGGCTTTGCCTCGGATTATGAAACCTACGCCAATGCAATTAGTGACGATGATCCCATTTATTCTATACCAAAAATCCCGTCCAGCGGTAGCACTGAACTCGAAGAGCTGTTAAAAAAATTTAACACTCTGTCACAAGAGCTTCAGGAAGAACAGAGTAAGCTGACTCGCCAGCTCTCCACATCCAGGGACAAAACAGGTAATGAGAAATTATCGATCGACAACAGTTCCATTATGGTATTGAAAGGATATGAATCATTCACCTTTTTTTCTATACTGGTCTGTCATATAAAGCCTATTAATCAAAGAACCTTAAGGGGGTTACTCCTGGACAAACTCGCGATGTAAAGAAACAATCGGCAGATCGTCCCTAAGTTAAGATCTTTCCTCTGTTAACTGCTGGCCCACTTCCGGTGCCGAACAGCTGGTTCCGGGATGAGTACAAATGCCCCTTAATCCTGTCAATCCCCTTCGGTAGACGAATCTGGCGGCCATCGATTGGGAGTCAGATTGGAGGTGGATAAACTCCTTAGACTCAGCAGCCAGATTTTTAGATTCAGTAACGAGGAATACCAGTAGGACCAGACGGCATTCATTATTCCTCTTGATTTAACTTGTTTCCCTCGTTATCTCAAGAGTAATGTTTTACTACCTTACATGGAAATATTATCAAAATTACATTTAGTTATTTCTTTTAAATAGGTCTTTTTATTAGCAAGAGATTACACTAAAAAAAACAAAAAAACCCAGTCTTTTAATTGACAAAAGAATACACATACCCCCCCCCCCCCCCAAGATTTCACTTTAAATAAAACCCAGATTACACTATGGAAGGAAATTTTTTAAACAGAATTATACAATACTTTAAGATTTCTTTAATAGCAGTACTTTTATTTGCTGCAGCATACATCATTGTCTTATGTTGAGACATTTCGGTGGGAATTTCGTCGTCTCCGATACCAAATCGTCAAAGATCTCTTTCCCCATCAATTACATTTTATTTTCACAGTCAAAAGCGCTCTCGCTGATTCTTGATTTACCGTCGCATGATCTGGGTATTGGAATTGTAATTCAATAAAAATAATATTAGTTCGTTGTTTTCATACTTCGGAATAATTGAATATTTGAATTGCAGTCCCGAGCGACTTGTGGTATATGTGCTCTTATTCATAATCAACAGAACATGTTCCAGCAAACTGCGGCATGCTTTATTCGTGCTGCATGTGGATTGTGCAAATAGCAGTTTTTAAAATGCAATTGACAGACAAAACAATTTATTATTAACGGAAAAACAAGACAATTCGCAAAGAGAGGGAATTATTGTTTTGCGTGATGTGACAGTCTGGCTGGGACTCAAAGGAAGTACAAGGGAGATAATTGCCCAGATCAACACAGAATTCCAAACAGTGTTTATCTATTCCCCCGTTAGTTTCATAATTCGGTGAACAAAACTTTTCATCATGCAAAGTTCAACGGAGAACTGTCATTTTCACGGTGTCCAAGGCACCTCAAGTTTTGATCCGTTATAATTTGCGTTTTATCGGCAATAAGACAAATCAATACGAGAAGTAACCCCCTCACTCACCCAAACTCATTAATTTCTTACTCAAAGTTGATGAGCCAGCAGTAAAATCGATACGACTTTCACACATGCAGTCTTATCAAACATGCGCACAATTTCAAAGATAAAATCTGATGAACAAGCATGACAAGGTTTATGAACACGTAAAAACCACAATCATCCATAATAGTAATTCGGACTCATTCCATTACTGTTAATTACTTTTGCCAGTACAGTGTATTAGTTCTTATGTGTAACATTGCATGGACAGTGTCAGATTTTCCCACTGTCAAACAGAAGTTTAACGTATTTCTAGTCTGTATCGAATACTATCTTCACTGGTTCTGACATCTTTAATGATCACTCAAGACAATACGGTTTGCACAGGTACCATTTAAAATGCAATACAATGCAGTAAGTTTAAAGTGGGCTTGATTTTATAATAACATAGGTACAGTTAACAATATAATCAACAGCGTGTACATATTCTTAAGAAAACTTGTTTAATTACATAACTTATAAAAACGAAGCCTCTTTTAAAGGAACGGCTGACTGATTACTGACGGAATAATAAATCCCCAATCCTTTAAAACGTCCGTTAATCTAGTGATGAGACAACTGAAATGTCGATCCCGACTGGGTTTTTTTTTTCTATGGTATGATTCATCTGGCTAAAAGTAAAAACTCTGTTGATATCTGTTTTTGTCTAAAGCAATTTCCTTACATGGACGGATTAACATGCACATTTGATGCAAAATGTATAAATATGAATGAATGATACATGTACAGATGGAGCAGTTGAAACCAACATTTTATTGTCCAATCAAAAATTTAAGTATATACATGTATAATAACCAAAATGCAATAACGAAAGATATGTCTTAAGCCTTCCAAAAAAAAAAAATCCCCAATGCATTTCGTGCATGCGCTGACCAGTATGTCGTCTTAAGGCGCGAATATTTGGCAGCAAATCCTGAAGGTAAATTGATTTACAATAATCGGTCTGATCGTCTAGGAATTGATTAAAGAATCATTCGAGTGACACTGGGAAAATGAAGCAGGCGATGACGTTAGCGAGGAATCAATACGGTACTCCATCTTGTGTGCCATCTAACTCGGTAAAATCCCACCTTTGTTTTAGGCCATCTGGTTAGGTGATTACTTGCTATCTGACGGTAGTTTTTTGTAGTTTTTTTTATCGCCATGCGTTTATTACACATCATTTGATTGGTTGGTTAATTAATTAGGAGATATGGTCACACCATGATCACATTATTATAGATTTAATTTAACATTAAGATCTCTCCAAATGGAATTCCATTTATTAAAGTGTGTTATTTCCTTGATAATAAGAATAGTTATAATTATTAGGTGTTCAATTTGAATATGGAAATCAAGTTGTTCACTTTCTTGATAAAAAATAAGTTACACGTAAAACTGTATGGTTACAAAATGTTAATGGCCGGTTTCTAGAACATTAGGAACGATCAATTGTTATGTAACACGTCGTCAAGTGTTTTAATGGCAATTCAAATGCACAGTCAATATTTTATATTCTAAACTTATGCAAATAAATCACACTTTTTTTTTTAATAAATCAATTTCTTTGTTCAAAATATTTGTTTAATATTTCAAAAACAAAGTTTGTTTTAGATCTTATTTTTTACCTGAAATAAAACATGTATATTTTGAATTTCTTCATTAACCTTTGCTTTGTAACAATCAGGCTCCAGGATCATGAAACAATCTTAGACTTAAGTCAAAAACGTTCTTAATATCTCTCAATTGAAAATACTGACAAAATTGATATGCTGTTAAAAGTGTCTTGATATAAAGTTGTTAATTACAAATTTCAATTGCCATATTATGATAAACAATCATTTAATATCTGACTGAAATTTTGACTTAAGTTTGAAATTGCTTCATGATCCTGAGGCCAGGTTTTATCAAATTCGTTGATTTAACCGATAAACTCACATCCCAGTGTGTTTCTTTTCAGTAACCTACTCGACCAATCTTCCTCATACAACGGCGGATTCTCCAAAGTCTGATCCGTTTTCCACATCCAGACGTCCCCAGTCGCCATCCTCCATTCGAAAGGCAGCCGCAACACAGACCCCTTCTCACTCCAAACTAATCAGAAAGCTCAGCGCGGAGGCCCTGTCGCAACATAGAACATATCAGAGCGAGTTAAACGCAGTGGACGCTCCACGAAATCACAAGTCCCTTCCCTTGTCGGTGTATCAACTGACCAGCGCAAATAAGTCGTATTTATCTACCTCATCTGCTCTTAGTCCTGCTCACGGGGACAACAGAAGCAAAAGCACAGATACAGACGAGAGACATGTCCCTAGAAGTTCATCTGCTAGGTTCAGGGATTTACAGCTGGTGAAGAAACCGTTGCAGATACCGTATGGTGAGTTTGAATTTACGAGACCCGACCCAAGAAAAAGGGTAGAGTTGTCAAGGTCGAAAGGATTGGATGGCATGGCCAATGTTCATATTTTGTCTGGGCAAGGATTGAAGTCCTCCAAAATGACTCTTCGAGATTTGTATTGTGTTGTGTCTGTGGACTCTGTGAGTATAGCTAGAACGATGATAAGGACGGGGGCTGTGAACTTCGACTGGGACGAAGCTTTCGACATCGAATTAGAGGATGCCAAAGAAGTGTCTTTTCTCATCTATAATTGGGATCCCAATTTCAAACATAGGTTGTGTTTCCATGGATCATTATTCGTTCATGGCTGTCTCATAAATAACAAATTAAAGAAATTAGCTTTAAAAATGGAACCAAAAGGTCTTCTTTATATTACTTTATGCTACAAAGAGCCTGCTGTGTCTTTGCAACGACTGCCATCAATGAAAAAGAATGGTCTATTTGGAATTGATTTGGAGACTGTAATCAAACGTGAATCTACTGGACATAACGTCCCTCTGCTTGTTAAAAAATGTGTAAAGGAGGTGGAAGATCGGGGGCTGGAGACTATTGGCATATACAGACTCTGTGGATCCGCAAGAAGAAAGGCCCAGCTGAGGGAACAGTTCGAGAAAGACTCGGAGAATGTGGATCTCTCGAAGGACAATGTTACGGACATTCACGTGGTCACTGGTATGTGGTAGATTCTGTTTTATTCAAAGTTAAGTATTCCAAGAAGTTGGTAAATAAGATCAATACGTCACACAACATTCGATGAAATTCTCACCTGGTTGAACTGGATGGTCTAACATCAAATTGCTTATTTTCTAAATTGAGACCAAGTTAGGGTTTTTGGATGATTGCGACTCAATAGTTTTTGGACAAACGCAAGTGTTTGAGATAATTTTTCTGACATTTTGATTAGTAGCAAAGCAAAATGAGGATGCCTTAATTGTTAAAGTCTAGACTGAACCCTGATAGGAGCGATTAATATTATATTACCAAAAGAAGTAACATGGTATTGGAGGTTAGATTATCGCAGTTCTGTATTCAGACATCCGGGTAATTTGAACCATTATAATGGCTAGCACGAGTAAAATACATAGATCAAAGAAAAAGTAAGAACTATTTGATGCGGAAGTTCCATTTATTTTCAAATTACATATCGTAATTACAGTTATCCTGATACATGTAGATTCTTAGAGGAAGAAAAACTGAATACCTGAATTAGATTTCAACAGTTGTACAGAATAGTGCACTAGTTAAGTGCAAATTGCACTGCCTAGTATAAGCGACCACACTGAGCAATGGATACTGAAGATGTCAAAGGCAAACGTAGAACTGCTGTTTTGTTATTTTTTTTTTTTTTAGAGAAATCAGTACTAATTAATGATACCCTTCAACAGCTCATTTAACCAATTTGAAACTTTTTGACATTTCAGGGTCGATGTTGTTTTCAAATTGATGACTATCCTATTGGCATTGTCCAAAAATAAGGGTCAACTTGTTTTAACATCAGATTATAATCCCTTACTTAGATTGAATTGTTTGCATTCGAAGCTGCTGTTTGATAGGCGAGGGAGGGAGGGGGATTATTCTAGTCACTTATCCTACTATCTGTACCCTTAACAGTTGATGCATTATGTCATGTATGGTGCATTGTATAAATGTATCATTGCTGCTTTTATTTGATACAAAACAAACATCTTGTGCTTTGCTAAAAATCATATAGTAAACATAAAGATCTTGAGATAATATACAGGAGGTAATGTTCCCATATAGAAACATGCTGCTTTTATAGCAAGAATACCGGAATATGAAAACTGTTATTTTCAATAAATCTGAACTTGTTTTTTTTGTAACAAAGATAAAAAATTCAAAATGATAATCATATTTCTAAAATGATATTGAACATTTGACTGAAATAAATGAATATATAAATGTTCAAATAAATACTAGCAATAGATATATAGGCAAAGAACAAAATAAGAAAACATATACTCTAGGATCAGTCATTTATTTGACAAACTTAAAGCTGCTTGGTCCGATTTTATATCAAATTTTGTGAACGCTTTTAAACGATAGTTTTGCTAAGTATGTGTATAATAAAAGACATTGCAGTAGTTTTCCCGGTCAATTAAGCCATTATTCAAAGAAAAAATGATGTACAAAATTTGTTTTAAAAACAAACGACACAAAAGGTTATCGCGTTGTTTCGCCTCATATTAAAATTTGCCCCAGACGTCGAGGCGGCTATGATTGTATTAGGACTTTGACATCGCTATAGATAAAGGTCATAATATTTTGGCAAATCAAAAATAAACTGTGTACATTTTGTTAACTAATATTTCTAAAGTTTGTTTTGTTTAAACGAGGCATAACATGCGGTTTGAATAAACCCAATCATTCGGGAACGAACCCAAACGGTTCCCTTTTCTAAACATTCCCATGATACAGTTTGGTTTGTTTTTTTGTTTGACCATAAAGAAATTATTTTATTTACTTTGAATATTTCTAACTTTGAAAGGAGACCGATTCTGCTGTTGTAAATAGGCGAAAGTCTATAACTTTCTAAGGTAATTGGTTTGTATGGAAAATTATTAGATTTTGTAATAGCGAAAAAATCGGACCATGCAGCTTTAATAAACTATGACTTTTGAATTACGTGAAATAAGCATAATAGCATGATGATCAGGTCGGGAAATACGAATTCTTGTTGCCAACAGGCAAAGCAACCAACGTTTGCGTTACCAGCCCGGCGCACAATGTATTTCATACCTTTTTCATATATAGATCTTTACATTGTATTTGCAATTTTTATGAGAAACATGGAACTGTCCAAAATAATGCAACATCAAGTTTAACTCTTTGCTCATGGTTCCAACGATATGGACAGGTATCTAGGTCAGAAACAGCATACTAGAGTTGCAGTTCTGCGCTAACTGTTATTGAATACGGGAATGCATATATAATGTATGAACGTTTCTGACCAATACGCACCTCGGCCTCCTTACCGGCGCAGCTGCAAATTCATAGAATGACAAATTTAATGTGCAATTGTCATTAAAGATAATATCTTGTCATTTCTAATGACTCAGTAAAAAATCAATGTTAAGCTTGACTGCTTGGAATTATGACAATTGGAATTACTATTAAAATTCTCCGTAGATTGCACGGGGCGGCAGGAGACGTATAAACAAGGTCTCTTCAATGGCGTCAGCATGAATAAACCAAATGTCTGTCAGATAGAGTGTTCTGCATCAATGCACTCGATGACGGTTGGGGTGACCGAGAAATCTCTGTAGAATTTGAAATGAGTAAATACATGCATTATATGTAGTACTCGTTTACAAGCTCAACTTGGAGTAATTTGGCGGGTGACATTCGTTGTTTCCACATTTAGGTATATAGTCAGTAGATATTCACTGCGAACCTTCATTATAATAAAAGTATCACATAAATAATGACACTCAGATTCTCACATATTTCTACGCAGCATTCTAAGGAATTATAGGGATTAGGAGAAAACAATAGACTGATACGTGTCAGAATGTGGGAGTGAAAGATTAAATAGCAGAAATTCACAGTACAGTACGGTAACCGTTGTGTTCAGTCAGCTAGTAAAACTATTTACAAAAAGGAACAACAGATGGGATGTAAAGCGATACTTTAGTTAGAAAAAAGATAACCATTGATTAGAAAACCTTTTGATTACCGAGTTAGTTATCGTTATCTACGATATAATACATCCCATTGATCGTACAATGCACAATTTAATATGATAAAGTTAAGGTTAAAACTGTAAATTTCAACACGATGCTCTCTCTCTCTCTCTCTCTCTCTCTCTCTCTCTCTCTCTCTCTCAGATTGGCATATGTACAGGGGTTGCAGTAACTAAAATGTGAAATAATTCAAAGGAATTATTATTTACAAATTAAATC
Source organism: Magallana hongkongensis (assembly GCA_016163765.1). NCBI lineage: Eukaryota > Metazoa > Mollusca > Bivalvia > Ostreida > Ostreidae > Magallana > Magallana hongkongensis. The sequence goes on along the minus strand of WFKH01007768.1, from coordinate 52,183,329 downwards.
GATTTTGACTGAAAAAAATGTACATGTACAAAAAATTGTGTAGTGTGAAATAGTATTTCAAGGAATGTAGAACACACCATTTGCAAACATGTCTGGTGAATATTTTTTTTTTTACGTACATGTACTTATTCATATATTTTCACTGACAGTTTAATGCCGACGTAAGCAATGCTTGTAATAAGGATCTCGAGCGATATAACTGGTAAAGCAGTTATTAATACCTTTTTACTGTGAACATTGTGAATTAGAATAGGCAGTCGACGAGAGACCAACTCTTGCAGAGCAAATATCTTCCTTAAGGTGGTTACAAGGATTGACAGAGTGTCAGACTTAATGTAGAAATCTAGACGATCAATGTCTGCGGTTTCTAATATTATGGACACCAGAGGTCGGTAAAAAAGAACTTACAACTGAAAATATATCTACATAATATTATGTAAAAAAAATACATCTCTGCGTTCTACAGAAGTTTTTGGCGATTTTTTTTTTCAAACGAATGATGTTTAAAAAAAATATATATATACCATTCTTTGACCTCATGATATTATATTAGTTCGTGATTGGTATGAATTTTTAGACAAACAGTATTTTAAGAACGGACATAAAAACTATATATAGGTTCATCCTGTTTAAAATGCCATTAAAATCTCAATCGCAACTTCTTGGGCCTGTCCAACAAAGCTCGGAACGCTTGTCGTAAACACCCGAGAAGTTGCGATGGTTTTTCCTTCCGACATTTTGCAAGAGAAACAAAAGTACTAAACTGACTTTTTGAAAATTGTTTTGTAGGCGTCCTCAAAGACTACCTTCGAGAGTTACCAGAACCTCTCTTTACCAACGCCCTGTATCAGATGCTCCTCGACGCACTAAGTGTACGCTTGCCCAGTGACCCGGATGGTAGTGCAAAACTGATGCTAAGCATTCTTGAGTGCCTTCCAAAAGCCAACCAGGTTCAGTATTTATAGTCTAATAAGCTTGAACACTATATCTGCCTGATGAGTCATGTTCAGTTCTTTGGTCCTTTTGGAGGTTAGTTATGTAATGAATGTTTGGTTCTGTTGTATGACAGGCACATGGCGTGTCATAAAGCAAGCGCGAGAGGTCACGCCAGAGCCCTGTTAAGAAACGAATACGTTTATTCCAGGCTCCAGGATCATGAAAGATCTTAGACTTAAATCAAAATTACAATCACTCACCAAAGACTTATTAATCATAGATTTTTATTTGAACTGTGTATTAAAGTAGCAACAAGATAAGGAAACGATCCTAAAATTTACTCCGAATTTTGCTTGTATGTTATGGTAAAACTTATACACTGCATACAAATTCCTAACTTAAGTCTTAGACGGCTTCATGATTCTGCATATTACTTAGCTTTACCTAATTTTCATGATATATACTAAATATAAACTCAACTGATTGATAGCCAAAAGCTATAGCAATGAAAAAATAGCAATTCTGAAAACATTTTGTTATTAGAGACGTCAACCAATTTATATGTGAGCTAAAATATAGACAAACAAAAGCAGACTGAAGCTGATAATGCAAGTTTTTTTTTTTTATATATGTACCTATGTTTGTACCTATGTCAAGTAACCCGGGTTTATTGGTCAGGAATTTATGAAGTTCAAACACTTGTTGCAAAATCAATGCCTGGTATATTCTGTTCCCCAGCATTCACATCATACTGGCAAAACCACAGGACAAATATGTAGTTACAGTTTCGGAAATTAGATAAAGATTTTTGAATTCCGCAAGGAACGATTTCATATAAATCATCATGCAAAAATCGATTGCCTGAAACCCGCCGCTGTTCTACCTGATTAAATTACGAGAGCAGATTGCACACACATAACTGTACTCTTGTCTCCGGGGTAAATATACATAGTGCAGGTTTTTGCCAAATAAAGAAACATGATGCGATGTTTTTTTTGTATGTTTAGAAAGTACAAGACTTAAGGCCCCCATCCTTTATTGCAGATTTGGTTAGGGAATTAACAACAACATAGTTGCTGATGACGTATAAAACAGTCAAGAAATGTTTTGAATACAATTGATAGAAAACAAGTAATAAGTAGAAAGTCCGTAGATTTATGAAAAGCGTAATCCGAAATATTCCTTTTTATTCATTTGATTTTGTTTCGTTATTGACATTCATCTTGATATTTTACATGTACATAATAAACAATGTATTCCTACGTTGCATGTTGTAATTAAAAGCTTTGTGTACGAAAAATTGAAAACATGAAGTAATTTGACACAAATCAACAATATTACGCTTAAATAAACAATTAAAAAAGAGATAGAAGTAAAAGATGTAAAAAGAAGTAATTTTTTATCGACACACCTCCCATTTATTTATTAAGTAGTTCGATTTTATTTAATTTTTTTTTAGTTTCTGAATTTTATTGACTCTGGCAATATCTCAAACTTCAAGTTGAACAAATATTGAAACTTTAACAAACAAAACTGGGATACGAGACCATTCTTATGTGATATCACGTCTTGAAATTTCATACTCCTGGGACAAGCGACGTGTTAAGATTTTGAGACTTGTGTCTTCATTACCTGTATTTTGTCTCGCAGGAAACCATGGCTTTGGTGCTGAACCATCTGAAGAAAATCTCGTCCCACTGCGAGAAGAACAAGATGAACGTAGACAACCTCGCCGTCTGCTTCGGTCCGGTTCTTCTCTGCCCCTCCCCTAAATCCACGGATGACCACGCCATGGATTTCAAGAGACATATCGAAGTTTTAAGATATCTTTTACAAATATGGCCAGAAAATTATGGTTCGTTTTAATTGTTTCTTTTGTATAATATTTTAAATCCTGTATTGTATAGTTTAGTTTAATTATTGTTATGCTTTTCTTTAAACGGACCAAGTTTTTATTTTGATGTCTTAGCAGAGATATTGTTTTACACTTCTTTGCAGATTTGTTTCAGTTTTACAGAAAGTAATTGGGATATGAATAAAGTGAAATGACAGGGATTTTTTTTTAGTAAGCATTTGTTTGCGGTTCCAAGACAGTCTACTCGATCTCGCATAGAATAATCAATATCACTTAGAACATATGTTAAGAGTACATGTAATTTCATTATGAAGCGAGTCTATGATTCCTTCAACACTTAAACGAATAATGCAAGGTGTGTACCACAGCTTATGGTTTAGATTAGTATATTGTGTTATGAAATTAAAATGTCTCTGCATGCCTTAATCAAGATATGTTTCCCTCCGTGGTGTAAAAGTTATATGCATCGTTTAATTCGACCACATTTTATAGGGATTTATGATTATTATTTCCTATCTCATTTCCTGACGATCTAATTTCCAGACGCCTACTCCTACACAGGATTCACAGCTTAGATAAATCACATTTTATGACCAAGAGGTATTTGGAATTATCATTATTTTCATATTTTTATTGATCTTTATACATCCGATAATTTTTTTTCCTGCAGAAATGGTGACAATCAAATCAAATCCCAACTCAAAAGAGAAACTCGTTGACTTGGATAAAGACAATGACGATTCTGTGACGTCACAGAAGGAAAATGGAGTCGAGAACCACAAGAATGTTTTTTGATAATTCAGTTCTTTGCCATTCCTAAACTGTTTAGCATCAGGAGTCTGTTTATTTGAGTTATAATTGGAATCTTCAAACTTACCATAAATTGTGATAATTTAAGTGTATATTTGTAAATTTACAATACAAATGTGGATGTTGCAACCGCGAACTTTTACAATGTATACATTATACATGGATGTAAAACAAGAGCCATGTAGATCTATAATTAGATAATTCATATGAAAAACTTATATCTGCATCTTCTCTTTGAAGACATGTTTTAATCCATTGAATGTAATATGTCAGAAAAGCATATCTCACTATTTTTATACGAGAATCAAATAAATCCATGAATGATTTTATGACAGGGCAATTTTGTGTGATAGCATACAAATTATGAATTATTATGAACTGTTTTGCTGTACTTTTGACAGTTTCAATTACGTTGCTGATAGTGAAATTAGTTTCTCTGGCAATTATGTATTTGCACAGCTTTTTATTTATGGAAATTACTTTTTATGATCAAGAACACCCCATGGTTCTTCACTCATGGTCTGAATGCTCTGTTGTTCGTATTATAGAAAGAAATCTTTACACACTTAGCTAATAAATTATTTTGTATTTGATTTTATGTTTTATCATTATTATAAAACTCATGTTTAAAAATATCAGTAATATGTATATTATTGCAAAACTATATTTTTCATAGAAATACATGCGTATTTTAAACGTTTTTATTGCGGGAAGAATTCAATATTGTATTTAAAAACGACGTCAGAAATATCACAATGATACATCTTTGTTGTGTAACATGACGAAAAATAACTTTGATTGAAGAAACTAATTTTAGACGATAAACAAAAATATAGATTAGTTCGTGCAACATTAAAAAAAGAGAAATAAAATCATCGATTCGTAAGCTTAAAACACAACTTTAAGGCTACGAACTCAAAGGCAATTCTAAATTAAAACAAAGAAGTATATTATTAGACATTAGGCCCTACCTAAAGCATACTGAGATTAAAGGGGAAGGAAAGTCAAAAACATATTTTATTTATATTAAAAAAGTGGTTTAAATTATCACATGTGGTCATGCTGTTTTGAAAATAAACTACATAATAAAGCTTTAATGCACGTTTGAAGTTAGAGAAATCGTATTTACTGGAGGCTGACATGATGTAGAACTCTTTCGTATTAAAAACCAAAAAAATTAATTATTTTGACGTCACACCATCTATTCCGGTTTGGTTTACATATACGATGTACACAGCTAGTGCTCGAGTAAATTTTTATTCCAAGTCAAGTTTTTCGCTAACTAAATAAGTATGTTATATTTGTAATCGGGATGTTTTAAATACATTCTCTCAAGTCGGAATATTACCATGTCGAAATAACGACGGCAGACATTTTCTACGATACTTGGCATCAGTTGACCCCGACATCGCGACACTAACCTCCGTTTTTAGATTTCAACGAACATGCTCCGTTTGACGTTGGTTTATAATTTAGTGGAAAGTCAAGGGTAAAAGAACGGTCTCAAATCGATATAGTTTCAAATTTTCCAGAACTTGTCATTTAGAGCGAATATCATGATTTGCTACTGATGCTATGTTAATAAAAACAAACCGGAAAAGATGGTGTGACGTCATAGATTAAAGTTCAATGGCAGCTCCCATAGCGGCGGGAAATTTAAATTAAGCGATCGATTTTCTTGATTTATTCATTGTTCCGGGGGTTTTATTGAAAATAAATACGATTTACAATTATAGTAGATGATAATTAATTGATTTATTGTACAACATATTTTTAGTTTCCTTCCCCTTTAAACAATTTATTTTTAAAGGAACTTCGGTGGCTAGCAGAGTTGAATTAATTATTATTAAATGTTAGAGATCCATTACAAATAAAGAATCAGGGGAAAAAACCCAAACGTTAGATTAAGCTAAGGTTTAACTTAGTCCGTTTTCTATATTACAGTGTAATTATTTACGAGAATGAGTCTAACTCAAGCAACTAGAATTATATACTATTTTAACATAAATATCTAGTATTAAACTATATTAAGATTAAAGAATTAGACAATCACTAGAATTATATACTATTTTAACATAAATATCTAGTATTAAACTATATTAAGATTAAAGAATTAGACAATCACTACCTTAAGCTAAGGAAACAACATAAATATTTCAGAATGATCATCATTTAACCTTATGAAAATTCATAAACAAATGTGAACTTATCGTATTTTTGTTTTTTGTTTGGTATTTTGAGTGCGATTCCATATTTAGGTTTTATGTTCCTTACGACCTTTTTTTAAAGAAGGGTGTGGAGATCGACTGGTAACTCACCTGTCTTTCCAATCGAGTACTCTATTATTATTAGAAAAATTAAAAAAAATTACCTATTCATCGTCACAATCGTATTATCTTCTTTGAGGTTGTAGGTAAGTTGAAAACTTTTTTTTTTTTTGAATTATTATTGACTAAAATATTTACTAAATTTTTACGAAATATTTACAAAAGATTACAACTTGCAATATTACAAGTCATCTCTAATAAATATAATGTAAAGTCGATCTGTCATATACATGAATAATATAAAACACATGTTATTCACTTACAAATATATGTTTGTACAATACTCGTAAAAGGTAAATAAAGCTACTGAAAAAGAGATGAAAGATAGAAATTCTTGAAGAAAAACAGATTTTTAAGTTTAGGATCTTGATTAAGAGTAAAGAGAATAAACCATATCTATGAAAGAATATTTGATAAATATAATACACATTTAATTTGAAGTCCCACTTTTGGATTTTTTCTCCCTGATTAATAAATGACGAAATTTGAGCAGCAACTACAGTATGTTCTTGTTTGAACTTTGGAAGAAATTACATGTATCTTTAAAATATTTCAGTTACATTGTACCATTATAATGATTCAGGGGTCCGAAATGAAAAACGTAATTGATACAAAGAAAAAAATACATCTATACCAACGTGCAATATAAATGAAAAATCATAGAAAACAAATGTTAATAAGATACAAAGAAAGAAACACAGAATACATCAGTAAGAATGAAACGAATGCATAGAAAATCTTGGAAAACAAATATAAGTACAAAATACAATTGAAATAATTGGAAAATCTTTTAGAAAAAAACACGATATTGGTTAAAAAACCCCAACAGAAAGTAATTGAGCACAATCGTAAACAATTTGAAATAAAAGAATGCAACAAAATTTGATAAAATACTGATGAAAATTCGAAGAATACTAAAGTGAATGTTATAAAAATGAAAATTCAAAAGATTCAAATATTGTCAGTACACATAATTTTTATAATCACACCATGTCGATAAAATTTAACTAATGTCTAAATGTTAATGAGCAGAACTCCCAAATTACAGAAGTTATGCTATATACCATAGTGCTTTCCCAAAGCATGTTGACATGAAAAGGTTGAAACGTCTAAGTTAACTTGAAAATCTCACGAAAGTCACAGCATGCATTTAACTGATGAGAGTTTTGAATCAATTGAACATTTCATCTAGCAAAACGAAGCAGCTGATGGAAACAGTGGACTCATTATGAAATATCTTTTACCACAGGAAATAAAAAAGTCGTACGAATATCGTGATAAGTGATCACTCAGACCTCGACCTGCTCCCATTGTAGTTGACTTTGGAACGGGATTCTCTACTGAGGACACAAGAATTAATACTCACTTATTTCATCATCTGTGACGTGTTCGGAGCAGACGATACATCAGCGCCATATGCTCGGACCAATCCCTCCTTTTTTAAACGTTGATGTTGATACATCATTTCCGAATCGTTTTAATAATGGGTACGCATTGGTATATCAAATAATCTTAAGAAGCGAAATGTAATTATCTTTTTTCTGAGTTGTAAAAAATGTATATTGCGATTATCAATCAACAAGCTGATCAATCGTATTTGTGTAATATAAATCAAGTAATTGTCTTTTACGACACAAAACAACTGATCATATATATATGTGTGTGTGTGTGTGTGTGTGTGTGTGTGTAAATTACGATTAAAAAACCCCTTTCACTATGCATAATGATATTATAAAGATGTAGAGATTTAAAGATTTACAAGTTCTTATACAAAGATTGATTTCTCCAAAATTTTGATTTTCAGAAAGAAAATGATAAATCTATACTTCTATACTTCAGCAATTGTTTCAGTCTAAGTCTAACAGATAATTTTATGATTCTCATTGTCTCAAAGAAAAACAGAAATGGAAAATGAATATTTTCTGATAATATACATGTACAGTAAATCCTTATTTTCTTGTAGTGAAATATCACAAGGCCAAATAATTTGCATTATAATACATTGCTGTTTCCGTGCATTGTACACCAAGAACATAATAAAACTTGATATATGATACATTTCAAATATAAGGTAATACATGTGAGTCAGTAATTTTTTTCCAATTCCACTGCTTAAAGGGAAAAATGCATGTAATAAATGAATCAAATAATAAAAAAAATATCAAAAGAATACCCTTGATATTCATGTACAGAATTTTAACACTAATGTCTCTTTCTTACGTTACTGGTACATTTTTCAAGACTTAGCAAAGATTGAATACCTTAAAAGGCACAGTGTTTAGACGTCCGTCGAAGTGCACTGGCGTTATATATTTTTAAAGACGCAGCAAGTTGGATACCAAAGGTACTAGGTTTGAACGTTTATCTAGGTGCACTGTCCAATTCTTTAAGGTCAGACGCGACATATCTTCCAATATTTTTTATTTTTTCCTATCTCTGCAATGTGAGATTTTCCATTACGTAATTCCATTTTTAAATCTTTATGTTGTATGATACTTTTTTCTTTGAAAAATATAGTTTCAATTATAAATATACATCATGACTTTATTGATAAGCTTTAAATAGCATTTTGTGTGCTATAATAAGGTAACTTTAAAATAAAATATTTTAACTCCAAAAACAGCTTGGCAATGTTCCCTGAAATTTTTGGCATTAACATGTTTAAATGCAAATATATAAGGAATAATCTATCAAGGAAAAATATCTAAAACTGGGGAAAGTCTCGTGTGTCCTTAAGAGCTGTCAGATACCAAAGAGTCATTCACTCAATTACGTAACAACCAGTAGATAAAGAATGTTGCTTCCCTACAAAGTGTATATTGATAATTAATTCATATCGTACAAGTCATTCGCCGATAGCCTATAGATGATAAAATGTATTTGACCAGGTAAGTGCAGTAAGGTCTCCAATGATTAAATCAAAGATATCCATATGAGACCTATATAAAAGAAGAAAGTTAAGATGAAATCAGGTTAACAAATTTTGCTTAATCGGATCAACATCTATGGAACAATCAGACTGCAAGTGCTATTTTATATTGCCGTAGAAATCCCCCCAAAAGCTACTTTGAATTCATTAGTTGCATGATAATATGTATCTATATACGTGAACATTGTTTTAACTTGATTTATAGTGTATATTTCTATTGTTAGAAAATATGTCGTTATATTTGTGTTTAATTGCTTATAGTACTTAATAAAGCGATTGTACAACAGTAAAATGTATATAAATAAGTAATTTGTGGAATGGTCCCTTGATTATGGGTTCTGGGTAGAAGGTTAGGGTTTTGTTGGTCATTTAGTAAAAATGTGTTGATTCTTAAACTATTTTTTTCTTCACTCCTAGTTATCTTTCAGAAAACGAGAGTAATTGTTATATTTAGCAACATAATCTACAAATATCGTCAGGGTGGCATTTAACCCCTGTTTTTGTTATTTTGTATTATAATGATTAGATACTTACTTTTTCATTTCATCAAGCATTAAATTCCCTTATTATTTAATTAATTTTGATTTTGCAAAGCTTAATTTCTTCTAAAAATATGTTTGAAAATATAATTTGTTTTTAAGAAATACATAAATGATAGACAGAAAACATGTTTACCTTATAAAGATAACTAAACTGTTTAATTTTTTTGTTGAATCATCCAAATCGCGAAGTGTACGTAGATCTGTTTTTCGTGAAATGGTTTATAGGGTTTTTATACTATGATGGCTTTATTAAAATCATTATTTAAGTAATCATTCTTTGAGTATTATGAGGTGATCAAATACGGTCGGGAGTGATCAAATCCAATAAAGCCCGAAAGGCTTTATGATAGATTATAATATGATATGATAGATTATGATAGATTGGAAAATGTAAATATTGTACAAATAGGACCAGAAGAGGCATGTAAATGTATCCAGTGAATAACAATTAAACCGTCGATCTATTGTATTTTCAATTCGTCATTTAATTAGACCTTCGTCTTAAAATTTGATAAAAAATAAACATTTAAAATTATGGCTGAGTCTATCACAGTGCATCAGAATATTCTGGAAAAATATACACATAACATCATGTATCAATTACTTCTAATGACAGATTTTAAAAAAACCCCTTAAAAATACCCTTATTTCTGCTAGATTTCTGAAATCATATAAAACCTAACAAATCTAATTGTGATATTTCATACCTCAAACTAAAATTTTTGAAATCGAGAGTGCTGCCTTTTACTTAATATCCATAACATGAGATTATAGCCTTACATTTATTAGTAGTATAAAATTGACGCGTTGTATTTATTTTATTTTTTCATGTGGCTGCCTCTACATTACAATAGATCAATGATTATATGCATTTTAAACCCCAGTAAGGTATTCAAGTCTCAGCAAAGTTGGATATCTATGGTACAATACCTTTTTCACTTTATAATGGCGCATTATTTATTTAACTCTTAAATTCCACAAAGTTGTTTAAGCCTTAACAAAGTTTGATATCTAGGGTACAATGTCGATACCTCTTTTCAAGTTCGATAATGTTACTTAAGACGCAGTCTGATTTATTCCAAAGGTTCAATGTCCTTATGTGTACTAACACGATGTTCTAGAGGCATTAATGACACATTGACTTCATGACTCAATAATATGACATTAAAATTGCTACATTTAAACTGATAATCAAACACACTAAGCAAGTCTTTCACTGATAGCATACCTGTCAAGGTAAATGCAGTTGGATATCACGTGACAAAGTCACATTTGCATCCATAAGTAAACTATAATAGAAACATGTCGGCTGCATGATAAAATTAATTTTATATATATTACCGGACCGGATTAATACTATAAATGGAACAAGTAGATTGTAAGTAACAAAATTATTATAATTATCATAATAAATTTATATTATGTAATTATACAGTTTGTGAATCTATAATCATTTTATGATTTACTCTGTGCCAGATATTTTCTGCCAGTGTAAATTACAAAATTGCACTTATATTTACATTTCATGTATTGTACTAATTTTGGTTTACATATATAGAAAGCTATATATATACAATGCTTGCTGCCAAATCGAATTATTTCTTGTGCATAATAAAATAGTTTGATCATTATAGCTTACACACTGTTGATTGGGGTAATTTTGTTTCGAAAAGTAGTATCCAACATCGATTGCTTGTGTCTAAATTTTCTTGTGCATAATAAAATAGTTTGATCATTATAGCTTACACACTGTTGATTGGGGTAATTTTGTTTCGAAAAGTAGTATCCAACATCGATTGCTTGTGTCTAAATTTGAATGTGAAATGTTTTGGACATGTGTGTTTATTGCTTCAGATATTTATATTTTACTGTTGAAAAAATTATATAAAATAAAATTATAAAATATCAAGCTTCTTAATGTGAGATAAATGATTTGTCTGTCAATTTATATGTTTTAATAAAAAGTTTACGTTTTGTCGGGAAAATGCATTAAAAATCACTTAAATTATTATTAAATATTAATGACATATAATTCATTACTTCTAAATTCACGTACAGTTAACGTAGGAACCTTATTATTTTTAAAGAGCAAGTCCAATGATAAAAAAATGATACAAAAACAGATGTTTGGCCTTGTTCATTCAGAAGCATTTTTAAATTGTAGCAGATCTTTCCCTCTTAAATTCCTCTAAAGAACATGTACACCGAGAGTATACATCAATAATAAGCGTGGTTATTTTATCAATTGTGATAATGAAAAGGTTTGTTTGATTTAGGTCGCAGTCTTTGACCTTCAACTAAATTTGCTAGACTCTGTCTAACTTTAAAATGACACAGATCATATATAGCATATATCATATTTTTGCATTGAAATTGTACAACAGGTCCAAATGACTCTTTACTTCCACGTTTCATTTGTGAAGAGATCTAGTCATGACAACTGATTACTTTGATTAGGGTCAATTTTGCTTATAAATCTGAATAATATATTTCATGGTTCTGAAGAATCATCAAACGCTTTCAATGATCCAAATGACTAATTCTTTTGCATTCCCTATGCATAAGGCATATCAAGTGGTTTTGCCTATAATTTTCTAGATGAAGGATAAACATGTCAACTAAGCTTAAGATATATTAAATGTTAGATTAAACAAAACACTCTAGATTAATGGTTTTTTTCCCCAGGGTCTTGGCGGTATGTTTTGTTGGCATGTGATTGTCTCCTTGCATTCGGCTGCTTTTACTGTGTGGATATTCCGAGCGCACTCCAGACCGAGATTCAAAGCTCTTATGTAAGTATACTTAAAGGAAACGTTTTGTAACAGTGACTTAACTGTAAGAAATATTTAACTGACAACACAAAACTGTAAATTATCCTTTAAATATCACACATAGCCATTTGACATATACATCAAATAGTATTTTTGTCTGTTTAAAATTAAATCGAACAACAAAACTGTTTTTTGCTGTTTTTGTTATTTTCATTTTATTTTAGCTAAGCGAAAATTGTAACGGAAATAATTATTTAACTTCTACGTCTAGAAATTAATATGTATACGATTAATAAATGTACTTATATTGATAGAATAATGATAAAATACACACACATATATATATATATACAAAATAATTGCAATGATACAGAAAAGTTGGCGACACTACATTTCTAACAACCCAATCCTTGTCGGTAGATTTTTTATTTTCTGTATATAGTAATGTTGCACACTGTAAATTTTCTCGCTAACATTTTGACTGACTCCGCTCATTTTACAGAGTAACTGTACCGAGGCGTCGCTACTCAATGGTTCCTGTTGTGAAGAGTGCCTAGGACTTGGTCCAGACCGATACAACCAGCTGTATGCCGTCTTCTCGTGGACGTATGTTATAGCAGAACACGACTGTTTCAAAACTAGGATAAATGCTGAACTCAATTTAATTTATTGTTCTTAATTTTTAGCTAGTCCATTGTCTTTATATCTTGAATTTTTGTGCTTAGAAATGCAATTGTTGTGCTGCCAATTGGAGTTCTACTAGACCGACTTGGAAACAGAAGTATGTATTTTTAAGAGGGATATCCGGCCATCTTGTACATATGTCGATCAAAAATGTAAACATTATTTGAACTGACTTGTCAAAACTGATGTCAAAAGATAAAAAAGGTACCCTAATTTGAGGCAAAGTTACATCTTAAATGTGTAAGGTTCAACCTTTTTCTTAACAAATGGTTGTAGAGTGGACACCAATGACCTGCTTTCATATCTGATTTTTATATCTTCAATTTAAGTGCACAGTTTTAAGTCTTTAATCAAAGTACTGAAAGTACTGAGAAGCGCTAAGCTGTCCCGACATGAGCAAAAATTAAATAATTGCATTTTACATGTATCATGATGAATGTATTTGAATGTTTACATACGTCATATATATAGCCAAGATTTTGCATTTTTTGTATAAATTGAACTACAAACAATATCCAGGACTGCGTTCAATAACCGCGATGCGCGCATAGCCGCTAGGTTATAGATATCTAGGTCTATTGAATGATAAGCTAGCCTAGCCTCTAGTTCATTGATTTGAATTTTAAATTATCAACAGATGAATAACTTCGCCGACATGATTTGGTAATTTCATGCAAAAATATATGTGTTAAAATTTATAATTACTTATCTAACGAACAAAATATCATTAAATAATATAAATTTTGTAGGCCCTATTTGTTGCAACTTGGTAACTAAGACATCCATCTTGAATTTGATGCTTAGTCATGAAATTTTAGGCTAGTTATGTCTACATGTACCTAGCGGCTAGCTAGCTATTGTTGAACAACCTAGTTGCTACCTAGCCACTACAATCATGAACGCAGATTAAATCGAAATTCAATCTCTATGATCTGTGTTTCACAATCTTATAGCCACTCGACTAAAGTGTTAATTGAAGAAGTTGGTTGAAAAGATGATTTTAACAGAATTAAATGGCGTTTCGAACTGAGTTCCAAAATATTGGTGTCGGTGTACATGTAGCTTTCTCCTACATAAAATTTTTGAATACATATATTAAAATTAGAAATAAATGAATAATATTTGGGAACACATAGGCAATTTTACGTTTTTATTTCAGGAAAAAAAAAATAAAATCTGTAAGTCTGAACAAGTTTTAACGAAATACCTGTAGAAAAGTGCCAATAAAAACATATATTCTAAATTATAGAAATGTACTCTATAATATGTAGGGATTTTTCTTTCAATGAAATAAATGTTTGAATATAAAATAAACAGAATTTCCCTTGAATAGGGGAGAATGTGAACAACCTATTGAATTTTGAAGGAAAATGGTGAAGTATATAATACTTTTAACAACATTGTATGATTTGAGAATGTACATTTCAAAATTTTAATGAGAAAAAAGGTTTAATTTTTTAACGTTATTGCATATATGAAGCCTTGATTTAAAACAGAAGTATGCAAAAAGAAACATTTACGTGACTTCATTTAAAGTATGAAATGAAGGCAAACACAATCTTCAAGTACAAATTACACTCTCTAGTGCCATTTTTATACTACTTATTGTAATTTGAAAACATTTAAAATTTTCCACTATTTTGAAAAAATTCTTACAAAACACAATAACCATGTGTTGATATGCAACAACAGGATAGTGAATACATGAATTAAATAACAATAAGAGGACAAGCGAATTTAGTAAAATTACAACTGAAATGAAAAGTCAGTTCCCATTTGTTACACATTTGTGTGGATCATTATGCCATTTTTTCTAAAAGTGTCAAAATATACAGTAGATGATCATTAAAGTATTCATTTATCTTTAAATAGTCAACAGATGGGAAACTGTTGAATACCTATGAACCGGTAATATTAAGTGGAAAATAAAGAAAATTTTCTAATTAACCCAGAGAAAACCAAATATCCCTTCCAACATGAGAAATAAATGACTATAAGGGGAGAGGAGATAAAAGTTCATTTACACATTGACCAGTGAAGGGAATGTGAAGAATATTTTTACAAAACAGCATTACATGAACTATTACTACTACTGCAATAACATACAAAAGTTCTAATGCTAGCTTTTTAAAAAAAAGAAAGAGAAACAATTTTACAAAAGCACTACTTCTACAGCAAAAACATGCAAAAGTACCGTATAACGGGTATTTCCTGTGGCTCGAAATTTTTGCGGTTTGGACCCAAAAAGGTATCAAATTATATTCTACGCTTCCAATTTCTGCGATTACATTAGACAGCAAAAAATGAATTTTAACATAGAACGCATTATGTATTGCATCAAATTTTGACTCCGTCTTTCATGCGTTTTTTCGCATTATTGAAGGTACTTGATCGACACCTTTCTTAATATGTGATTATTTTTTTCAGAATAATCCTCTAGATAACTAGGCCAGGATTATTTAAGACTGTTGTTGTTTTGCATGAAATTCGCAAATGAATTTCATTCAAGCGCTAGAAATACATTATCGATACGTTTAACCTTGAAAATAAATCATGTCTTAAAATTATGTTACTTTTTGAGATATTATATTTTAGAGATATATAAGTCATGATTATATAATTAGTGTGAATTTTACGATCATTTCCACCCAAATGACATTGAACTTAAATAATATATATTCAAGTTAATCAAGGGTTATTATCGCATACCAACTACTGAGTAACATACTGACCACATTTGAGAATTCAACCGGTAGATACGGTATTCATTGCATATAGTATATAATTTAGGAATATTTTGCGATTTTTTTTTCTGCGGATTTTCCAGACTCGCAAAATAACGCAGAAAATAAACAACCGCAGAAAATACCCGTTATACGGTATGTATGCTAGTTTTATAAAACAGAAAACACTTTTACAAAAGCACTACTACTACTGCAATAACCTACAAAAGTTCAAACTTATACAAAAGCACTGCTCCTTCTGTAATAACCTACAAAAGTTCTAATACTAGTTTTATAATACAGAAAACAGTTAACTGCTAGTGCAATAACCGAAGAAACAATCCAACTTTATATGAAATAAAAGACTGACTTGTGTAAAATTGCATGCAATAGAATTTGTCATTGTCATATGCAAGGAGAGCTTTAGAATTTGCGTTAAAACACTATAGTCATTCCACATGTGCAATGTAAACAAATAACAGAAATGTTTTTATGCCTATATCATACACTTGAAACAATTTTTTTTCTTCCGACTCTAAGTTGCAGTTTATTTCCTTATGTAATGCTTTACTGTTGATCGACTTTATATTCTAAATATTGAAAGTCTTAAATTATGTTCATATTTCCCAATAGTACTTGTACTAGTAACTTTTGAAATACATAAAACACTGTGCTATCCATCTTGTATTGTCAGTTCTGTTCTAGGAATTATTTTGCCGTTTTACCGACATCACATCCCTTGTACTTATGTATGAACCCCTTTGCAACATGCTGTTTACAAAACTACGTATGCTCTTTGACCTTTTAAATGCACTGACAGATATTCTTTTATTTTAAATCTTTGATGTTTAAGGAAATAAATATTGTGGTAATTTGTGTGCTGCTGCAAATGATTAGAAATATGTTGTCTTTACACCGATACCGCAGCCGAGTACTTCTCTGCATTCTATTATTAGAAATCGAGTCATCAGATTATTTTAGATGATTATAGGTGGCACTTATTCGGAAGTGGCATCCCCGAAAAGCAATGCCAATAAGCGCTTTGCGTACTGCGTACGCTTAGCGCTTAAAAAAGGAAATGTTCTGTAATTGGTGCACAATTTGCGATCAAAACATCATGTAAAACCTCATATTGCTCTTTTATCTTTTAACAACATTTTAAATCAGTTTTTGGCATAAACATGTCAGTTCAATAAAAACGTTTACATTTTTGGTCCTCATATGTACAAGATGGCTGAACATCCCGTCAAAGGTTTTTCTTTTAGTCAATAGTCTTAAGTTCAGACTGACACACACTAGGAATTCTATTAAAGGGGAAGGAAAATATACATATCTATTAGAACAAATCAATTAGTTAACATCTACTGTGATTGTAAATCCTATTTTTTGTTCAATACAACCTCCCGAAACATGGAATAAATCAAGAATATCGATTGCTTAATTTAAATTTCCCGCTGCCATTGAACTTTAATCTATGACGTCATACCATCTATTCCGGTTTGTTTTAACAACATAGCATCAGTATTAGCTAATTATCCTGATATTCGCTCTGAACTGACAAGTTCTGGCAAAAAAAAAACAATATCCATTGAGACTGTTCTTTTGCCTTTGACTTTCCGCTAAATCACAAACCAATGACAAACAGAGCATCTTCGTTGACTTGACGAATACATACATAGGGTTACTGTCAGTGGAATCTCCACGTAGTAATGGGAATTGTCAACAGATGTAAAACATGGAAAATGTCTGCTTTCGTTATTTCGACATGGTAATTAGAGATTTAGGAGTGTATTTTAAAACTTTCCTTTACAATTTATAATTTCTTCAATTGTAGCGAAGAATTTTGACTTTGGTTGAACATTTCCTTGGGGTCATTTTTCAACATTGAATATTGAAACCAAAATTTGTTGAATTAAGATCCTTAAAATTGTTAGTTGTAAGTTTGCATCATCGTGGAATTGTTTTCTTTAAACCGGTTCTGAAATCAACAACATATAAAAAAATCCCGCATATATCAATGTTAACAGATAAACAGCTGTCATTTATTCAACAAAAATGTACTGTTTAATACATATTTATTCTTTAGGTTGACATGTGTATCTAAACATCATCAATTTTGTTCATTTGATTACTTCAGTAACAGAAAGGCATAAACCAGCGATTAATCTAGAGCACAAGTGCACATTGCATGTGTAAACATCGGAATAGATTAACGTCAAAATAATTGATTTTTTGGTTTTTAAATACAAAGGAGTTCTACATCATGTCAGCCTCCAGTAAATGGCGGGAAAGTGGATTTTTCTAACTTTAAACGCGCTTTAAAGCTTAATTACTGTGGAATCGTTTTTATTTTTGGATGTCAATGTTTGTGAGTAGCCAAAATTTTCCTTGTTCGTGGGACCTATTTTCGTTGGTAGCAAGTTCGGCACAATTTTAAAAAAAAACATTAAACAAATGCTTGTATATACGTTCGTGGGGATTTAAATTCGTGGGCGAGGGTTACCCACGAAAGCCACGAACATTGGTCCCTCACAAATGATGATTCCAGAGTATGTAGTTTTTCAAAACAGTATGAGCAACTGTAATCATTTAAACCCCTTTATTAGTTCAAATAATTTTTTTTATGACTTTCCTTCCCCTATAAAGAATTAACTTGATAGTTATATATTTTTATAAGTATGGACGATTCTCAAGAAGATTTAACGCAGATGAATTTATAATTTTTATTTTACTTTTTTTCTTCCAGTGACAGCTATCCTGTCCACATCTATGGCTGTACTTGGTTCATCTTTGTTTGCGTTGTCGGTGACGTCATATTTTAAGATGACGTCAATAATGTTTCCATTGATGATGGTTAGTCGGGGATTACTTGGAGCCGCAAATGGAGGGTGTCAACGTAAGACATGATATGATGTATGGTTGTATTTTTGCTGATGTCTTTGTAACACGTCTCTTTCATGACATTAAACAACTTAATAAAATGTTCATCACAGTATTAGATCTTTTAAATTAGTATTTTAAAATGTAAAAAAAAAAGTGAAATCAACAACTGAAATGTCAACATGTGACTTTCTTATGTTTTATTTCCTTTCATATTTACAGTTGTACAAGATCGGGTTATTGCTTACTGGTTTCCCGACAAACTGGGATTGGCTTTTGGAGCCATAGTGAGTGTCATCAGATGTGGAAACGTTCTAAACTTTTTTATTACTTCAAACATTGCAAAGATCTACGGAGTGCCGATGGCTCTTTGGACAGGTAAACAGAAGTACATTTTTATTTTTTTGGTTGTACATACCATTATTAAGGTGTGACGGGGACATTTCTTTAATCATCTTGCAGGTGCGCTAATGTGTGGAGTGGGTTGTGTGGCAGCGCTTGGTTATTGTGTTCTTGATATGATAGGAAGTCGAAAACTGGACAAGAATCACGTGTTTAACATAAAATCTCAGCCACTGGTGAGGGATTAACTGAAACATTCCATTGATATTAATGTTATTTTTTATTCCTTAACCGTTTTTATAGAAATACTAGAATAGATTCACTTTAAAAAGTCTTAAGTAAAAAAAAAATAGAAAGCAAATTACGTTTTTAGAAGTTGTGCCATCTAAAATATTTTAAATTGTTCAACACACACAAGGCTTTAATATTAGTTTTTATCTATATAGATATTTTTGTCTTCATAAATGATTTATTTAGTGTATGATTGAGTGAGTATGGAACTGTTTATGGTTTGTTTAGCGGATGAGCGACATTCGGAACTTCCCCCTGTCCTACTGGTTGGTGACTGTTATGATCTCCACGTATTACAGTTGCTTTATTCCTTATGTGGCTAATGGAAGGTAAATGATATACCATATTCACACCAGCGGTTTAAAGGTGTGGACAAAGTTGCGCCTCTTCATTGTTTTTAATTCAATATACGCATGTATTTTGTTTTCGAGTACAGAATCGGAAGATAGTAGGTTAAACAAAAATGTTCCGGTCATAAAGTTATCAGTTTGCTTATATCGGTTCACATATAAATGAGTTAGATTTTCATGATTCTTTTCAGTAAATTCATCCAAGACAAGTATGGATACAATCGTGTGACGTCATCATATATAAACGGCGCGGTTTATGACGTTTCCATTATAGTATGTCTATCAACAGGCTTAGTCTTGGTAAAGAGCATTTTATACACAGTACAAATAGTTAAATAAGAATTTTGCAAAACTGCTATAGCATTGACATTTTTCGAAATTTCTTTTTAAATAAAAATTTATCATATTTGGTTTCACAGATGAAGATTAAATATTGTTATCATGTTTTACAATTTGATATATTCTCTAATTGAAAATAGTTTTAATGTGAATAAAAATAGAAAAATAATGCAATACATTTTCTAAGACTTTTCCATCATTTTGCAAAATGTAGGACAGATTTGGAGGAAGAGCAATATCAGCAACTCTGGGTTCCGCTCTCTCTGTTCCCGTTATTATCTCCCTTGCGTTTTTCGAGTTGCCTCCCTTGGTTCTGACCATTTGTTTCGGGACCTTCTACTCAATTACTGTAGTACGTATCAATATCTTCGTTCTTTGTATTTATAATGACGCTATAAGAAAATGGTTTAATCCGTGAAGGAATTAGGTATTCTGATGCCCAAAATATCATTGAACGCATGCGTTTAAAGGATTTTACTCAGTTCAAATATCCAGAATAACATTTTTGTATTTAAATTATTTGTGTATATTTATTCATGTAAATATTGTCAAAATAATTCACTTGGCTCAGTTTTCCATCTGATACATACCACACCATATGATTATTCCTTATACTTAACACTAAAGAATGCATTTTGCAGGTCAGTCTATGGCCATGTATTGCAAAGGTTGTCCCGCTTTCCACAGTAGGAACTGCGAACGGAATTGCTGCTTTTCTCCAAGGTTTAAATATTGGTTTAACTAATCTTGGAATTGGAAAAATTATGGGTGCAGTCGAAGAGTAAGTGTTTATCTGCGAGTCAGATTATCAAAAGAAAATCAAAACTTATTTTGCCACATTTTACTTTATTCTTTCCCAAGATATCCTCGATTCACATTTTGCTTAATTATAAATACCTCAGGGTTCAAACGATGTTCATTCAAAAGTATGAAAAACTTTACAAGAATTCTCCTTAGAAACGCCCCTTCTAGCGAATCAGGTTTCAATACACGGCTAAAAATAAAGGAGTCAACGGGGTTTTTGCATTGAACAGTACCCGGATGATAACGTTGAAAAATTGTGCTAGGTATTCCGAGTGACTTCCGATTGAATAAAAGATGTCAACCTTTTCCATTCTAAATCTCCTTAAGAAATCTGTTTTCGTTCCTGTGATTTTTTCCGAGTGAAAAGTCATAATGTTTCAATGAAAATATCTTGGATATTTTTCCTTTCATCGATTTCAATTGCTCTTCTTCCACAGATATGTGTATTTTCATAAAAAATCGTCCAAATGTGCTGCATGAATATCCTGGGACAGACTATACCATCATAAAGGCAAAAATTGTTGTATATACAATATATTACCTTTCGTAACATGAAAAGGCAGATTTATCATATCATTTATTGCTTTTGTAGGTCTGATATGAACAATAGGATAAGCAAGTGGAAAATATCACTTGCTATTCTATTGAGCCAGGCACTGGTTTGTTCCGTTCTAGGAATCTGGCTCAATGTCAACGAAAAATTAAAGGTATTTTCGCATTTCTTTGTTTTTAACACCTATGTATGACTAAAATTAAAGGTATTTCGCCTTTATTTGTTCTGAAGACTTATGTATACTACATGTACTCACTCCACATGTCTATAGACTACAAGAATCTTTATTCTTATCTAAACATTATATCATATACCATTTTAGAACGGATTGTTAAATGGACGACACAAAAAGGTATTATTGACAGAAAAGACCTCCCTGATTCAGAATAGAGAGGACGATTTCTACGATTCCATTGACTCTGGTTATTCTATTCAGGGTGATTAAGTTAAATGGGTAAATCTCTGTTTGTATGGTTTAAATATGTGTCATTTACCTTACTGACAGTTTTGAAAAGAATATAAGTTGTATCTTAATTTACACTATATTAATGTGTAATTTACACTATGAAACTGACATGCTTTGTATTTCCTCTTATAGGGATATTGATACATTGTATATATTTAAATATGGAGCTGTTTGATTAGGTTTGAGAAAAGATAAACTAGGATATCTTCCATCCTAGTTAGTTTAAATATACACAGACTTTTCAGAGAACAATTGATATCTTTCATATTGAAAGTGACCTCGTGAATGTATACTATAGATTATTTCTATAGATTAATGAACAGTAGCTGAAGTGTTTTATTCTGCTGTTTAAAATATCATAACAAATGATAGTTATTGTGTAAATACAAAAACATCGGATCTTTGAAGGTCGCTGTTTTCGTTATACACATTGAGGATGATTTGTATATAAGACTTTTTTTTGTGCTTTGCATTTCTTTCTGCAATTTTGTGAATTATCCTATCATTTTTGAATTATGAACACTGTTTCGGATAATTATTCCAATGCCAAAGTCACATGTTTGCACCCCCTTAAGATGCCTGTTCGTTAAAATCTATTGGATATATATCACAAATTTGGGTTTAGTGTGTCTCACCTGACAGGTGAGATATTTACCTGTTAAAATTAATATTTTATTGAAAAATAAAAATTCCTATGAGATAAATAAGTTTTCCACTGAATATAAATTATATAAAACATTGAAGTTTTGTACATATTTGTATCTTTATATATTTAATTTACTTATTTGTCTAAATAGAATTTATTTTTGCTTGTATTATGTTTTGGATCCTTTAACGATATTCATATATCCAGTTAGTTGACGTTTATATAATTTCTATGTTAGAATACTGCATACCAGTGTATCTTTGAATGAATGTTTTCACTTTATTTCATTTTTGTTCACGTGCACACTCATATGTATTTGTTTTTGTTCCATAGAAAAAGGATTCTTCAGTTATATTTTAGGATATAAAATTCATGCATTTTACACAATTAGAAAAAAAATGCATGAAATAATTGTATTAATTTGATTAAAATTGACTTTTTTATATCACAGAAAGGTCATTCAAAGAAGGGTATTTGGTCTTAATTATTTTATACGAAAATTTTTCTAATGAGAAAGTGAAAAAGTGATATTAATGTCCAATAACTGATGTCAAATAAGGTCAATAAGACCTTATTTAATGAATTATGAGAATAAAAAAACATCTTTTGTTTATATTTTTCAAACCAAATTTTAAACTCTATAGTTTCTTACTTTCAAATAAAATAGATTTTTCACTTCCTCATAAAAATGCCCCCCCCCCAAAAAAAAAAAAAAAAAAAAATAAAAATAAATAAAAAAAAAAAAAAAAAAAAAAATAAAAAAATAAAAAAAAAGATCATATAAATTTATAAAAGAGCATATATCTTTCTTTGAGAAACGAAATCATGTTACAAAAATGATACTTTAATGATTCATTAAATAAAAGTTTCGTGAAGCATTACACCATAACGATCAGAATCAATATAAGAAATAATTAACCAACTCATATTTTAGAAATGTGTTAAAAAGATGATGTAAATTTCTTTAGTATAAAAATCATATCACATTGAAACAAAAAAGCAAATACAGAGGAATTGAAATTATAATATACATATTTTTAATGGAGCTCTTCTTCTAAAGGAGATCAATACAGTCTAAAAATGGACACGACCATTGAGCCCTCTTTAAAAGATGAAAAAAATTAATGGGTTTGATATTCTTAAGAAATGCAAAAATTTGTTTCTCTGTACACAAGGCATCACATGTCAGTAGTGAATAAAGGGAAGTAAAAAAAAAGAAGAAGAAAATACCATAAGGAAACAACTTGTCCATATATATGCCCATGTATACATGTACCTGCCTGTGTATGTCATTTAAACTGAAAAGCTCAGCATTCACTTAAAAACTACAAAAATTACCCATCAATTACAATTAACAGTGATTATTTATAAAAAGTGAATAATTAAAAGGCATCGATATCATTCCTCATGATTACTGAAGATTGGTTGATAGATGCGCAACTCCAATTCAATTTTTTCTGTCAAAATAATACATGGCACCTAAATATTAACTCAATATTTAATAACTATGGTAAAGTATACTTTTTGTCAATTATTAAAAAAGAAAAGGGGATAGGAGATCATGTCTCATTACATATCATAAGCTTCTTTAAATTGAAATAAAATTCCCTTGGCATAAAGTAATTGCTGCTACATATGTACAAAACAATGTAAAACATAAAAACAATTCCTTTTTTTTTTTTTTTAAATAGAATCACACCCATAAAATAAAAAAAATACCTTATTTACTTGTAATGGATTTCAAAATGTTGAGAGATGCACAATGGTAAAGAATAAATGTACTACATTTGCTTGCTAGATGTCCAGTAAGGAAAAATTTGATGACTTAATCTATAAGCGTCGACCTAAACCTCACATCCTGTAAACCATAACTTTTACAATTTCACAATTTTGATCATCATTATTCTGTGTTTACTGTTGAAAACTTTAATTTCTTCGAGCCATCTTCGTAAATGTTTGTTTGGATGTACTTGTAAATGTGCGGATTTGTTTCCACGTACAATGAACAATTCGATGGAGATGTTAATTCGTTGGTAAATGGTATATGTACCAACAAAATCAACGAACATTGAGCTACCAAGAATATGTATGATTCCCCACAGTAAGTTGTCTGCCAAATGTTCACCGGTAGAGAAGACGATTTAACTTGTCCTCGACACTCCGTGATTTAAATGTTATATGACAGTGCGTTGCAACTTGGAGATTTAATCAAATATACTTTTAAATTGTTTATATTCACTTTTCACAAATGACTTAATATCCGAGCAAGAAAAAAAGAACATAACAACTTTGATTAAATTAAGTTACAAAATTTTAGAACATAAATTCAAACAAAATACTAAGTTTACTGTATGTAAAATAAATGAAGCAAGTGGCGCTTTAATAACTGAAGTTTGAATGGATTATTAAAAGAAAATACAATTATTCATGAAAGCAAAGATATAAATGAACACATTCAAAAACACATTGAGCAGATTGTTAAAAACGTATATTTTACATTCTACTGTCTTTTTCCATTAAATTCTGTGATCTTTAAATGCCTCTAAATGCAACAACCTAATGACTGCGTATGAATTTACATGTAATTTACATAAGTAGTTCCGAAACATTGATATCCATGTTATCGGTTTAAAAATATATTTCATACATGTTAAAACACATGTTTTATAATTATTCAACAATAACGTTGATTCTATTGTTAGAAGCAAAACTTCAAGTTATTTTTTTATGGATTATATTTCCAAGGCCAACAGTCGATGTGATAACCAGTTTAAACCGGTTCTAGAGAACAGCTGTTCTTGCTGTTACTAATTTACTCCCTCCGTGATCTGCAATTTGTACCGATTTATTTAATAAAATAATTGATTTCATCAATAGGGAATGCAAATATAAGCATTAAATGATTTATTTTTGACGTCGTCGTGTCAATAATTGCCGTCAGATGAGCAGACAAATTACGACGTCAAAAATAAATCATTCAATGCTATAATAAAATGCTAGTTGTATCAATAATTCGATATCCATTTTTCTACATAAACAAGGAACAATATGCATGTTGGCATTGTTCAAACGGACGATTTGTCTTTCTTTTACCAAATAGTAGTGTAAAGTTCTTTACAAGACAAAATGCTATTGGTGTTTAGAAATATTTTTTTTCCAGAAGAAGTATGTAAAAGTCTGTCGCAAGTGCAAGTGTTCAACCGTGCATATATTTTTATAAGCAAACTTAATGAAAAAAAATTATTTGTTATTTTACAAATTTATTGTGAATTCATCGTAAATATCCCAAAACAACATGCAGTAGTAGACCATAAATGAGTTTGCAAAATGACGGACGTTTACGTATGTTTCGTCTTCACTTGACTATTTTGAACCATTTTTTTTAACAGCAAAAAGTGAAAAAAACTTAGCAGACATATATTGTATTTTGTATAACATCCTCAGGTATGTCCCATTCTATGAATATTCTCTATTGATTACCGTCTGCAATGGAAGACTGTATAAAGAGTTGAAATAATTTGCAGTCTCCGGGTTGTGCACTTCCTCTTCTTTGTGATTGTTAGAAAATACATGATGTGAAAATTTACATTTATTTCATTTGTTGAAATATTGTTAGGCGCAAGGGAGATAATTTTCTGATGATCTTGTTTACGTATGACTAAACAATTTTCGTAGATTTCAAATCTTAAAAAGTGAGAAAACGAAAAAACAATAAAAATTGCTACGAATGAAATTCAGGCTCTCATTTTTCAGTACAACTAGTTTAAAGCAATATTCTATAATATCTATTAAATGTCTTTGTTCTTTTCTTTTTGTATTGTTTATGCAAATATTTGTTATGTGAAAATTTGATACGGTATGGCTAACATCAGTAAACAAGTTTGTATATTAGACATGGGAAAACTAATATCAGTGAAAAAAGATGCTGAATGCAGTGGTATTAACTTTGATAAATACGACCCTTGACCCTGAGGTCCACGCAGAAAATATATAAGCGAGGTTAAACCAAATGCTATGAGGAAAATTCAGCTTGCGCATGAGCTAGCCTGGTTCTTGCGCTATATTATGGGTAGTTCAGGGAACCAGGCTAGCACACGTTTATCTGAATCGGGATCGGGATTCCATGCCATATTCACATGTTTAAAGGCGCTGTAATTGTAAAGTTGACGGTAAACAGTACAGAAACAAAGTATTCCTTTGAAAGAAATGATCCGCATGTAATATGAACTGTCAGCATCATGGAATAAGTTAATGTTATGCCAAATCTACAACAAGCATCAAATAGCATAAATCGCGATTTTTTTGTTGTTTTCCGAAAGAACTTAAATTTACTTTTATAAGACGAGGCTAGTGTACTCCCTGATTAAATTTTTTTACGCATAAAAGCATGATTGAATAATTATGTGACTGTATATAATACATGATTGAATAATCATGTCACTGTATAAAATTAAATCTCAAGAAAAAATGCATCAAAATTTGAAATTAATTTACACGAAGCTGTCCTTGCATAGTTAACAAAGTAGTGCGAGGCGTATTGAGTGCGCAAATAGTGAAATTTGCCGAATGCCTAATACTATACATGTAATCTTCATTACAGTGTAATATAATTCATAATCATGTTAGAAGCATGAGCCCTTTAAATTCCGAGGTAAAGGTCAGGGCTATAAAAGCAGAGGCCTAGAGTTGGTGGCATCTCTGATAATCTTAGGGCTTTCACCTTTCCGTTATAGAATCACATGCATATGGTCCACATATTACAGCCCTTTTTTAAAGGACAGCAACATGTCTTAATTTTAGTCACACACGCTTAAAAGGCACATTATAAAAAAGTTCAACACGCCATGGCATGTAGAGGAAGGCGACATTTATATAAAAAAAAAAAAAGAATTAAAAAAATTCTTTGATAACTTATTGCTGTTAAGAGTTTGCTCTAAAGACGGTAAGCTTTTTTAATAAAAAAAAAAAAGCTAAACTTGTCGATATATACATGTAGGCATCGTATTCAATATAAGGGCGACTACTCGTATTGTCTACAACAATTTTTCCTATGTTGTGAAAAATTCGGATGCCATTTATTAATCTTTGTGCTCGTATTATGAACATGTTTCATATATATTCAAAGATACCAATGAAATTTATGTATACAAAAAATTGTGTTGATACTGTTTTCTTGTTCTGTTGAATTAGACCTGGCATTTGTATTATCCTTTTTTAACAATCTTTCATCTCGCAGTGCACTTTTTCTACATCCCTCACTACGTACGGTACGATCTTAGCATTACTTCGGTTTTCCGTATTTTAAAACTTTAAAAACCAGGTTTGGCTGTTTATTTCAATCATTCATGTAAAATCCAATATTTGATAGCTGTTCTACGGACTTTTTTCTGCCTTCCCACAATTTTTTTTCCGGTTCAGTGCCTTGTTGTAATGAAGACGATAATTGTGTAGTGAATGTGGAATAATTCACTGTACGGGCTGTCTATTAATGCCCGTGACGTCATCTTGCGGGAGCCCCTGAATGTGCACGTGAAAAAGGACAGAACCCGTCAGATGACGTGACCGGTCAGCAGAGGATGCTCACTCCTCCATGGCACCTGATTCTACCTCTTATTTTTGTATAGGTCCGTGTTTGCCCTGCTCCTGTTTTGTAATTTAACTCTGGACTTTTGATTTTGAATACTGTTCGTTATCACCACATATCATGAAGGTAAATGTACTACCACTAGACACGGGAGCTTAGGAAATCCCCCCTCCCCCTTAATCTATCAAAGCTGCTTTTTAAAAGAACTTTATAGGTAGACGCGTGGGACCGCCATTTTGGGAATCGTGTGCTTCAATAACTTGCATAGAATTGTGATTTCTTCTTTTCTGCATAGCTTATTCACAATTAGGTTGATATTGGAGTGTTTATTGAGCTAGATTTGGTTTGTAATAGGTGCATATATATTTTACTCTTTACGGGTACCTCGTGTTCTCCTGTACGCCGTTTGATTGAGAATAATGACACTCTTACGCCCGTAAGGGACCATTATGGGCTGGATGGGCGCGTGTCACGTCCTTATAGGCACGTTTCACACAGTTTTGGTAGGAACCCACCGGTGGCCAATAAAGTAAGTCAAAGTACAAGGACTTGCGGTGTGATGGCAAATCCAGCTGGAACGCGTTCCTGCACAAGTTCGTGAGGCTCGTGCGCTGCCAGCAGATGACAAAGGTGGAACAACATGACTAGTTTTGCTTTGTATAGGATGGCGCATCTAGTAAGTATTACTCTATTATATTGAAGTCTGTCCCCGTCCGCGTTTTCGTGACATCCGGAAGAAGTTCGACAAGCGTTTCAGCACGTCAGCGCCTGATCAGACCTGACCCAGCACATGCGCGGATCCAGAAAATTTTCCAGGGGGGTCCGAATTGAAAGTAGGGGGGCTACACTAATCATCAAAAATCTTGATAAGCAAATAAAAAAAAAGCCTAATTCCCCAAATCATTATCTGATTATGGTGGATCCATAAAATGTCAAATTGCTCTTAGAATTTTTGTTGATTTGAAAACAAAACATCACAAATACATAAGGGATTGCTGATAGTTAATATAACAATGAATTATAGTTGAGGAAAACCCGGGACAATTTTTATTGCGTGAAAAAATTGTCACTATCGAAAATCGGTAACGCCAGGATATAGGATGCGATATGAAAATTGCCATGTAATAATCTATACATAACAAGAAACATACATGTACGATTGACATCAAGCAATTAAAATTATTAATCTTTCCAAAATTGCCTCGTTATCGACGGGAATTTTTAAGATAAAGTTTCTAATAAACTTTTTAACAAATTGATTAAACATTTTTCAAAGAAATTGTAGATGAGAATCACGAAAACGCTTTTTTAAATGGCGCTTGATGAAGAATGTACAAGAAAAAAAAATTAAATGAGATTTCGTCTGCTAAACAACCCGAGTTTTCTCGGAAAGGTCAATCGTTTTTCATTTCTTGAAAAGAACATTAACATTTGTTATTTGTTTGTTTTTTATTGCACAGCAACTTTTTTATTAAATAATCAATCAAATCAATTGATTAATTTGAAAAAAACTCGCTTCATTTTTAGGGACTAGACAACACTCAAACGTCACAGCTACTCGGTTTATACAACAGTCGGCATAATAATAACAATGGTGTTGTGTTGTGCATGTACTATGCCTAAATAGTAGTCAGGGTTTGATACATAGTGCACGAGCCGGACTACAGTATAACTATTTAGGCATAGTACATGCACAACAACACACTAATAGATAAATATAAACGTCCAAAATGGCGGCGTGTTTACTAAGTCGAATTTCAAACTCTATTTTTAATGTTAAGAAAATATTGAATGTTGAATAAGTAAACTTACCTAATATTTTAGTTATGTCTTTAATATGTCTTTTAATTGAGTACAGTTTTGTGCAAAATATCATTGCATTATATTACATGTACTATACAATACTGTCCTACTGTATGCGTATTTATTATGTTTATATGTATCATAATTCTATCATAATTGTTAAATCATGCCCCATGAGGCCCTAATTTGGAAAAATTAATTCTGTTCTATTCTATTTTATAAGATGACCTTCGCTTTGAGCCCCATCTTGTTTCTGTCGATTGAGATTTGTATACAATGCAGACGACATCAAATCCATGTGATCATGAAATATCACATGACTAAAAAATGTTATTAAGAACTATCGAAATCCCGACGCTATTTACAAACCCTTATATTTGACGTTTATTTTGTGTGGTGAGACGCAAATTTAAACACGCGGCCATTTTGTACGAATATATACGTATTGCATCATACTGTATTTCTGTACAATTTTACTTAACGAATAAGGAATCATTCTTTAAGCATAATGAGGTGATAATTTCGGTCGTGGCGTCAATAAATCCAATAAAGCCCGAAGGGCTTTATGATAGATTTGATCACGCCCTGACCGAAATTTATCACTTCATAATATTCAAAATATGATTCCTTATTACTTATATTTATATAATTTTCAGCAATTGTACGATTTATTATAAGAATATTAATTATGCAAACCCTGGTTGCGCCCCAACAATACGTCATTTAAATTTATTGGACTGTACAGTACAAAATCGATTCGTAGTGTTATCACAGACAAAGACACTGGGAAATGTAAATATTTTCGAATAATTAAAACTAGCGTATGTATAAGAAGTACATAGTACATATAGCTATTGGCATAGTACATGCAATTTATCATGAGGTTTATTGCCGTTATGTTTGTTGTCTTCTAATGATCATTTTATGCATTTAAACGTAACAATATTTTACATATATTTAATCAACATCTATCATAAAGTGCAGGGTCCTTCGAAAATGAAATATATTCTTTGAAAACAAAAGTTAACAAAATATTAAAAATGAGTTTATGCTAAAGTAAACTTACTTATCTATGTATAGTTGGCAACCTCTGCAATATATTTGTGTGCTACAACTTGACATTACGTGCACAATCCATTCCTCTATCAAAACCATTTTATCACAGTCTGGACATCGTCGTGTTTTATGTTTACATTTATCAATCATATGATGCAAAACGTCGTTACGCCTCTCACTTTTGTATTCACAAAACTTGCACATAAAGACCGGGTGTTTATTATGCCCCATTTTTGAATTGAGAAAACATTCTCCTCTAATAGACTCGTTTATAATACAATCACTGTTGCCATGGGAACATTCAACTGATTCAATGGTACAGGTGTGCCTGGGTTGTTCCTTGAGTGGTTCATTACATATAACACAATACTGAGAATAAAAGTGACACTTTATCAAATGTTTTCGAAGATCCATGTATGGCAAAATTTCACAACAACCATTTTGTTCACAGGATACTCTTCTATACTGACACTCAAGCAGGTGAGAAGACATTTTTTTTCGCTGTAGTTTAATTTTGCATTCAGTATTCGGGCATTCGTCAATAGTATAAAGACATTCTGCAAAATGATCTTTTATTAAACGTCTTTCTGCCGAGAACGGACACTGCTGATTGTAACATTTCACAGGAATATTCATACACTCTTTTAGATGGTTTTCAAGCACGTCAACGTTTTCCCCACTACATACAAAGGAACAGTATTTACATGAAAAGTTAAACTGCTTCATTATTTTGATGCTATGCTCCATGTTTGACTTGTTTCTCCCTGTTACAACCTCAATTCATCATGATCAGATTTAAAGGCTGAAAAACAAAACATTTAAGTAAATCCTTTGAAACAAATGGCGGTATCATATTGTTTATGGTAATACAAAACACTGTTACTTTTGTTACAACACATGTCTGAATAATGATGTGAAATTTTAAAAGAATTTCTGAACACTACACAGGCAAAAGTGGCTCGCATGAATCTCATATGAAATTCGCATGAATTTCATGTAAATTCTTTGCATGAGAAAGAGACGAAAATTAACACGCATGAATTTTATGCGAAAACTTCATCCGATTTTGACATGATTTTCATGCGAATATCATACGATTAAAATTTCGCTTGATATTCATGCAAAATGTATATCCAATGTTTCATTATCCGGAAAGAAAACTTAAATCCTTATTGATTTGCTTAGTACAGAATTAAAAGACAACAATGATGATAATCTTAGGATAATCTTCTTTATTTTGGAGGAGAACAAAATTCAAATTTCTTCTCATTCCTCTTCTCAAAAAGGCTTGTTGCTTCATGAATCTACAAGAAAATTTACATAATGCAGTGTACATAAAATTTTCATAATCCTGAATGGCATATCTATTTTGAATGCACATTATTAATATTGGTAGATATAAACAAAATTCATTGATATATAATATACAGTTGGTAACATGGTCAATGCTCGTTAAAGCAGATTTGATTAGATTCAGTAAATTTTACGGACGGACAGAGACTGTCCACTGGGCAGAATTAAGACAGACAATAGTGATCATCACTTGAGCTTTTAGCTCAGGTGAGCTTACAACGATGCCGATGGTCTGCATCACTTAAATGAGCTTCAATGTTAAACATTGATCCAAATTATCATACAACTCTTAAATTATATAAGTATTACTAACCACTGTATCCATGTTTTTTTGAAGTTTTCCGGTTGTCACACTGTTTAAATCTTTTCCAAAGAGTCTCTGCAGATCCGCATGGGCAAACTTAAGGTTCTCTGTAGATATTATTGATGTATAACTAAATGATTTCATTCATGCTTTATCTTATAAATATATGAAAATAAGTAATACAGCTAGTTTAATCTTTATATTCAGTAATTGCTTTCTTATTTAATAATTCACAACTGCTACACAAATTCTTGACAAAACTAAATTGTCATGCTTACTTAATTATGAACATGCTCTTATTGGTGGAATGACACTCTGGAGAAATATGGAAGGATCTTTTTTTCTCTTCTTTGGATTTTTATCTAAAGAACTTGAAAGAAAACAAGCATATGTAATAAACAGTTTTCAAGCTTAGGATTGGCTCGTAAAATCTCAGTACATTTATAGTACTTTGATTTATCCTCACCTTCAGCCAACAGGCATTTCATCATGATCACACCTCCATCCAAATAGTACCAACCCCATATCCGTGTAGGGATGTTTTTGTCATGCTTCAATGAAAAAACAGATATTTTATAACATAAGCCTATAAAATTACGCTAAAGAAGGTTAGGGCTATAAGGTGTCTCTAATCATCATAATGCTACACTTCATCTTCATTATGCAGTTAATTGTAAAGGAATTCTTATATAATCTGCAAAAATTTCGAATGATGGTTTTTTTTATCAAAACGGGAAGCAGTGATATTCCGACAATACATAACAGTTCAGATTTCTTACCTCTGTCAATCCCTCTGTACAAGTTAAAAGTACTCAAGTCTCGTTCCTGCTGATGTCACATACCGTCAGGATGATGTTTGATTTTATATTAGTACAAAATACCAAAAGCAATAAATCAGATCAGATTTTATAATTTAGATACCACGATTAAAATAATTATTTTTAATTAATTTAAAAGGCTACATGTTGATTTGCATTTTTTTTAAGCGCTTGCAAATATTTTTACTCGTTTCCGAAATCCCGTTCGAGTTATCTCCCGCGATAACTAAAGTCAACATTCGATGTGCAGACAGACTGAATTTTCTCTAGCTACAAACTTACATACATATTTAACCGGTGCTGGCTGATCAGTGATGCAAGTAAGTAGGCACTTTACACCAACATCACCAAGATGTGTCCGAGCTATCGCATAATTCTTTATTCAGAGATACAATAAAATAGGGGTTTTTTTTCCATCTGAGCAGATGTGGATAAATCTTTTGCTTTAAGCTGTTATACATGTACTTGATTCTTTTAATTTGTATTTTGCTTTTGTTTTGCATCTACACAAGGTTGACAAAGATATTTAAAAATGGAGAGGAATACAGAGACATGCTACAGAAAAAAGGAAAGATAAAGGCACATGCTAAAGACACTGGAGTAATACACCAACATCAGTCCATTAGATAAGTACACACTGAAACTCGAGACCACAAAGGCCTGAATCCTTCTGAAATATACTGACGGCTCTGTGCAATCTCACTTGGAATCATGGAAAACTTGTATCACAATGTTAAGAATTTTAACTGAATTTTAATGTCTAGCAATTCACATGCCGCGCATTGAACAGGGTTGGTACATGCAAACTCTTTAATTGTACTTAAAAAGCATAAGAACCAAAGTATATGTCTAAAATGATAAGCAATGCGGAAATTGTTTTATTACCTTAATGTCAAATTTTATAACAATAATTGTTTGAAAAAAAACATATGAATGAAAAAATGTTTTAAAAGTGTTTTGGATTGATTTGTCATAATTTAATTTTCATATGAAAAATATGCAATTTTCATGTGAATTTCGCATATGCTTTATATGAATTTGACACAAATATCTAATCGCATGAAAAACATGCAAAAAAAAACCAACATATGCATGAAAACATGCGGAAAATAATTTGCATGAAAATTGTACAATTTTCATGCAAATATCATGCGAACATATTCGCATGATATTCGCATGAGAAACTTTTCATCTGATTTTTGCTTGATTTTCGCATGATTTTCTAACGAAAGGTAACACGCATGAAAATCGTGCGAGCCACTTTTCACTGTGTATCGATGAAGTCAAGGAAATAAAAACAACCCATCGATAATACTCTGAACGCATAGTTTGACATTTTCAGAGAACAAGTGATAAAAAAATTGAAAACCGATGCAAAACGAAACTGTCTTGTAGCAATGGAATGTTTACTCAACTAGACTGTCAATGATTTCTTTTAAATGCATAAGTAGGTAAGATGTACAATCTAAAATATATAAAATTTTACATATCTAGAACAATGCTTTCCATGCAAGAATTATAATCCAACTATGAGGGAAGTAATGATGAAATCCAAATAAAAATATATCTTTTGAAATGAATATGAAAAATACAAGAGTTGTTAAACCAAAAAATAGAAAACTTGATGAACAGATATAATCCAAAATATTTCGATTGACATTTAATTGTAAATATCATATGTTTACCTTATAATAAATACGTTATTACAAGTGGAGCCATTTTTCATGTTTCCATTTCTCTTCAATTGAAAAATGTTGATAATCGTTCTAAAAGTTTAAGCTGCTTGGTCCGATTTTTTGGTTATAACAGTATCAAATAATTTTCCATACAAACCAATCATCTTAGAAAGTTATGGACTTTCTCCTATTTACACCAGCAGAATCGGTCTCCTTTCAAAGTTAGAAATATTCAAAGTAAATAAAAATAATTTCTTTTTGGGCAAACGAAAAAACAAACCAAAATGCATCATGGGAATGTTTAGAAAAGGGAACCGTTTGGTTTCGTCCCCCGAATGATTGGTTTTATTCACCCCCATGTTATGCATCGATTGTAAACAAAGCAAACTTCAGAAATATTAGCGAAAAAAAATGTACAGTTTTTTTTTAATTTGCCTGAACATTATGACCTTTATTTATAGCGATGTCAAAGTCGTAATATAACCATACCGGTCTCGACGCCAGGGGCGAATTTTAACATGAGGCGAAATAACGAGATACCCTTTTATGTCGTTTGTTTTGTAAACAAATTTTGTACATAATTTTTTTCATTGAAATTTGGCTTAATTGACCGGGAAAACTACTGCAATGTCCATTATTATCCACATACTTAGCATAACCATTGTTTAAAAGCATGCACAAAATTTGATATAAAATCGAACCAAGCAGCTTTAATTTTAAAAATAGCAATTCCTGATATATATTTTAGTTTGTCGCGTTATCCTATCATGTAATATTCTTTTCAGATTATTGAAATCACGTACCTGTTAAGTTCAGATCCTTGCAAAAGTTGTAATCTGTCTTATGATTTTTTATATGTATGTTTAAAAAAGACGGGCCATTTAAAAATATTACCCTGGCTGCGTTTTACATCATGAACAAAAGTTAATAAGGGTTACAACTTTCTACTATAGTTTTCATTATATAGTTTTTTTTATTCTCTGTACTGATTTAATCGACATCACTATCAATTGATTAAAAATAGGTTAAAGGAATGGCTTGCTTGTTTTGTTAAGAAAATCATTTATTACCAATTATGACTATAAACAAATCTTATAGTCATCCATTCATTCATCTTTTAGTTCCTCTGTATAGAGATTAATGTTAAAGTAAATAAATTACATAATCAAAAGAATATATTTACATCTATCGAGTATGATTCCCTCTATTTCTGACGGAAACTTAGTTAATTCATAACTCTATAGGAACAGCCAGACTGAAATCGACACACCCCGTTTATCGATTGGTCGAAACCTACAGCGACCCAAAAAAAATTACGGACTGCACGAAATAATCATGATGATGTCAGACTCAAATTCCCATAGGAGACGATTTGGCTGTTTCTTTTAGCTAACGTACTGATGTACATTAACAGTAATTTAGTGAATTTTACTTTTTGCAACCAATTTATTAATTTGTTAAAAGAAAGATGTAAATATACACAATAAAATGCTTTCTTTGATGATTCATGTGGGTTAGGAAGGTAGCGATCATTGCAGAAAAAAATTTACATAACCCGCTAACGCGGATTATGTATTTTTGTTATGTGAAATGTTTTAAGTAGATTCCCTGAAACTTAATTAACAATCCTGTAGGGATTGAACTCCCTCTTAAGTTTCTTGAGCTTTCTCTTACCTCGATTTTGGTGTATACGTAAATTAGCCTAAAACACAAACAATATTTCCCAAATGCATGAAACTCCACTTATCTAGAACGACTACATGGTCTGAACTATATAGCCAAGTTTCGGTTTCGGGTGTGCAAAGGCCGTTTTACACAATGCCGTCTTTGAATCCTATACAACTTAAGCAACAGCTTTCCAAAATTTGATTTTGAACACTGTTCGTTATCACCACATTTCATCTTTTTAGTAGATTGAAAGTACATGTAATGTGTGTTATTGCATTGCAATAGATACAAAAACCATTAGCTTGACTTAAAAGTTAGATATAAAATGAATTATTAAATCAATGTCTTAATAAATGTAGTTTCAAACAATACAACCGCCGAAGCATTTTATGTGTACCTTTTTATACATTTGGTTATATTATTCTTATATAAATGAAATTATATACAGTAAAACACGCTTATAACGAAGTGCCAGGGACGGTCGATTTTACTTCGTTATAAGCGTAATTCGTTATATCCGTCAAGTTTACAACATGTAATAAAGTCTCGGGGAATGAAAATCACTTCGCTGTAACCGTCAATTCATTATAAGCGTGTTCGCTATAACCGTGTTTTACTGTACAGATATTTTACATTACAATAAACCATGATATTAGAGAAAAGAACTTACCATGTAGTATCTCGAGGCCCTTTGTTTGATATACTATAGCTTTCTTGATGGTAGCCTGGATGACGCAGATTTGCTATATCAATTACTATTCAAAACTAACAATCTCTTCCCATTTCTGTCCTATACGTAACAAGAATTCAAAGAAACCATTTTCTTTGTTGTATTCTTGTTATAAAGACTCTATCTTCTCGAATTTGCAGGGAGGTTTTTTTTTAAATTCTAAGGAGCACCAATCTCACCATGGAATGAATACGTCTAACCAGGTTATCAGTTTGTGTAAGGGGTTACTTGCGTTGGAATAGCTTTAAAGCTATATATGACCTACAGGGCATGTCAACAAGTTTCTTTACAAAATTAAGTCGTATGGTAATACTGTTATGTCGTTGACAAAAAATAATACCTCTTTAGAACTTTTCTTACAAATGAATACATTCTGAGAGTACTGTATTAGCACATGAGCAATACATGTCTCCAACTGCCAGCCCGCTTTTAAAACAATTGTCGTTTTATGTGCTCTCGTTTTTTATTTTTTCTTTGGACTTTTGATTTTTTGAACACTGTTCGTTATTACCACATTTCATTTTTTTTTTCTTGTTTTTATCATACTTTTCATACTGTCTTACATTATACCATTCACGTTTTCTTCGAAATTTCTCTATAAAATTGCAACCCTAGGCCTCCTTATTGTAGCCCCATTTAAACACCGCGTGTCATAGTATGATCATATCTGGAACACTTCGAAACAGGGTTCTTTCATTATAAATTCACATAATGAAGCCTCTCTTTGTAAAAAAAAGATTTGTTTAATACCATCCAAGATTTAAACCTAACATGCGCGTACTCCGGGCTCTTTTTGCTTAAAAGGACAACGACATGACAAAACTTTAAAATTCTGTATACTTATTTGTGTTTATATTACATCACAACATTACAACAGCCTTCTTCAGAAGAATAATTCAATTTTTCTTCATTTTAACGATGACTTTAAACTCATTATGACCCCTTCCACATCCATGGGAGTCTTTAGATAAATTATTCTTTATGATATAAATATAAGCTTTGGTAAAAGTTAAATATCATAGGCCATTTAGTATTAGAAAAAAACACTTTTAAAGCATTGTCTTATTTGCACACTCTCTTTATAATTTCCCGACGCAAGGAGCGCTGACCCTTTTATTTTTAGCATGAAAATTTCTAAGTTATATTTATCCATCCCAATTTCTAATTGATTCATTCACACTGTCATAATGCTATCTAAAATAACAGGAATTTTAACTCTGGTTAATGAGATATAGCATGTTCATATTATTATGGTGGCATAGCTCTGCGACCTGTTGTCGGATAATCATGTCGTCTTGTCAAATACTTGTTTTGTCGTGTCGTAATGTCGACTTGTCAGATATCTATGTCGACTTGTCACTTATTTACCTGTCTAAAAATTAAAAACAATAACATGCACATGCCTAATCTAATGCGTGCTACTCACTTATCATTATATCTTTCTGACAAATTGACATATGGATCTGAAAAATTAATATCACTTTTTTTAAGTCGTCATAATAATCGATAAGTCAACTCGTCAAATGTTAAGACGCCGAAAAAAATAAAATAATGATAATCATAAATCGATAGGTCGACTTGTCAGATATTTAAGGTATCTTGTCCGATCATCAAATCGATTTGACAAGTAAAATGACAAATAGATGTTAGTTATTGCCAAAATACGTTTTGTAAACGTAATTTTGAGTTTCTTGTCAGTACGATATTTTTTTGGGACAAATACACATATAAATTTGACAAGTTGACAAAAATATCTAAAACGTCGACTAACAAATCTGATAAGTCAACATAATTATATGACGATTGATGGCAGAACTATGCTATTATGATGACGTGATCTTTTTTCACGATCTCTTGCAGATCTTATTTGTGAATTGAAGGCAGTGGAAATAAAAGTGGATATTAGAAATAGTGTAACCAGATGTGATATTTGTTATATTGTCCCTATATATTCATTTGGTTTTTTCTTTTCTTTTTTTCTTTTTGTTGTTGTTGCAATTTTTCATTTTGTTAGAATATATTGTTATTTCTTATTATATAGTAACAGAAGTGATCTATCTTAAGACATATATATATTTTTTGAAAACTGCATCATTCTAAGAATTGGCACTGGCATAATACTTCGGCACATTTTTTAATTACATGCATATAAAACATTTAAGTATTGTATATATTTTTATTTTTTATAGTTAATTTACTCATTTGTCCTAAATATATTTATAAAAGTTACAGAGAACACGTGTGTTTGTTATGAACTAAGTGGGTGTGTCGATATTGCATATCGATTGGCTGTTCGGGTGTTTACGGGTGAATAGGGTGATTTAATAATAATATTGTACACATAAAGTAGAATTCGGGTTTTTAAAAGTTATTCGAAGTTTGATGGCACTTTGCAACAGACCATCCCCACCCACCCCTCCCAAATTATAGCATTGAACTTCTGTCAGTTTTGATTTTACATGATTTTTTCTTCTTTTGTAGAATGAGTATGTATATGAAAGTAAAGAGACTGAGA
>WFKH01007768.1:52138574-52141074 GCA_016163765.1 Magallana hongkongensis | reverse complement strand
ATTAGTGCCATAAAGAAAATATCATCCCTCATTATCTTACTCATTTAAATTTGGAATACAAAAGAATTATAAGCTATAAAAATGCATACTTGATATTTACATGTATCAAAATTAACTTGCATAAAGAGGACAAAATTCTCATAAAAAACCACAAAATTTACCCTGCCCTGCCGTAACAGCGACTGCACAGCCACTGCCGTGACCAGGATTCGAACCTGGGTTGTCGCGGCCACAACGCGAAGTACTAACCACTATACGATCACGGCTATATGGACAGGTGCGTATCTACTGAATCAGTTTAAATTATCTACAATATACGTGGATAACAACGTATCTGTGACTATACTTAAATATTGATAAGATTAGAACACCTGTTGATATCCATACAGGAAAACAAAGAAAAAGATCAATTTATATTGTGTCCAAGAATGTAAAATAAGAAGCTTGTGTTTATTTTGCAAGCTGCTTTTCATATGCGGGATCGTTTACACATTTCTAGAAAAATTTTTTGGATGCTTTTATTTTCATTTTTTAAGCAATTATTTTAATTCTTATAAAAGCGAAAAATAACTACTTTTTCGACTTTTTGAGCATATAACGATATAAATATATGATTATCATTATATATATATATATATATATATATATATATA
Source organism: Magallana hongkongensis (assembly GCA_016163765.1). Taxonomy (NCBI): domain Eukaryota; kingdom Metazoa; phylum Mollusca; class Bivalvia; order Ostreida; family Ostreidae; genus Magallana; species Magallana hongkongensis. The sequence continues at coordinate 52,140,421 of WFKH01007768.1, read as the reverse complement.
TATATATATATCCCTTTTTAGTACATCCTATCAAGTATTGGCAAAAATCATCATCTTTTTATTATGCGAGTTCTTGAATATCAGAAAACGCTTTATAATCAATCTCGGTTTGAAGGGGAAAATCAAAACTATCTTTATGCGTTCCAAAAATGTTAATTGTGTTTCTTACACATCGATGTAGATATCAAGCAATCTGAATAAAACGGGGTATGGTCCAAAAAGGTGAACAAAAAATAGCAAACATATTTTTCATTTTTGATGTTTAAAATACACAATTAAACAAATTTTATTGCAAACCTTTAATGTCAATTATCAAGTTACAAGTTAGATATATAAAGCTCACATTTTTTGTAATATAAATAACAAAATAAAAGTATAGGGATTATAAAACTTTAATACATTTTTACAAGGTGGTCTTTTAAACAATAAAATGCTTTATTTGGTGATTCATGCGGGATATAAAGGTGGCGACATTGCAGGAAAAATACATTACCCGCGTTAGCGGTTTATGTAATTTTTTTATCTGCAATAATCGCTACCTTCAAATTCATAACCAGCATCAATCATCAAAAAAGCATTTTATTGTTTTTATTTACTTCCTTATTCTTTACAAGTTAATGAATTGATCGTAAAGAGTAGTAGTAAAGTAAAATGAACTAAATTATTGTTAATGTTATTGTTAATCAGTACGTTGGATAACAAAAATAGTCGACTTATGTGGGAATTTGAGTCTGACAAATTCATTATTATTTCGTGCAGTCCGTGATTTTTTTTAAGGTTGCTTAAAGGTTTCGATAAACTTCAATTTGTTTCATTCATTTTAAAATATATGAATAGTTTTTGTCGATGAAATAAGTTTTTCCATACGTGCAGCGGTTTTTTTCTTTTCAAATAAGTGTATTGATGAGGTAACATATACAACTTCCAGAAGAAGACATAAAATTATATTTAAAGTATTACAATTTAGGTAATGGGCTAACATCCACAAGAATCCCCTGTAGTGTTAACAAATGCGTTTTTGAATTATTACAAAACATACCCAATCTTGTAATACAAAAGTACACATTGCACGTTTTTAAAAAAGCATGAAAATATATCACATATTATGAGCTGCAAAAATGTTTGAATAGTGAGTATTTTACCATTGATAATAATGACTTCCATGTCTAATCGACGAACAACAAATTGCACAAATAATAAAAAAAATATATACATTTGTATAACTTTAGTATATTTTGCTGGATGAGTCAATGTTTTAAAAAGTATTTAGCGTAACTATGTAAAGTTTTTTCCTACTTTTAGCATAATAGTTACAGAATCTATTTTACATCCAGTTGTCTCATTTATTTCTAATCACTGTCATAATAATACATAAAAAAATTACGTAATGTTCATTTTCCATGGCTTTTTTTTTTGGAAACAGAATACATCTCGAAACAATAATTTTCTCTCGTCCAGTAATAATTCTTAAATATCTTTTTTTAAATGTAATAATTTTTTAAACTTCAGGTTTTAATGCAAAAATGTTAAAAAATGAAGGAGATATTTTATAATGCCATGTTAATAATAAAGTCCAGTAAATTGTTTCAAGAGATGTGCTATTTACACTGTCAACAAGGAATGCTTTGTATTTTTGATATTAACTAAATCGTGCTTTAATCTTCTAAAAAATGAAGATTTCAGTTTCTAATTTTGTTAATTGAATGGAAACCTCATTATTGGCTGAAATTTTTTAAGCGTGATGCAAAAGATTTTCAGTATACAAAAGCTAATGCAAGTGCTTTTAGTCAGTTAATGACACAATGAAGCTATATATATATATATATATATATATATATATATATATA
>WFKH01007768.1:52112128-52123712 GCA_016163765.1 Magallana hongkongensis | reverse complement strand
ACAAACTAAATGTAATCAGATTAGCTCAATTGTGTTTCAGCAAAGATATACAGTGTATATAATATTATTATTGTGATAATGAGACTTGTAATATTTGAATTTGTGTAAAATTATGTTTTATAGCACGGTTGACTGACATCGAACTTCAAAGAAGTACTATTTAAAATGTTACATATATGTACATGTACGAATTGCATGATCCTTATTATAATACATACACGTACTTCTACCCACTTCATACGATAAATTGAATAATGAAAAAAAAATTAATGTAAATATAAATAGTATGATGCTTCTTCTGGTGTTTGATAAGGGCTATGAAGGTAGTATTCTTTGAGGAAATAATTTAATTTCATAAGCCGCTGACACAGGTTTGTACTTATTATCTGTGCAGTGCTTGCTATCTTCAGTTCTTGCTGCATGAAACACCAAAATAAACATTGTATTGTTTGAATAACACACATCTAATAAACATTCATATTTAAAAGGATACGATTCTACTTACCTGGTACAGGCGTTTTTAAATATGGATTAACCAGGAAGAATCTATTTATAGAATACGCTCATAGTTATTCCCACAGATGGCATAATTAAAAGATGAAAAATCTGAAAAAAAAATTAAACATGTCTCTCCACAAATTTAAAATTTTTAAAAATTAAACAAATCCCTCCACATATGTCCACCAAGTTTTGAAACATTCTTACCCCTCCTCCAAAATATCAGCTTAAAGTGAAAGTAGAAGTGCTTAGGTGTTTTCCGATATTTTCAAAAATCTATTCAAGTAGATTGTACTGAGTAACTTTTTTTTTTCCAAAAATAACGTTTCTTTCTCATTTTTGTTAAATGCAAATTAATAATCCACTAGTATTTTGATATTTGAAATACTTAATCGTAGTTACTATCTTGACGTATCATATATTTATAGATGCGGTTATAGTACCAAAAGTATTTATAGACAGTAGCAGTAGAGTGTAATATAAAGGAAAATCACACTTGCACAACGTCCTATATATGCCCCATTGCTAATGGTTTGAATTTATTTTTCCCCTTAAACTGTGTACAATATACAATGTGCTCATGTATTATTAAGATAGCATGTGCAATTAAGTTCTCGTGTTTTACATGCCCAATTGCATAATCAGTGGTACACACTCGGGTCAATAGTTGAAATATCATTACCAATTGTAAGTCAGTCATAATTACACACATTGTAAAATAGTACAATTATATTTGTTTTCAGAGGAATGAGTTATAAATTTTTATTCATCATAAAATAAAATTTCATAATTCATTTTCCCCATATAAAACATTATTTGAATTTTGGAAATAATCAGTTTCATTATCTTTAGCAATTACATATCTGTATGCTAGTAATAAGAACAGACTATACACAGGTAAATACAGGTAATTACTCAGGTGTGAAAATTGAAATGTTGGCTAGAGGGGAATTGAGAATTTCAGAATGTTGGCAAGTGGGAATAAACCATCTACCAGTAGTTCGTTTAAAGCAAAGATCAAAGAAGACAAGATAATCGCCAACCAGTACGAGTTAGCTAATATTAATGGATAAAAATAATCCAAGTGATCAACTTGATACTTTAAGGATATGCAATCCTGACATCAAATACATACAGAATCAACCGCTAATGTTTTGAAGAGCCAGAAGAAGATACATATATAGGTTAATTAAAACTGTCTCGTCTTTGCCATGACGGTATTGTTAAAATAAATGATTATAATTTTATCGCTTTGATATATTTATGATGTCAAATATTTTGCAAACTTAGTTTGACATGTTGGAAAACACGAAATTCGTGATCAGATTCAATATTTTCAATTCTAAGGCGCAATCCTATCTAAAGCCTCAGTCACAACTGGCTGTACGTGTTTGGTGGGCATACTCTAAAACCTGGCCTGGCCTGGCCTGGCCTGGCCCCATTGGCCTGGCCTGGCCTCAAAGTTGGCCTGGCCTCACTTTTGGCCTCAAAATTGGCTTGGCCCCAAATTTTGGCCTGGCCTCAAAAATTGGCCTGGCCTCAAATTTGGCCTCTACAAAAATTTTTGGCCTCAAATATATTTTTATATTTTCTTTACATATTTGATGATTTTATTGATTTTTTATTGATTTATTTTCAGTGCACATTAAACATCCCACTTGGTGGCTTTAGTGTCTTATAGTGATAAAAATAATAGTTACAATTCAAAATATAGTACTAACAATGCATATTTATGACTACAGGTATGTCGAGTAATCCATTCTTATAGATTCTTATTCAGTCTGTTTTTAATTCTTCTTAAGAATTTGATTTTGCCCTGCCATAGTATAACCATGGCATTATTTTGCAATGTATTTAGATCAAACTGCTCTCAGGATCGGACAATATCTATGTAACTCTTCTTTTACCAACGACTTGTTTGAGAAAAAAATAATGGAAGAGGCCAATATTTGTTATAACTAACATCAAAGGTCACAAAATGTTTTGCTTTGTTCAAATTCTGATAATGACAATTCCCCATAGGAGAAAAATTGTTTCCTAAATATACAAGCAACACATGCATGAAACTCTACTCTAATCAGGAGGTGATGATTAATGACCATCACTGAGTCAAGCTATCGGAGGATGCAATGTTGCAGTCGTTCACAAAAGCCATTAATTAAATTAGACTGTGTGAAATGTTAAATGACAGGATAGGCAATGAATCTGACCCCGATGTAGCAGATTAGCGACAGAAAAGGTTGATATTGAATTTCTGCTGGGGAGGGAAATTTGGGCTTGATCGATGGTGACAGGTAATGTAAACAAACTGCAATTTTTAAAGTGCATTACACAGTGATAACGATTTAATGCTATGTACCAGTTTACAAATATTTTGGATATCAATCAGGTCAGTCTCTTAAAATGATGTTTAACTTTTAAATGGGAGGGCGAATCTTAGTTTTAAAGTTAGTTGCTTTGGTATTGGCATAATCTATTCCTTAACAATAGTAAGAGCAATGCTGTACATACATGTCATAGGTATTTTTTGTGTGTTTAGACATGGATTAAATTAATTAAACTTGAACAATCCGTCACTTGTCATATACATTTTTTCATATGATTATTCCTTAAACATTAAAAAAGCATTGAATTGTCATTTCTAAAAGAAATCAATAAAAATTCAATCTATATCTAAGAAAATAAGAAAAAGAAAAATTTTAAAATTTGAGGCCAAAAATTTTTGAAGAGGCCAAACTAGGGGCCAGGCCAAAATTTGAGGCCAGGCCAAAATTTGGGGCCAGGCCAATTTTGAGGCCAAAAGTGAGGCCAGGCCAACTTTGAGGCCAGGCCAGGCCAATGGGGCCAGGCCAGGCCAGGCCAGGCCAGGCCAGGTTTTAGAGTATGCCTGTTTGGTGATCGTGCATGTGCTACGGGTTTTGTCAGTTGTGGCTCCCGTGGCTGATCGTAGCGTTAAAAATTGTGTTAAGTGATTAAGAGTGAAACGTAAGAGAAACGGACGTTTGACGTACCAGTCGTAGGTTTCTTGTACAATTTTGTTTGAAGACGGGCTGCCACTCGCAACGTCCGATACCCATAGGAACCGTACTTACGAGGGCTGTTCGGAAATTATTGAGACATTTACTCTTACTCCCTTGGGAAAAAAGATAAACCATTGAAATTTTACCAAAAAGTAAACCAGGATACCGTTTATTAAAGTGAAATTTTTTCCATTCAAAGACATCATTAGATCATACCTGGTAAGCTGACAAACTTCCTTAAGCCAGCGACCCGGAGCAACTACAAACTCATCGTAACGTCATTTTAACGCGTTTCCCTGCTCCTATGTTTCAAATGCCTTACAAACACACGGAAAACATGAATTATTTTTCATTTCTTATTTTTTGTTTTCATTTTAAGATACCAACATTTACATACTCTCTTCATATTTGATTTTTTGTGAAAAAATTGAGTTATTTCTACCCAAAAGTAAACTTTCTGTGAAACGTCTCTTACAGTCATTCTGTTCACATTTTAGAACAGTTTATGTCAGTTTTTGTGTAAAAAGTAGTAGACATTTAGTCCCCTTGTTTTAATTCTAGCTAAACAATACGTAAAAAACCGGATAAAATGAAGTTCTTGACTCCTTTACATTGTATAGATTTTGTTTAAGCAATTGGTTGGCCTGAACAGGTCTTTGATGTTTATTTGCTGCGCCGCCGTGACGTCAAAATTTCTTAAACTGTCGTGGTCAGATTTCTACTGCTTGGTAAATATATTTGTACTATTTCCGTATTTCAACTCGAACACTAGTGAAACTTGCACACAAGTTAGTCAAAATAAATAGCAAAATGAGAATATATAAAATGATTTCCTTTACTATTAATTGTTGGTCTACCGACACTTAGGAAGTAGTTGCATAAGTTTTTTTAATCTCCGAGTTTATGTCTGCGCCGGGTACCCCGACCACCGACTTGTTTATGTACGGTCGTAAACAAAACATTAAATATATTTTAATATTACTTTGTTCCATTATTCATTTGGACTTCTTCAATGTTTATGCCAAATTTCATCAAAAGTCACTTAGAAAGGGAAATATTTGTGTTGTCTCAATAATTTCCGAACAACCCTCGTAGATATTACAATTACGAACGTTTGTCTTGCGAACGGCAGTAATAACATTTGCATCGTAGATCATTTGCAAGTCAATCGCACCAACGTCTTTCTTTGACTCAAGACAACTGCATGGACAATTATTAGTTTACACATGAAATAATTTTTTTTTTATCTATTATACATGTACTGAAATAAATTAAGTGAATATTGAAACGTCAAAAGAACTCAAAGAAAAGGAAGACTATTATTCTGTAAATGCTACTTTGGTGAATAGACTATAGCTAAACTGGACGACATAAACGAAGAATGTTTAGAAAACATAATTTATCTTTTGTATCTAATAACATAAACTATTGAAAACTTCTCTGAAATCTAGAAGAAAGTCTGCGCAAAAAAAATCAACAAATTAATTATCAATGATAATTTTTCCTGGTCGATGCTATATTTTAAAATGCTGTTTCATTTTTTGTTAACTATTTGTTGAACCTTAAGATATCTTCATAAAAGCTTCAACTGACGGAACTTTCAATTGAAAGTAAAAATCCACATCTAATTACTTTGCTTTTACAAATGTTTTTATTAAAAGAGTGGCGGCACCATTTACATTTCATTTATCATTTATTTTAAAAATCAAAGTCTACAAATTCTATTCTGGTATTCTGATCTCGATATCATTATGATGGTCATAAGGGATGATAATCAATATTTTCAAAATGGAGAATGTATTCTGTCTACGAACAAAAATTATCATGCTCACGAAAATTACTAGTATCTTACATATCCAAACATTTCATTAAAATCTAATAATATTAAAATCTGTGTGCCCAGCTTTTGCGCTAAGTCTTGCAGCAATTTCTCTAGTAGGATGTATTAGAGTATTATGTAGATGGAATTAGTTGAAAACATCGTTCTGCGGGTAAATATCATTTGTCTTCTCCTCATTCCGAAAATGTATATGATTCTTTCTTAACACGCTTGCAAGTCGACGTGTCTGGGGAATGTTTTGCCTTTTCTCTACAATCTTCTTTAATATCTGGTTCCTTCTTGTCCTTTTTTTCTTTTTTGCCTTTCACCTTTTTGTCAAACAGGAATTATTTGTTAGTTTGGTTTTTGTTTCTAGAGGGGGATTACTAGGCGTCTTGATTTGACTATGATGATTGGTAAAACTGTAAATTCTTTTTACCTTAAGGGATTTTTTAAAAATCATCATTTTCTTTTATATATCTTGTTTATGAGCAATTCGCACGCACTACGAGCAATTGGTGTACGCATGACGCAAGTGTGACGTATGTTTACTGTGCGTTTAATCTATATGTTGATGTTGAGCACCAGCGACTTGCAGTCAACGTACTTGTAACGCAAGGAATAAGTGAGATCTCCTTAGGTAGCAGGGGACAGTTTTGCATAAAAGACCCGGTCAAAATTTTGAAATAAGGGGAGAACATGAGGTTTGGCTGGTTATTAGAGGGGTATAAATTACTAGAATATTTATTGGATTCATTTTGTGGTTAGAGGAGTTCATGTCCATTTCATAGATGCATGAAACTTGAGTACTGGTAGCACTTTTCATCAGATATGGAATGAAAATGCGAAACTGTGGCCAAAGTTTTAACTTTCGGTTTTGTGCTTGAAAAAGAGGGCGTGTTGAGAACACGAAATATAACTCGAAGGAATGGTGATGCCCCCCCCCCCCCCTTCCCCATTAATTGGTGATTATTTGCATGAATATACATTAACCTACAAATCCTATGGTAGTGTATCGCAGTTGCTCGGGACTGGGGCGTGGTGCTGTACTCGTCAAAATGTGAAAAAGGGCAATTTTTTCACAAATTTTGAGATCTTCCCTGGCTATCCTATTCAGTGCTATATGTAAGTAGTCCTCTGCCACCTGACGTCATTCCTGTAAGTCAAGTCGTACAGTTATCGTACGGGTTCCTCGAGTAAAGCGCAACTGCAGCGTACGTTTTCAGATCCGTGGTGATTGTTGTGCATGTCCAACAGCCACCGTGCGTGCTTATGGGAAGCGTACGTCCTTCTAAAACCGTAAGATGCATTTGCACGTCTCGCAATATTTTCATTAGAATTCGCCGTAGACCACCCGTAGAAGCGCGTACGGCCAGTTGTGACTGAGGCTTAATTTAGCATGTCCAAAATCTTAAAGAATGCCACCAAATCGAGGTCTTATGGTAACACGTTAATAAAGTGTATATAAAAATAGTTTTGCAAGTCAGATTTACTGTATACAAAATGTTTGAATGTTCTGAAGCAAAGAGATTTAAGATTATTTAGGAAATCCGTATTTTGCCAACAAGTATTACGTTTTTCTTTTACACCAATATTGAAGTTAGATTTGTGAAATTCGTGTTACCAAAAACAAAATAAAAACAAATTTGGTATCCTGTCTCTTATTGCAAATCAATAAATGTGTATTGTCCTCTTTGTATCAATAAGAAGATCTAGAATCTTTGACAATTAAGCGAGAAAGGCATGGCATGACATTAAAATTACGTCAGCAGAGTAGAGCATGGTTAAAAAACTATTTGATATTTATTCATTCCATTAAACAATTTATTTTGTAAAATTTTAGACGTGTTTTTTTTAGTTTAAACAATATTTATTCAGTAATTTGCATCATACATATTATAATTACATTTCATAAAGATTGAGAAGCAAGCCAAAATGCTTATGTTAATCTCGCTCTCGTCAGTTGACAAATGAGAGGCGAACAAAATTTTCAAATACAATAACATTGCACATGAGTATTAATTGGGAAAATGTAAGGAAAAGAAGAAAATGAGATTGAAAGGTGAGAAAAGAATAGCTGGAATTGAGTATTGAGACAACTGTAACAATCCAATAGATAATGTCTAACTAATCTACAAAAGTTACTTATACATGTATTAATATTGAAACATAATGTTGTTAAGTAACTATAAATAAGCATTTTATATCTGTGAACATACAGGTACATACAAATATGCTCTTTAATGTGATACAATAGTTATAGTAAGACAACAGGTGAACTCAGAACCTTTTACTTTCAACAAGAAATTTCTGGACATGGTAAAAAATGTTGTTTTCACTTTCGGATAAATTAGCATTACCATATAACAATAATTCAACATTAAGAAAATACGGAAGTGTCAGGATTGTATTGATCCTAAGTCTTAAATATGTATTACAATGTAATAAAAAATGGTCAGTACTTTCAACTTCGCCGCAGATACAAAGAGGCGAGTTGATTAATTTTCTTTGAAACAAATGAAGATTAAGACCACTGCATTCTAGTCTTAGTTTGGAGTGAAGAGTTTGGCCTATTCTGGTACCGAAATAAAAATAATTTGGGATTTTGATCCTACTGGTATATAAGTATGTCTTAAAGAAATGTAATGAAGGATTTGATTGCACATTTTTAGGTAAAGCATTCCATTGTCTTATTGTAGCTGGAAAAAATGAATTAAAATAAAGCTTAGTTATGGTATTGATTTCCCTCAGTGGGTGCGTTGTTCTTGTGTTGTAGTTATGTCCTTGAGTTTTTTGTAATTGGTTAATGGTAGATAAGTAATTAGGAGCCATATTGTGAAATATTTTATGAAGCTGAATAAGACCATGATTTTCTCTACGTTTCGATAATGGTTCCCATCCCGTTTCTTTATATAGCAGATGTCTGGATGCCAGTCTATTCCCTCCCGTAACTATTCTGGCTGCTTCCAATTGTATACTTTCTATCTTATTGACCAAGTATTCTGGTATGTTGTCCCATATTATGTCTGCGTATTCTAAGACTGGTCTTACAAATGAAAAATACAATTTTTCAAAGATTTCCTATCAAGAATATACTTGAGTCTTCGCAGCATACCAAGACGCGAATGGGCTTTTTTAACTGTTTCATCTAAATGTAAATTCCAAGACAAATTACTACTAAGAATAATTCCTAGGTGTTAATGGGTTTCTACTTCTTTAAGGTGAACGTTATTAAATATTAGTGAGGGGTGAAAGGGTTTCTTGACTTTATTGGATATGGTTAGACATTCAGTTTTGGTTGGGTTAAAAGACACAAGCCACTGTTTTGACCATTTATGTATTTTTTCAAGGTCTGTATTCAATAAACATGCTGAAGTGTCAGCATTATCAACAACAATGTAAAGTGACGTATCGTCAGCAAACAATTTGACCATACATTTAATATTGGTGACCAAGTCATTTATATATATAAGAAAAAGTAAAGGACCAAGTATGCTACCTTGGGGTACCCCAGCCTTAATATGGCCAATGTTTGATTTGCTGCCATTGATTTCTGTCTGATTTACTGTTTTCTGTCATGTATGTAATTTCTAAACCATTCGAGTAATTCTCCTCGAACTCCAACTTTTTCAAGCTTGTACAGTAGACCACTGTGCCATACTTTGTCAAAAGCCTTACTTATATCGAAAAATACTACTCTAACTTCTTTACCCTGATCGACCGCTTTGTAAAAAGCACTTGTCATACTTAATAACTGATTGATCGTAGAATCATTTGGTCTAAAGCCCGATTGGTGCGGTGTAAGAATATCGTTGGCGAGAATAAAGTTGTATAAATATTTAAAAATACACTTTTCCATACATTTACCAAGAACAATTAATAATGATATCGGCCTATAATTGCTAACGATATTCCTAACGCCTTTTTTGAATACAGGAATAACGTTTGCAATTTAACATTGGGCAGGGACGGTAGACTTATGAAGCGATAAATTGAAAAACTTGCTTAGTGGTTCGGCAATAGCTTGCGAAGCTTGTTTTAGTAATGTTGGGTTAATACAATCCGGCCCGGTAGCCTTGCTAGTGTCTAGTGTTTCTAAAACATCTTTAACGTCTTGTGTAGAGATCACTATTTTCGAAATGGTACAGGTGTCGTTAAAACTATCGTAGTTTGGCAACTCAGTACTTTCGTCGTTAACTACTGATTGTGAACAGAAATAATTGTTAAATAAATCTGCTTTAATTTTATTGTCACTTATTGGTAGGCTGTGTTCCTCACTTTTAATTGGAGGATACGTACTTGAATTTTTAGAACCGATGATTTTTCTTAATATCGTCCAAAATTGTTTAGAGCTTAAGTTACCTGTTTTTAATATATTCGAAACCTTATCATTATATGTTTGTTTTGCATTTCTTATTTTATTTACACATTCATTTCTTGTTCTTCTATATTTTGCCCAGTCGTAGGGAGAATTTGTTGTTTTAGCAATAAGATGAAGACGTTTTCTAGCTCTAACAAATTTCCTTATATTATTATGCATCCATGGCGGATCATTGGGGCATGAGGTAATAATTTTGTTTGGAATTGTTTTGGTGGCTGAGTTAATAATGCAGTTTGTAATTTTGTCGCAAGTTTGGTCAATGTCTTTACTGCAGACTATCCCAGTCTTGATTCTTTAAAAGGAATTGATAATCTCGGAAATCAGTGTTTGAAAAGGACCAAATTTTTCTCTTATATGTTCTTGATTGGGATTTCGGTAGTTTAAGTACACAAAAGATTGGACAATGGTATCTTATATTGCTCGGAAGAATATTATCTCCAACACCTGAGATTTCAATAATATTTTTATCATTAACAACTAGTAGGTCCGGTAGAGTTGCGGAATTTTCAGTGAAATGCGTGCATTCGGATATAAGTTGAGACATACCCTGATCACTTATGATATCAGCTACTTTTGAATCGCGTGTATTGTTTAAATTACAGTTAAAGTCCCCAGTGATGATTATATTATTGATATTTGTGTCTTTGGCTTTTTCCATCGAGTAAGCTATATACTCCCATTTACTAGCTTCTGAGTTGGGTGGTCGATAAAAAGTCCCTATAAGAAATTTCATTTTGTATATAAAACACTCTAGCCAAATGCATTCTATTTGTTGAACTTCTAAATCTTGTCTGCGTTTGCATGAAATATGATTTTTTGCATAGATAATTACGCCACCGTATCTATTTTCCTCCCTGTCACGTCTGAATGGTTCTTGAAAGCCTTGGAGTAATATGTCTTGGGATAAAATGTTTCTATCTAACCAGGTTTCGTTTAAAGTTATAATATCGAATCCGCCAAGTTCGGCTTGAATAATATCGAGCTTATTGTTTATGCTTTGGACATTAAGGTGAGCAACTGATATTGAGTTTTCTAATATTAAATCAAGTGAAGTAGGAATGCTATCTAAAGAATCATCTGAAGTTATAGAGTGCTCGAATGGGCCAGGGTTTACCTCGGTATCACCACACAGCAATAGAGTAATTAAAAACCATAGCAAATACATGTACAAGGAAATTAATGTACATATGAATACAGTGGGATACGTAGATATTGAATGTTTGAGATACGTAATATCTTTCCTACGCTGGGTAAAATTTGTGCAGTTAATCTTATTTACGGCACTTCTATTGAACCTAGACAAAAAGTTATTAAAAATGACAAATACAATAATGGATAAAGCCTTTGTTCCATATGTTACAAGTAAATTCACCATCAATGTTGTCAATAGATCAAGAGAACGATGTTTTATGGTTTGTGACATATCGTAGTATAGACCTGTCCTGACCCTGTGTACGGTATTACTTACTGGCATTATGTAATTGGTCTATGGAAAAAAATATACGATAGGGCAAATACAACAAGGATCAGGTACAGAGGTACACATAATATATAAAAGTCAACTAAGTAAAACACCCCCTCTCTTAGAAGGGACTCAATTCCAGCAAGAAAAACAAATACAACTAACTTGATTAAAGAGAGTAACGTATATACAATTCTAATAATCATTGGAAAAATGTTTGAAACTTTTTTAGTGAAAGGAAATGTGAATGATTCTATACTCATTATTACCTTGTTAAATTTGGGAACATTTATCACTGTGTAAATACCGGTAGATTGTAAGAGGGTCTATAGATGTGTAACATGAAGCGAAAAAATAAAATAAAAATCATCAACATGGATCAGTGTAGTAACAATAGTTTTTTT
>WFKH01007768.1:52081860-52102532 GCA_016163765.1 Magallana hongkongensis | reverse complement strand
CTATAACTACAGTTTCAATGCAATGTTTTCTCAGACGTCCGCGTCAATTTGTCCCCGCCGCCCATTTCAAATGTGTTGACTGTAACAGGTGAAACTGACGTAAGCTGTATATTTCCAATGTTCCGCGGTCTTATAATTCTTTAAAATTAATGGAAACAAGAAAGAAAAAAATGTGGAAGAAACCCCCCAGCAGAATTAAACACTTAGACCCTTTAGTTTTCGTCTTTTCTGAGTTATCTTTCATTATATTCGCCTTTTTTAAGATCACATAGCTTGATATCACCAAAATCAATTCGACAAAGAAGGGCAAATACATCTCAAGTAAATGTTGCAAAGATCTGTGTAGATCCTTATTAAAAAAAAAAACCAATTATCAATCTATCAAAATGTTGAATGTACATGTAGATAATTTATTTCAGCATTACAGTAACAGTTGAATCAACACTCCACTGATTGCAGATCCAGCTGTTTCATGTAGAATTCTGCTAACAATAACTATCTATTCAAACCTAAGTTTTTAAAATTTTCATCTTTGCTCTTTCTTTAGCTATTATAATGAAAAACTGCAACAACTTTTCGTTAAATATTATATACATGTAGTTATATAAATATGGACGAGAATAAAGGAGTATTAATTAAGATGCAAGTATAAGAAAAACTACCAAGCCCTAAATCGCGTGGTTGGAAGTACTATTACAGAGCGATGACTTAATAAAAAAAGCTCTTAGATTTGAAAGTTAAAAGTTTAAGCAAGCTATACAGAAGCTGAAAAATACATTTACATACATGTATGTACATGCTAAGAAATTTTATTTACATGTTTATACATTTTCTCCCTAAAGTATATTGATTTTTTGGGATTTTGACACCATCCTTTTTGTTTCTTTTTGATTGCTGGGAATTTCTTTTAGTGAATCATCCCCTTTCTTTTTCAGATTCGCTGCTTAATGCAAGTTTTTGTGATTTTTAAATTATCAAGGGTAATCTGGGGGTAATGATAAAAGGAAAAATGCAAATAGCGGTATTAACATCACATAATAAATGCATACATTGCTATACAAAAGTTACATAACCACAAACTTTTCTCGTTGACAAATCCTGTGGGTGCAAACATCGGTACTTCACTTAGAGAAGAAGGATTTTCTGTTTAAGATATGATTTAGATCGATATCTTACTTTTCCCTGTCAGACATACTGCGTAATCTGTGGTATATCTAAAGCAAGTCCATGTGCAGTAGTTTTTTTGCAGACAAGAATCTATGTAAGAATTGATCAATACTCTGTTGCTGGTTTTATTATTTCGTTCGAATGAAATAACATTCCATTGAATTTTATGTTGGATATTACTTTGTAACGTGATAGAGTTATTTTTGTTTCATAATTGCGTAAATGAAACACCACATGAATTTTCAAACAAGATAATGATTTGATTAGTAAATAATTGTTTCTACTTTATATTTATTTTATTGAATAATTCATTCAAACTCTAACACATTACTGGTAAAATCAATTAAAATAGAATTGGAACTGCACGAAATAATATTTTTGGTTTTTTTTTTAAGATACATCGGAACCTAGCGCGCTGTAGTGCAGTGTAGTGCGCGGCCAGCGCGATAGGTTCCGTTCGTCATCGAAAGCAAGATTGTTGTCTTGCCTAGATGGACGAGTGGTTAGCGCGGTGGCCGCTCACTGCTAGGAGAATAGGTTCCAGAGGTCGTGAGTTCAAGCCTCGGCCGGGCGGAGGTGGAGCTCCAATAAAGTGAATATCCCTGTGCTTTATATATATCTATATCATTCACTATGGGCAGGTATATGTCAATTTGAGAGTTATTGCAATGTTTGTGCTTATTATATATGTATATATCTATGCAATGTGTATCGTTCCGATCCTCTCAAATTGTCGTTTAACTGTATTCCACCTGTATTTCAAACGACCGTGTAGTGTGCGGCCAGCGCGCTAGGTTCCGTTCGTCATCGAAAGCAAGATTTTTGTCTTGCCTAGATGGCCGAGTGGTTCGCTCCAGAGGTCGTGAGTTCAAGCCTCGGCCGGGGCGGAGGTGGAGCTCCAATAAAGTGAATTTCCCTGTGCTTTATATATATACACACACACACACACACACACACAGGTATAAATAAGAAGAAATCTTGGAATTTATGATAATGTGTTGGTTACCTTGTAAAGGTTAATTGTGAAGTAGGAGCAAACTGTATGTCATGGCCATTTACTCTCGGGACCGGTACCACCCACATCATTCTCAGTCCTCTGGGAGCATTACAAGCAGAGCTGCCATCGTAAAGGAGGCTGGATGGTCAACAAATTAACCATCAGATCTACCTAAAACTTTAAGATTAGATTTGTTTAGCTATAAACTATTATTTAGTAAAGAAAAAATCCATATATTTTGCCTTTTAAATTTTGGTATTTTCCTCTATTTTTATATAGAGCTCTTCTTCTAAAGGAGATCGATACAGTCTAAATATGGCCACAACCATCGAGCCCTCTTAATGCATTTTCACCCACACATTGCCTTACGTATTACGCGCCGGGTACCGATTTTAACTCCAGGCTTAAGAGAGTGTACAAGTAGAGTGAAATACATGTAATTTTCCCAATACAATACTGCAACAGGACCATTAAAAGTTTCCCGAAAATGTTGTGTTTATATTTTTTTCATTCGCACATTCTACTAGTGCACGCTGTCTAATACACACAAATACTATAGAAACTTTGTTGTTGCCCCTTTCATGAACTGAAGCAAAGGATTCAATAAGGTCGTATAAACCTTTCTGTAGATAGTTTTCCCTTTTAATTCTCCCATGATCCATTTACCTGGTTTTTTTATGAGACAATCACACTATGAATAATTAATAAGAGAGTGATCGTCGTACATATTGCATGCCACACTGATTGTCTGTGCAGACTCTTAAGGAGGCTGAATGGTCAACAAATAAACCATCAGATCTCCTTAAAACTTTTAAATATGATATTTTGGGCCATAAACTATTATTTAGTAAAGAAAAGATCCAAGTATTTCAGCTTTGAAATTTGAACATTTTCCTATATCTTAATACAGAGGTCTGAACTTTGTTTAAAGGAGGTAAATATAGCCTAAAAATGACCACAGCCATCTAGCCCTCTTAATGTAAACACGTGCGTGTACAGTGCAATAAACACGTGTATTATTGTACACGTACACGAATATACATGTACCGGCACTATCAATGAATCGGAATCTGTAACTATATGCTATTTTGAATATTCATTGTCTACCAGATTCGACCAGGTCTATTGTACGTCACTAATTAATTAGCCATCAATGCACTGACAATCGAAAATTGTTAATTAGTGAAAGGCACTAAACTAGTGTGATGAAATATATTACTAATCCTGAGAACATGCGAGTTGCCAAATGTAGAATGCTTTGTGAATTCAGAATAAAAAGGAAGCAGTCTTCAAATACCATTTAAATACACAATGTAATGTAAGTACAATGTATTTACATTAGAATTATATTGCTTTCATTGCCTTATCTAAATCATTTATATTCAGTATCAGAAAAAAACACATCGTATGGAAATCCATGCATCAATTCATATATAGTTTCCTTGACATGTCTTCTTGATTATTATACTGACGTGTAGGACCAATGGTAATCAGACTGAGTGAACATGTAGGGGTATTCTAACGGTGTGTGCTTTCTGCACGATGTAACTACATGTATCTGATTCACGAAACAAATTAAGTTCAAATTGATTATTATATGCAGTGATTACGTAGGCATAGCTCGGAGTCGGATTCCATGATCCAATGTCTGTATGGCCGACATAGACATGTCTGCATCAAACTGTGATTGATACAAACTACCTTAAGTCTTGTTGGATTGGTTTTGATATTGTGGCAGTATCCCATCTTCAATTATAGACTTCTAGCCGTCATTGGTCCCTTGTGATTGTTGATATATCCCTACCTCAAATACCATGAACTAGATATAGATAACAAAACAGCGGTTGTTTGCATCTTGCATGCACAGTTTTAATCAGGGATCCTATTGCACAAATCTCAGCGACCAAGTCTGAGATGCCAGCTCCTGTCAACTTTAATTCCTGCTTACGTCCTTCGAGTTGTACCTTATCTTTCCCAATATCTGTCTCCAAGGGATCTATCGGGATGTTCGGGGTTCTCAAAATTTCCTGTTTTGTTGCGGTATCTATATGTTTTCCCCATCAGTCTTATAAAGATGTCGTCGATAGTTGTATCTTATTCGCTGTAATTGAAAACTGAGACATTTTGTTCCCATTATTAAAGAGTTTGTTGCTCTATATTTAGAAACAGCCCGCCAGGTTTTCCTCAATTTCATATTAGCTGAAATACAGTCTTTTCGGGAGCTGGGTTTATCTCTGGCTTGGTTTTATTCATTGATTTTGTTTTGGTCTTTTTCAATTTTTTAGGGTAGTGAGGGATTGAAACGTGAACTAGTATAAATTACATTATCAATTACATGTAGTCAAATTGATGTACTGCTTAACATAGTCATGAAAATAAAAAAAAATAGTTTTGAGCACAATGATTTAGAAAGTAAAGAGATTATTTTGTGGTATCCAAATTCAATTATTGCCAATAATACAAAAAAATGTTTGAGTAGTACACTCTTTATAGAAAAAACATCGAGACTTATTACACACACACAATGCATACTCTCTCTCTCTCTCTCTCTCTCTCTCTCTCTCTCTCTCTCTCAGAAAAGCGCTTGTAAAATTATAATTAATTCTTGGTAAAAGAGAAACATATCAAAAGAGACTAATTTTTATGACCCTTGCCTTTGAAACCTAAAGCGGGCTGTAAAACTGGTTCACTATAGTCCCTAAGAAGGAGGGTGCATCAGATAGGCCAGCCACATTATTTCTAGTCCCCTAGTCTTATCTAGTGGTTATCTGTCTCTTCAATATATACACATGTATCTACGACCAGAGGTACGAGCCATAGCGTTCAATCGTCCAGGATCAAACATACATGTAAAGCAGAATATTGTAAAATGAAAGGCACTAGAAGAGTTCTTCCATTCCCCGATCGATAGAAGCAATGCACAGGAATTCCATATTCCGAAGTGTTGTTTCTGTCAGTTACTAGAAAAGTATCACTGTTTAGGGATTTGTTTTACTGCAACTAATGCCGGAATAAAATACTCCGACCGGAAAATAAATTACTATGAAAGCTGATTTAATCTGACCGTGTGTTTGAACGTTTCATTTCATGGCGAGTTGTTGAGAAGTTAGGGCATCATATATGGAGTTTCCAGCTCTGCAATTGATTTCAATTATTGATTTGCATATGCCATGTTTAGTTACGTAATAAAAACAATCAATTGGCCATTTAATGAACTCTTTATGCAAAATGAAGTTTTGATTATTGGAAAGTAATTTAGAAAGTAACTGTAGCAAGTTTTAACAGGAGAAAAACTAAAAGCCGTTGATAATGTGTCTGGGAACTTCTGAAGTAACAATACCCAATGGAATGATATTATCAATATTTACACAGTACAGATTCATGTATTACAGTGGAATAAGCCTGTTCTCTCATACAGGATTACAAGACAATGACACACTACAGAATCTTTGTTAGGAGATCAATCTTTTTCAGAAAAATCAAATTGTATGTTCTCCTCATAACAAATTGATGTAAAACTCAACCAAGCAAGATCTCCTTTTAATGATTAAAAGATTTGAAAACTGCTCTGAAATAAACATTGTAGTTCATCTGCTGACATTGCTTCGTTGGCGAGTTGATTGTCAAAATATAGAGGGTGTGTTCACAGGTTTTGCACATATTTAACAGGGCGGATTACATTTCCACAACTTTCGAAACATTTCAATACTCCGTATCCCCAAAACAAAATGCAGATATTATTTTAGCGAAGCAAAAAGTTTTCTACAATTTACCTGTGATAATGAGATGAACTTAAAGCTTACTTACCTGTGTACCATCGACAGGTAATATACATGTATTTTTGCAGAATCATTATACCTTGCTTTAAGTGGAGTAGTAAAAAATATTTGCGGAACTTTTTTTCTGAAAGAGTAACATGCATTTTAAGAATTACATGCTTTTCACCTCAATCTAACCAAACCATTGTAAATAAAGAATAAAGAATATTGAAAATTCAGATAAATAAATAAATTAATGCTAATGAATAATAAATAAAAGTGCCTTGAACTAAAAGCAAGATACGTGTATTCTCACTTCAAAACTTGCAAATTTGGTTTTTAATGATCATTTATTTAATAAATGATATGCCATCAGGTTTGAAATATGGGACCATAATAAACATCGTTATTGTTAGCGTGTACAATTGCAGCGCTTACTTTTATTAACACATTTTTTATTTGAAATACCGAAGTTTTGTTGTAAAAATTACACCATTTTTTATAAACACAAACATGTGATTAATAGAAATAAAAGAAAGCTTTTTAAAACATAAAAAATATAGTTTTTACTTATATATAGTTCAGATTGGGAATTACAAATACCTTGAAAATATTCAAATTTAAAAGTTAAAATATATGATTTTTTTCTTTACTAAATAATAGTTTATAGCTTATAAAATCGTTCCTAAACACTTAAAGGTAAATCTGATGGCTAACTTGCTGACCCCCAGCTTCCTTAAATCACATTGTTTGGCCAGGTCTTCTGAGTAATCATCTAAAGAGTACTGAAACCATGACTTGTTTTTCTTATTGATATTTTATTAGTGAGTAGGTTTGAAAGTCTTATTTTGCACCTCATGCTATATATATTTATGCCTCTAATGCTTTTATTACAAACTACAGCAATATCGAGTATCTTATCTATTTTGGACTTTCCATGTTTCGGAGATCTGTGGGTGAATACTACACCAAAGTAACCTATTTAGAATCAGCAACAAATTTTACACGGAAAAAGAAAAAAGAACTGAGAATTCGATAGGTGCAGGGAGTGAGAGTGATATCTGTGTTTTCTCCATATAAATATTTAATAAACTGAATTTACTGTTTGTGTCTTAAATATGCTGTTAGCTGCTCCGCCTTAATGACCTCAAACATATTCTAAAGTTGACCCATGCATGGCTTACTGCTAACAATCCAACTGTATAACATACATGTATAACTGTATAACATACATGTACAACTGTATAACATACATGTACAGCTGTATAACATACATGTACAACTGTATCACATACATGTACAACTGTATAACATACTGTACAAGTTACTGTATCACATACATGTACAACTGTATAACATACTGTACAACTGTATAACATACATGAACAACTGTATAACATACATGTACATGAACAACTGTATAACATACATGTACAAGTTACTGTATCACATACACGTATACACTAGTTTTTGTACATGTATCAAACAACATACATGTACATGAAAAAGCATGCTGAGTAAAAGTTATCACGGTGCTGTAATTTTCTCCAGGTCTCTTGTAAAGAACTCATCACTAGCATTGTCTATAAGACCAATACCAACGGTCCAATATATTCTCATCTACTGAGTTCCGGCAATCAAAAGGCTGCCCAGAACCCCTAATGTGAGGAGAAACGCAAGGTTCTCAATAAATATTTAATGCAGAAACTAGCAATAAATGTCGGGCCATAGGATCTGGAGGAATTTATGCGGGTGTTGTTGTTGGGTTACGCATAATTCTTTGAAGTTTCTAATTAATGTAAGTTGCGTTATTTGGAGTTTACTACTTTAACAACAGTTATGCTGCATGTAAATTCATTAGCTTGTTCGTGATTCCATCATGCAAAAATTGTGAATGAATACATAAGCGTACTTTTGGGGAAATGTTTACGTGCTAATATTGATTTTTTTTAGAGAAATTTTCCAGTGAAATACATTGTAAAGTAGATGCAAAAAAGCATTTACTAACAATGAGTTATGATTATCGCACGTAGTCCATAATATTTGATTATACTCTTTTATTTGTTTTCATTATAACATTATACAAATTAAACTTTTTTCCTCAAAATTTCACTATCATATTACAAACTTGTCACAACCATTAAATATTTATAGAACAGTAATGGAAATATAGTAAAAAAAACAAAAAACCCAAAAGGTTTGCCAATTCAACGTGCTCTGATAAACCCACATTATGAATCATAGGAAGAAAACAATTGTCAACGCATTAACAAAACAAAACCCTTCCTGCTCGAGTCTTACCGGGCCTGACCAGTTTTTCTAGTGTTACATTTACCGGATTGAGATTTCCTTTTCGACATTTTGTCTCTTTTCTCTCTAATCTGCTCCTAGTCTGAATACAGTAATTGGTTTCTTTGTTTTATGTCCTAGTCCCGGGAGACTCGAGACATCTACAATTATTTCAATGTCGGGCTCGGTATATATATGTTCTTGTCTTATCTTTTTTTAAACCTTTCATGTCACGATCAAATTGCCGCCAGTTGAAATTTAATTTAGTTATCTTTTACTTAATGCGTAGAAGCATTTTCACTTTTTTTTTCCATTTTCATCCTATCAATTAATGTACATTAATTTGTGTTGCATTGCAATGTTTATAACCAAAATGGTCATTTATTTCATAATGTCATAAAACCATTTTAGTTTATTTTAAGACTTTAACAGAAATAATTTCAATCATCCAAGCTTAAGAGCCCTTTCACTTTGACTCAATGCTTTCTGTTAATCTCAGTAGAGAAAAAGGAACAAAACTACAAAATATAAAGTGAGATTGAATTTCCATCAAATCCTATTGCTATCGATATTAATTTTTATCATTCAATTTTGAAAAGTGTATTGACATATTGCCTGCATCCATTAAGAAAACAAGAAAACCATCTTATTTTCCACTAAGGGTTCTTGAGGCTGCTCCAACTGTTATGACAAGTCCAAGAGTCTTGAGCGTATTTTTTTTTTTGTTGAAGGTTGAAGAGAGACGGGGCTTGCCATAAGACTGGCTGCTAATCAAATACTACTGCAGATGATGTTTTACTCCCCTGAAAATCAATAGAACTGGCGCTGCATTGTATTCACTGTGCAGAACCTACCTTCATGTCGCGCAATGGGACAATTTGTCGGATTGAACCGTCACTGCTAAGGTAAATATACATATGCCTTTCTGCACTTTTTTCTGGTTTTCGCATTATTCAGGTCTCTGCATATGGTTGTATTGATTTTTGTGCTCGTTGACCGAACAAAATTATGGATATTTATATTGTTTCTGATTATAACGATATTATAATTAATCTACCAGTAATGAGTGGACCATAGCTAGCTACACAGGCAATGTTCTGTTTCCAGCTGAGATAGATGTTAACTTTTACTTTTCGTCGTTTTATTACTTAGAGGGAATGGGCGTATCAGGCCACCAAATGAAAGTAAAATAGAAAACTAATCCTTATAGGGATATAACACCTCTTTGAGAATGGGAGCCTAACTCGGCTATTGCAAATCCGTGAAGCGCTAGAGAGCTCTATATCGAACAGCGGGAAGAATGTGTAGTCAATAAATATATATGTATGAAAGATGAGGGTAATGATTCTCACGGAATATTCTACTCACAACGGCCAGCGGATTCTACTGTGTTGAAGAGGCGCCATATCCGCTGGGAGAGCCTCCAAAAACAACGGTCTGGCACGTGATACAGATCGCTCTAATAAAAGAATGGGCCTCTTTTTCGCCAAATAGAGTAGAAATGGCATCACGTCACCGGATGGGTTTCTGCTACAGTGTCGTCTGCGGACCGAGATCAGTGTCGTTTACAGCTGATTAATGCAGAAGGACGCCTAGGTCAGAGCTACTTTTTCAAGGAACCGTTTTGTCAATTAATCAATGTGAACGCCTGCAATGCAGGATGAGACAACTCAGGCTAATATTTTGGACGAAATTGGCGCCACCCCGGTTCGTAAGAATGGGCATATTTCTGGGGACAGTGAACGGATTATTCTAAATGTAGGAGGGGTCCGGCATGAGACGCATGTCTCCACTCTACGAACTATTGCCAACACACGGCTAGCTAGACTGGCCGAGAGACACTTGAGGCATAAACATAGAAGAGATGAATATTTCTTTGACAGACATCCATCTGTCTTCAATTCTGTGATAGATTACTATAGAACGGGTAAGTACTTCTTAAATTGTATTTTTAAAACTTACACTATTGTTTGTATTGTATATGTCCAATGAAAGGGATGTCTTTTTGCAAAGCTTACCAAATACAATAAGATTAGAAACCATATCAACTGAATACACATAGATATACAATGACCAAATACCCTACTATCTATGAATTAAATGATTTTGCAGTTAACTAATATTCGATCTTTTAAGCCACTTCTATATTTTATCATTCTGTACTCGGTGAAACCTATCAATGATTCTTGTCACAATATACTTGTATAAAACTTATATTGAGGTAGGACCATAGTGGACCAATAACAACCACAATGCAATTCATCATGCTCATCGGTATTTGTTTTTGTTTTTTGGATTTTGTTTTTTGTTTTTTTTTCTTTTTTGGTGGGGGTATTTTTTCGAATCAAGTTAGCGCTTGGAATTCTGCATTAATAATATCACCATTTTAACTCATTCGAAGAGCAAAATGGGTCATCTCTGGAATATATATCTCAGATCTTTCTATGCCATTCCATTTTCATGCAAATATGCTTTGGTCACACAAGTGCCATTTGTAGAACGATAGTGTCATCACTACACAGTATGACGTGCACTTGGTGTATTCATAAACATTGTAAAATAACATACCGCAATTCAAAACGTTAATAATTCAATCATATCATGCATTTATCAATAATTAATATCAGAATGAATTACGTGGTTAAATTGTTTATTCTATGCAGATCAATGTGAAAGGCACTTTAAGATATAGTGTCTGAATATTGGCCATAATAATTAAATAGTTCCACATCTGAGTAAATAACGACAACCGAATGGTTATTTAATGTTAACTAATGCAAAAGTTATTAGCATAAAAACACCATTTTGACGCTTTCGTAGTATCAAGGACAAGTGAAGCCAACACTGATATGTCCTTTTTTAAATTTTGGATAATTTGGATGGGCAATAACTCTCCAGACAGAGATATCATAAAGGTTGCATGCATAAATTAAAGGCCTCGAATATGGTCTCTTTATAATTAAGTTTTCCTTAATATTTTCTTATTCATGTAATTTGCATACCCAATAATGAATCTTATCTTGACATGTTAACTTAGATACTTGCCAATTAAGATGATAAAGAGGTTTTAACAAATAAAATTCAATCATGTTTTAAAATGTCCTATACATTTGAGCTTTAATCGAGAAAGCATAATATCCAATAATAGCTTTGGTAAATGTGTCGCAATGAGAATTAAAGCACGTGGACATCGTAATAAACAAAATTTCTGGCAGGCTGAACCTGACTTGTCATATCGGGCTAGGCAATGTCAATAAAGAAATTCCTTTGCACCAAGAATCCTCCGCGTCTGATCAGCGATTTAGCTTCAACAACAACCCATTGATCAGAGCTAAGGATCTTTGGACCTGGAATCAGTGTTTATTTTTCTTATCACTTTATTTCATAGCAGCACAATGGTCGCCTAGCGCGACATCGGTAGGAAATGGTCGGGTAGACTCACTAGAAGGCCTGTCTGAAAAGGATATTCTTTTACCCGTGTACAATCACTCTAATGACTCGAGTCTTGTGTAATACACTGAATTATTTATTAAATCGAATCACAGTGCCCGGTGGCGCGTGACAATACAGCAATCTTACGTGTACAGCTTTTTTGCAGACAGTATTGCGTCAGGTTTTTCCTAACTTGGCAAATAAGATCATTTCTTTTCCTCTGATAAACATAACAGTAGTCCACGTCAATAAAGTGTGCATCAATAATAAGGCTCTGCCAAGTTCGTGTCATGTCTGGTTCAATCAAGAATATTGTATCTTCTACAGAACACATAGACTTTATAAATATATATTGTGTCGCTTAGTATCAATTAAATATGTACGTAATTGGTATATCAATCTTTATTTATGGCATATGCGGTAATTATAAAATGTTTAATTATATATTATGAATTGGCCAAAGGCACTTTGCAGGAAATTGTGCAATTTAATGATATAGAACACAAATTTCAGTACAGCAATCGGAAACGTCTACCAACTGCATGATTACAAGAGATCATATATATTGGGATTGGCTCTAAAACAAGAACATGGGCATCAAACTACCTAATATGGCCTCTTCTCTCTATTTGTTTAGATCCGTCAAGAGCCGAGCGCCCGAACCAGATTACAAATGTCAAGATAGGGAAGCGTTGCTATGTCGTTTTCTTGGTCGATTTTAGAACTTCAACTTCTGACTTGATGCGAATGTTTCGTATGCTTTCCTTTGTAATCAATCACTCATGATTTTGCAAGAGTCGGCTGTGTGATATTATCTTCAAGAATTGCAGGGGAGAATGTATCTTGCACGGTAATTCGATGCCTATAAATACGTAATTGCTTTAAATTGGACATTTTCCCATATTTAAGACAGACACAAAAACGGTCAAATTATCATGTTCTTTGGTATCAGTTCTCCATTCTTTAACCTTTTTTAGAAACATGCCCCTTTTCAAAAGTAAAAAAAAATACACACCGTTTCCAATTCAAATCAATCGTGTATCAATTCATCATACCTTTCATTGATGCAGAATTTTAGGGAAGTCTATGGCATTGCTGTTCGTCTCGTGAATACAGAAACAAATTTCATTTTATTGTTACAGTGTACCACTCTATAAATGCATTTAATGATTGTTAAAAATACATGATCTAGCATTTATAATGAATTCGTTGAGATCCCATGCCTAACACACAGCAAAATCGTTGTCCCCATTGTTATCCCAGAACATTACGTCCTATCCAATAAATTGAAATCCGAAATCCAAGTACATGTATTTGTCCAGCTATATAACTTAGTCAATTTAATTCTTTTTAAAAATTAAATTTGAACATTGTCAAACATCGACCAAATTATTCGATTGATCAGTGTTGACACGTCGCTTGAAAACTAGAGCTTAAAACGCTTTTGAAACAAGGTAACTGATCATTTATATTTTCGTCTTGTTTGGAATGTAGTATAATACGTAGTCGAAATGTCTTACAAATTTCGGATTTTGCACCAACTTTTCTACGTTGCAATTGAAAAAAAATGCATGAAGTGAAAGTTTAAAATCGTTAAGTGGTAAAATACTTGTCAACTTGTCAAAGATAATTTTATTCGCTAATTTTAAGTAAGATGTGATAAGACTAGCTTATTTTTAATCTTTAAAGCTGCTTGGTCCGATTTTTTTGTTATTACAGTATCAAATAATTTTACTTACAAACCATTTATCTTATAAAGTTATGGACTTTCTCATATTTACACCAGCAGAATCGGTCTCCTTTCAAAGTTAGAAATATTCAAAGTAAATTAAAATAATTTCTCTTTGGGCAAACGAAAAAACAAACCAAAATGCATCATGGGAATGTTTAGAAAGGGGAACCGTTTAGTTTCGTCCCCCGAATGATTGGAGTTATTCAACCCGCATGCTATGCATCGATTGTAAACAAAGAAAACTTCAGAAATATTAGCGAACAAAACGTACATAGGTTTATTTGTAATTTGCCTACATTACGACTTTTATTTATAGCGATGTGAAAGTCGTAATTTACAACCATACCCGTCTTGACGTCAGGGGTGAATTTTAACATAAGGCGAAATAACGCGATACCCTTTTATGTCGTTTGTTTTGTTAGCAAATTTTGTACATAATTTTTTTCATTGTAATTTGGCTTAATTGACTGGGAAAAATACTGCAATGTCTATTATTATACATATACTTAGCATAACCATCGTTTAGAAGCGTGCACAAAATTTGATATAAAATCGGACCAAGCAGCTTTAAGAAAAGTGAGGAAACGAAAACAAACGGCAAAGATTTAATTTATTGACATGAAATTTGATTTTACTATAAAAATGCGTTTTTATATTTTTATGTTTGACATAAATGATCTCTTATTTATATTACGCCTTATACTTATATAGGTTTGATATATTTAAATTTAAGAAAGAAAGAAATTTTGTCCTTTATAAAAAAAAAAAATCATTGTTATAATACTTGTAGGTAACCATGACTTCAATTTCGTGTCGTTTTGTGTTTGTAAAGTTAGCATGTTTATTGCTTGATAATTTAAGGAAACTTCTTTTAATGGCATGAATTTAGCTTTATTAATTTAACTATAAATTAATTAATTTATTAATTTAATTTAATTTAACTTTAATTATGTCTTTACCGCGTCTATAAAATACTAGCATGGTAACAGGTACAATGTACATTTAATATACATTAAGCAGCTTTAAAAACTGAATGCACATCACTTTTTGACGAGATAGAGTCGAAATTCCTCAAAAATGGACCTAAATGGTTACGGACAGTTTAACCATTTCATTACAATTTACATGAATATATTAACCATACTTACACGGGGCGATATTAACCATACTTACACGGGACGAGACTGAAAATATGACTCGGAACGGTTACTACAATTATGGTTTCTAAAGTTCCGTGAAACATAAGAGAACCCGGTATCAACATTATGTGACATGGGCGTAGTACATGTATGTATTAATAGTTGCTATTGTCATGAGACAAATAAATTCATACTTTCATTTTCTTCCATTCCATTTAACCTATATCAACCAAACGTAGCACAAGTCCCCCTAGGGTGAAGGTCTTTAATGGTTGTTTAATGAAAGCCAAGTTCTTAAATGGATGGGGGAAAAAGAAAACTAAAAATATTTTTAGTGTTTATATAAAACAATCTAAAGAACAATTATATCTGAGATTGCATTTTTTTACAGAAAATTATATACATGTATATGGTGTATAGATTTAATTTTGGTTAAATCCAGACCAGTAATGGGGTAAATACATCATACATATAGGTTAGTTTTATATAACACAGAAAATCTTTAAAAATTTTCTTCTTTGAAAGAGCTTCATTCTGATATCATATAGTAAGAATAAAATTTGCTCAAGTCTTGATCTCCAACAGCGGTGCAACGTTCAACATAGGAACAAAAGGAAAATCTTTTAAAGTTTCATTTAACGAACTTTAATGCTACAAGTGTAATATTACTGTGGAAACAACCTTATTTGGTATAGTCAAGTTAGTTCTCAGCATAATCCCCGTTCCAATAATGGGGTTCCAAGAAGGGAGAACAGTATAACGCAAAGCATAGGGATAAATAGGGAAAACCAAAGAACTACATAGGAAACAATGTTGTTTTTTTAATATTTTGAAATTAATCCAAGCACCTTGATATATTGTTTAC
This sequence comes from Magallana hongkongensis, assembly GCA_016163765.1. Lineage (NCBI taxonomy): Eukaryota > Metazoa > Mollusca > Bivalvia > Ostreida > Ostreidae > Magallana > Magallana hongkongensis. The sequence goes on along the minus strand of WFKH01007768.1, from coordinate 52,087,153 downwards.
TGGAATTTGTTAAAAAATTGATCTCTAGACCACGAATTAGAGTTAAGAGTTATATAAAAGAAAATAGAAAAGTGTCACAACATTTAGGCCAAACGTAGGAACTATTACTTATCCTAGCGTTATGTCTTATTATAATTGTCCTTACATGTAGCTACAAAAATGGTTAGTCCCTCACTGATACAAGTACATGTATATGTGTTAGTACATGTATATGTGTTAGTACATGTATATGTGTTAGTACATGTATTTAAGATAGACTTGGTTTGTTTTCTTTCCAAGCTTTATATTATGCTATTTCCTATGCAAACTCTTGTTCATATACACGAGGCAATCGCAACTTCTCGGGCCTTTCCTGCAGAGCTCGGAAAGGCCCGAAGAGTTGCGATTGATACACGAGGGTAAACGGGATTGCACCTTTCTGAATTTCTTAATTACTGAAAAAAATTATCTTGCCACCCATTTTTTTCCAAATCCTGAAGTATCGAAAATAATATTGCAATTCTTTGCTAAACATCAAATATGATTTTGTTTTAAAAAATGCTGACGGGGTACGATATAGTTAATCTGTACTTGGAGAGATAATCATGCATCTGAAGGGATTCTCCGATTCAAATCGGATGTTGATAGCAAGGCAGTAGAGGGGCTTCTCTAATCCGATGCCGGCTTTCCTTCGTCTCAGAAATGCGTTATTAAGCAGAGCGCTGCATTTATACAAGACATATTTTCCTACTATTTTAAAACTCGATGTATATCTAAATAAAAATGTTTTCTCAATTCTTATGTTCATGTTTCAAGCCTTGTAAAAAACAGCTAGACAAAAAATCAATTTTAAATACGTAACCCTCATGATTAATCGGTAAGATTGGGGTTAGTAGATAACCAGCCTCGTTTTCGGTATCAGGATTTCGAGAGGCTCTGCTCGGATGTCTTCTCAGGGGCATTAACCTACTATATAGGTGAACAAAGCAACCGTTAACCCGAATAATGATGTTTCATATGTAGCTATAAATTTTTGATGAAGCTTGTGACGGAATTATGATTCGAATACCTATTTATTGAAGCAACAAGTTGAAGATCAATAATTCTGGCCCTAGTGACGATATTACAGAGTAATTCTGAAAGATAGCTCTAACTTGTCTTCTAATATCATAGTTTTGACTTCAACATACACCCCCTCCAAAAAGTGTCAATGTACCATACAACCTCTGTAAACGATACCATATTATAACCATTAATAAGTCTATGAATTTAAAATATACATATCAGCAGCGGCAATTTCAAAAAATGGAAGTGACAGCAGCCATTAAAATCATGCACTCAAATTACAAAAAGGCAGATCGTTAAACATTGTGAAATGCTTCTTTTTCTGCACAGGCCATAATTGTTGTGTGCATCAATGCATCAATGCAAAATTTCCCGTTGGATTTGCCTGTGTCTTTGTCAAAATCTAAAAAAAAAGAGTTACACTTTGAGCATAAAAAGAGATTTGGTTTAAAGTATTTTGTGTGACGTCATCGAGAACTCTTGGGTATGAATTAGCATAAACAGCATTATGACCATACTGTTCTGAACGATAAGGCTACACAAAACTTAGAGGTTTTTGAGAAATCATTTTCATATAAGTCGTTTAGTGTGACAATGGATCTCAACTCAAAAAATATTTTATTTGATTCACTTTTGACTGTTTCTTTTTAAGCAACTCGGACTTTGAGTGATTTGGATTCGAACCTAAAACTTCTACAATACGGAATAAGCAAAATTTAAGGGATACGGTCCAAACAGAAATGAAGATCAAATAATATATCAATAATGATGAAACAACGCAAACATAGTGTAAACAATTAGTCAATCACCGTGCCAGCTTTGGTGTTATTACCCCCAGAGGAAAAAAATAGGTTTTCAAATTGGTGTTTAACAAAAATTGACTTCAGGCACATTCCGCGTAAAATTGTCTAATACAAGAGTGACTTCAATTGGCAGTACAGTAGAGCGTTTAAACGACAAAAGAGCGGCGCTGCTGCTCTCTTCATACGTTTGTATTATGACCAAATGGAGTACAATGTAAAATGCCCAAACATATGTCGGTGTGAGAAGATGGTGGGGAAAATTAGACATAATATCAAGAAACAAATCAGAGAGCTGTTGAGATCCTGGGCTGTTCGACTTTTTGGACTAAAACTATCGATTCTATGCTCATCTGTCAGACTACATAATCCGTAAATTAATTTGGAATCCTTGGAGATTCACGATACAAAACCACTGAACCATCTAGGCCCGCAACTATTTTATATTTCATCGTTTTGCAATCCCAAGAGTTTGTCAAATGTTTTCTAAATTCATCGTTCTAGGTTTTCTTTTCCGATGAACTCGACTAAATAGATTTTGTGATATCTAAACCTTGTTAAAACTAACCTTGCATGAAAAAAGGGTGAATGTAGGTAAAGACCTTTTACACTTATTCCTTAGTATTGGTTGGTTTTCGTCTTTATGAATTATCATTTAAAATCTTTTTTTCTCTCCAAAGAGGCTATTGTAGTTAAGATAATTAAACTGTAATCATGTGTTGTTTTTTTTACAAGAATAATTGTGGATGCAAAAGACTCAAAACAAGACAAACATTTAAATTAAATAAGTATTACATTGTTATTCGTTGAATAATAAATCAGCGGTAGAAATACCATACCAGCAAGCATTGTTTGTCACAGAATTACAAGAATGGCAGGAATTGGCATGAACATGTTGTATATGTTATAAATCTCGCTAAAATAATGAAATCCTATACCACAGTCAAGAAAATGTTCACATGATGAGATTTATCCATACTTTAAAGATATTCGGGTATATTGTTATTACATGTATCCTATAGGATACATGTAATAACAATATAGTACAGCTGTCTGTCAAACAACCTTGATCAATAAACTTCTCATTTACTTAAGGCACTGAAAATAAGTCTCCACGAATCCGGTCATCACTGGCATGCGCAATATAATTCGTCACGCGAAAAAAAACCTGATTTAGAGTTTAATTGACCCTTCAGATTTTTACATAAAGGCTGGGTAAATAACGAACTGTTAAATTGTATTTTTAAAAAAATCCAAGATTAAAACTCCATCTTTCTTTGAAAGGTAGTCTACACCTCTTTTGGAACTTCATTTTTTTTTTCAAAATTCGGGATATATAATGAGTCGGTCCGTTTCGGATAGGAAATTACCTTTTTTCTACCATTTTATGGACGATAACAATAAAAAAATAAATAAAAACAGTTTCGAGACCTATACTGTCATATTTTAAAAAAAAAAACCCCAGATTTTTTAAAAATATGACATATATTTGCTTTAGGAATTTCAATTTTGGTTGGTACCGTTTGATTGGAGGGGTGGTGGGGTGGGTTGCGAAGATTTTATGATAATGACAATGGTAACCTTGATATTTTTATTGCATGCCTAAATCAGAGCATCCCAGAAATTTCTGACTGCATACTATGTAGTAGTATCAGCATTTCCATTTTGGTGAGAAGTGCAGTACAATTTAAAAGCTAGATAGGAGAAGCGAGTTGATGTGGGGATAATAGTACTAAAAGTATTGAAAAATTATTTAGAATATCGATCTTATCGAATTTACAGTTAATGTAAACAATTTATTTATTCTTATAATCTTTTTATATCCCTTTTTGAAAAAGTAGAATGCAGTCATTGTTATACAATCTACGAGCTATGAAACCAGACAGATATAAAGTGCACGTCTGTCTTGTTTTGAGATCAACTCGTCCAATCGATGAAGGGATGAATAGCATCACAGCGCTTCCATGTGCAGCCTCGTGCAGTGCAGATATCGATACATACTAGCGAGTGTAGTTGATATCATTGCCCAGTCAAGCTGCGGAAAGCTTTTTATGCACACCGTCAACCAGAGTTTCTACCTAATGTTACCGTTGTTTCTATTTTTTGTTGTCAGTGACAATAACATTACAAGATGGCTTGCTCGCGTGTCATATGACTATTTTTAAGCGTCCCCCGGGAGATTGTGAAATCTTATCACTGACTTATAAGATATGCAAGCGCTTGTATCAATATATTCTTAATTTAATTAGGTCGTGTTGGTTCGCTATTGTTCATGTATTATTGATGGTGCAAATAGCGCAGTCCTTGCTGCTTTGCGTATGATGACTGAGTCACGTGGGACATCTTTGATCCCGCCAAATCTGGACAGTGACGTCAGCTTCTCACATTCGTCACCCTGGAGAAAGAAAAACTCATAAAACATTGAAAGATTATGTTGCTATACACTTAACACTGCAATGGAGAATAGAAAACAAACAAAAGCGGGTTAACCATAACGTGCTACTGTGCAGACTATTGCATAACATTTAGTGTGTGTCAAAGAGAGTCGTGTTGAATTTTTTATGAGCGCTATCAATACCTAATTATGGACACCTATCACGCTATTGAATTCATTTTGTTAAAGTATGGTGGTGGTCATAATACATATGATTGTAAACAGCTTAACCTTGAGGTCAGGTAACCAGCATAAACCTGTTACAGGTACCGGTTAACTAATTAATCTGCAATTATTTATTATTAAAAATTAACATATGTTGAATATGGAATACCGTATATCTAATTATTTTTGCACTTTATTTTTATCTAATTTTCGCTTTTTCACTTCGCAAAAAACCCCAAACAACAACAATAACAACAAAAGTACCTGCAAAAATTATATCTGGTATTGTTTGCCATATGAATTTTTTGGCAAAAAATTACTGACGCAAATAAAAAGGTTACACAATTACCGCATCTTCTCCGAATTTTTTGTCACTCCGTGAAGAAAAACCCTGGTTTTACGGCAATTCGTCATTAGTTGTATCTCTAATTTTGTATTTATTATATTATATTTGTTGAAAGTATTGCATAACATAATCCCTCGATGTAATCGGAACTAATAGTTTTCTCTTTAACATCCATCTGTTTTTCGTACAAACTTCGAGTATCATGTATTTTGACTTACTGTCAGCAGAGTCTAGGTCCTTGGAATTCGTATATCATTATCTATTATTTTTACCGTGTTCTTTGTTCTCATAGTTCCATAAGCAATTGTACAAAGAACATTTTTAGAATCATCGTGTAGTTTCAGCTGCAGAGAAGAAATTTAGAATGTTACACTGAGAAGATTCCTACTAGCTTTCTATATACGCCTGCTGCACGACGGGATGTATTGTCATAATGATAATTGTCTGTCTTTCAGTCTCAGGGACGTAGCATCGGGGGGCCCCCCTGCCCCCCCCCCCCCCAAC
>WFKH01007768.1:52052648-52064114 GCA_016163765.1 Magallana hongkongensis | reverse complement strand
TTAACCTCCTCCAGCATCCGAAACCTATGGCTCAGATTCAGCATTCATGTCTGTCAGGTGCATCAGTATCATAAGACGCACCATCCATGCAAGTTTGGTGAAGTTAGGACCAGTAATAACTAAGATTTAATTATTAGAGGGCACCTGCTCCAAAAACTTTAACCAGCTCTAAAAACCTTAACCTCCTCCAGCATCTGAAACCTATGGCTCAGATTCAGCATTCATGCCTGTCAGGTGCATCAGTATCATAAGATGCACCATCCATGCAAGTTTGGTGAAGTTAGGACCAGTAATAACTAAGATATAATCATCAGAGGGCACCTGCTCCAAAAACTTCAACCAGCTCTAAAAACCTTAACCTCCTCCAGCATCTGAAACCTATGGCTCAGATTCAGCATTCAAGCCTGTATGGTGCATCAGTATCATAAGACGCACCATCCATGCAAGTTTGGTGAAGTTAGGACCAGTTGTAAGTTAGAAATTGCTATCAAAGGGCACCTGCACCAAAAACTTTAACCTGCTCCAAAAACCTTAACCTCCTCCAGCATCTGAAACTCATGACCCAGATTCAGCATCCAAGTCTTTCAAGTCCATAAGTAGGTCCAGATGCATCATCCATGCAAGTTTGGTGAAGATAGGACAAGTAATAACTTAGATACTGGACCTGCAACAAAAACCTTAACCAGGTCCGGATGCCGACGCCGACGGTATAGCATAAGCTCCCCCCGACTTCGTCTCGGTGAGCTAAAAAGAGGAACTCATTGACGGTATGCATGAAATCAGTTTTGGAAACGAGTTTGATATTCATGAACATTGATATTCTGGTGTCGCCACGTGCCGAATGCCGAATGTTACTGTTGAAATGTTTGCAGATTTTGATTTGGATGAAGATAGATCTAGTACTAGTAATAGTTTTGAAACAAACAGCGATGAATCAACAAAGTCGCGTTTTGGAGGAATTTCGGACTCCAAAATAGAGAAGTTAATTTCAAGTCAAGAAAATCAAAATACAAAGAGAAACACTTGTTGGGCATTTGGTGTTTTTGAAAACTGGCGCCAAGAGAAAAACAAGAGTGTGCCACTATATACATAGTGCCTGTTTGGGAGGGTAACAGTTGACATCGACACCCCGAGATAACCATTGTCAACCGACGCGAATGGTTTTCGAGGGGTGTCAATGTCAACTGTTACCCTCCAAACAGGCACTATTTATTTTATTATACTGAATGTCTTAATTTTAGAGAAAATTCTACTCCTTTTATATAGAAATGACGTGAATTCTACACAATTTGTTGTGTTACCAGTTGCCAAGAGTGTTGCTATCGCTGAGGGTAATAGAACGGATTATCAACTGCGTCTTAACCAATCAGATTTCAGTATTTAACATGAAAGTATAATAATTAAATTTAGAGTACCCGAACTACTGCACATGGATGTCTCAACGATGAGCTATTCATTGATGCGCTTTGTATGTGATGCTCGTAAAAAGGACGGAAGTGAATATCCACCTAAGACGGTCTATTATCTAGTCTGTGGATTATTGAGGTATTTAAGGGACAACAAGAGACACAACATTAACTTTTTCTCAGACTTCAGATTTGCAGATTTCCGAAAAACTTTTGACGCTAAAATGAAGTCTCTCCTATCCAAAGGACTAGGGACAAAAGTGAAACAAGCAGACCCAATTACTCCAAGAGATGAAGAGTTACTATGGGAGAGAGAAGTACCTAGAAATAAGACTGCAGAAACTTTGCAATACACTGTGTTCTTTTACATGTGTAAACTTTTCGGGCTGAGGGGATTTGATTAGCATAGAGACCTGACTTGCGCAAACATCACCACTGGGCGAGGTAAATTTGTACATTTTGTCAGCGGATCTAACAAGACGTTTATGGGAGGACTAGCTCATTTAACTCTGCAGAGCAAGGATATTCGTCACTACTGTCAACCAGGTTGGTCTGGCAAAAAATACTATGCTTTATTTGTTTAGATATATAAACATTAAAGGGTTTAACTATGGTGAAATTTATTTGGAAACAACGGAGAGTTTTACAGACCTCCGTTAGCAGTCTCAGCAGAGAACCCTATTCGATATGGTGCGCAAGTTGTTGGTGTAAACAAAATAAAGAGCTGATTACATACCAGTTAATACAGAAATGATCAAGACTTTTACCTTATAATCCATTTTATCTGTTAATTCCAAGGATTGCTTGTTTTTAGTGTTGTAGCTGACATCTTCTTTAGCATCCTAAAATACATAATCAAAGTGGATGCAAGTCAACTAGCATGACCCCCCCCCCCCCCCCCCCTCCCCATGTGCTAATAGACTCCACATTATTACTTGCATAACATATTACATTATTCAATACCCAATGAAACTCTTACTGATTGAAACAGTTAAATGATCTTACAAATATTGCCCTTTCACTAAGAGAATCTGCAGATATATTATCTTGAGAGAAAAACACATATTAGTTTCACTCTCCGTGCTTAGTTTAGATGTTTTTTGTAAAGTCAGCAGGTACAGTCCCTGAAACATTTTACTTTCCCACTTGAACGGCGAGTGAACGGTGAGCGCACACTGAGCGACCGGTGAGGGCACGCTGAACGGAATTTGGTGAGCGCTTATGAACATGTAACGGTGAGCGAACGCAGAGCGCAAAATGAATGGTAAACGCACGGTGAACGATATGTGAACGCAAGATGAACGATTTTTCAGAGTGGCTCGGGAGGTATTCTAACATTGTGTTTCGTCGGTAATCAGGAAAAAATAACAAATAAACTAGATATATGTTTTGTTATCAGCCTAAATATAAAATCATCTGTCGTGACTGAACGATAAGTGAAAGCTGAACGAACGGTGAGCGCAAGGTGAACGCTTTGTGAACGCACGGTGAGTGCGAATGAAGCGGAGTGGAGGGTGCAAGTGAATGCATGGTGAACGCACTGCGAGTGCACAGTGAATGCACAGAAAAATGGGAAAGTAGAACATTTCAGCGACTGTAAACATGTGTGGTTTATTACTGACTCTATTGAATGATGATTTTCTTGAAGGGAGTATCTGATGATAGACTTACAAAGTTGTCCAGTGACTTAAGACATCAGCTTACCTTGTAAGGGACAAAAGGAACCTCTACTGCCACTTCTTTTTCAGATTTACACTTCCTATGATGAAACATTCATAATTCAAAAAAGGACCTTGGCAAATTTCGCTACAGAACCTGTTCAAATATAGGCCTACTTCCATATACAATATTTACCCTTGATATTTATTTCGGATATTGGTGACATCGATGACTTGAAATTTTTTTTTTGGAGATTGATACACTTGTCAAATAAATCAGTTGATTCACTAAGTGACAATAAATGAACTAATATTCAATGTTTTCATTGAGCATGACAATATTTTTGCTGCAGTTTTATTTCCATTATATTTTATGCTAGATAGATCTACAACATTACTTTCAAATGAAAAATTCTTGAAATATGAAAAATCACAAAAACTAAGGCTTACTTGACAATATATTAATTAAGCCTATAACCACAGTGATTATACTCAGTATAATGGCCAACAGTAATATCAGATTAGCTGCATTATCTGTAAAATGAAAATGATCATTGTTAATAACATTATACTTATCGCAAGATAAAGGACAAGTTTAACAAATCAAACATGTGGATGAATCAAGCTGTAGAAATTGTATATTTTGGAGCCACTAATTAGAAGACATTGTATGATCAAGAATGTACAAGCTCATAATCATGCATTTATAAGTGTTTATAGAACATGAATTTCAATCTCTACACCAAGATTTCACTTCCCAATATATCTTTTTAAAACAAATTACCATTTATATCATATGTGAACTTTGACCCTTACTAAATTTAAATCTACATGTGAATGTACACAAAGTTTCTTCTCATCTTTCATATTCTAAAATGAATGAAAAAGAACATAAAACTAACCTTCAATATATTCATAAATCTCTGGTTTTTGGTGCTTGTAATCCATGTTAGTTCTTACATGATTATCTTTGGACACAGAATTAATCCTCACATGATATGTTCTGCTGGGATCCAAGTCCTCAAGTCTGTAATATTTTTCTCTTGGATCCAGCAAAACATAATCTTCATCTAAAATGAAACACAAGTCAGAAAATCTGAGATAGAAATGACCAGATTACTAAACAATGAAATGTAATCGAATAATTTAATGACATTAAAATGTGAATTTAAAAAGTCTGTAACAATAGATGAGCAACTACAATGCAAAGTTTGACCTCTGTCAAGCAAAGGGCTCCAACAGATACAAAACAGTGACGAGAGTTCCAAAGATACTGAGCAGACATTTCAAAATAACCAGACAGTTACTGTAAATTCCTTATATTACGCGAGTACTTAATTCCGCGACCCCGCTGTTTTGTATGAAATGGCGAGAATATAAAATCGCGAACACAGAACATTTATCTATATTTCTTATAGTTCCCAACTCTCAGAAAATAATGGCGAGAATTTAAAATCCGCGAGGGGTGCTTCTCGCGATTTTACGCGGAAATAAATTCCTCGCGTTTAATTAGGAATTTACAGTATTTGAATCAAGACTTTCAAAGTTGTGACCTGATAATCAATGGGATTCATCTACATCTCAGATAGCATTAAGTGTACTAACTATGGTTTCTGCAAAACGAAAGGTTTACAAATTATTCAGTGGACTATTTTTTCCATCATTAGTCATTTGACCCTTGACTTTTGACCTTTAGACCTCAAATTCAATTAGCATCATCTACCACTAAGGGGTTACCGAATAATGTTCCTTATCTGGTGTCTTTCAAGCAAAAACTTCTCAAGATATTTGGGACAACAAGGGGCATAAAATAATGAAAACTTTACTAATCTGTTTATCATATACCCTGTAATGCAAAGAGGAGACTAGAAATCTAGAATGCTGTCACTTACATCTCTTAATTCTTTTCAAGGAACCTAATACATTTAAAAAAGCCATTGTTGCAAAGCGTGCAACAATGTACAAAAAGTGTCTATAACTATCTTTAATAAAAATAGTTATTCAAAATATCTGAAAAAATTAATCATTGCGTAGAATATGCAGCAAAGAATACCAATTTGGAAAATGGATTAAAATAAGCATGGACACTTGAAAACTGTTACTGTAAGCAGCAGAATGTAATACAGTGGACCCCGCTTAATATAATAGTTATTTTGTCTGGCAAAATTATCATATTAACCGGACTATAATAATAATCGAACCTAGCTAAATTCAATGTGAATAGGTATGAGATATGCCTATTAACTTTCTGTATTATTACGATGTATTTCTAGATAGTGTAATTTCCTCAGCAATTGATGATTTCTACTACATGTAATACTTGACCCAATATCTTACTTACACAAGGCCTCTACTTATGAATTCTATTATGTGGGTATTGACTATTCATCTGTTAATACAATTTACAATGTATGACAAAAACAAAATTAACATACTCCTTTTTTGCAGAAAAAATTCTTATAAATATATCATATATTATAGTCTGTCCCAAGATATTTATGCAGCACATTTGGGCGATTTTTAATAAAAATACACATACCTGTGAAGTGCAATTGAAATAGATGAGAGGGAAAATATCCAAGATAATTTCATTCACACATTATCATTTATCACTCGGAAATATTCACAGGAACGAAAACAGATTTCTTATGAAGATTTATAATGTGGAATGTTGACATCTTTTCTCCATTCGGAATTCACTCAGTATACCTCGCACAATTTTTCAACATTATCATCCGGGTCTGTTGCAATACAAAATCCCCATAGACATCACATTTTTTTAGCCATGTATTAAAACCTGATAAGCTAGAGGGGGCGTTTCAAAGGAATAATCTTGGAAATTTTTCATACTTTTGAATGAACATCATTTGAAACCTGAGGTTTTTACAAATATCGAGTAATTAAGCAAAATGTGAATCAAGGATATCTTGGGACAGAGTATAATGGATTTATTTAATATCATATTATTTTTTGTCATTTTCATAAAACTCCCAATGACTCCTGATGACTTTGATCCACTAAAGGTTCATAGATACTCTGATAAGAGAGATAACTTCTGTATAAATGCTTTTGTGGATTTTGTGACACTTTAGAATTTTATTTAGAGAATTATTTTTAGAATTCAAAGTTAAAAGGTCTCTGTAGAGAGTATGATTTCTAGCATTTCAAACATTAGATGCAATGCACATGATCTCTTGAAAACTGCAAAGTGTTGCAGCAGTTCATAGAACTGCCAGTTCGTAAAATACAGGTTCATTTTGAAACAAACATTTACTAGCCTACCATCTTCGCTACCCAAGTGTTTTCGGTCCACTTCGCTCGATCCCATAAACCCCTGGCAGATTTCATTATGAAAACTCGGTGATGCGGTGGCACTATCTAGCGAGCAACTTGAGTTGCGCCCCTTGTATATTTACATTTTAATCGAATGAAACAACGAGTAATATACATGCTACGGCATAAATACAACTTGAAAACATGTTGACTAGCGAGAATAGGAACATAATTAACGATGCTATTCAATGGGAATGAAGATATAACCTAGAGAAAGCAAGGAATGTTTTATTTATAGGCCTATTGTTTGTAGAGACCTGTACTGCCTGTACCAGGAGTGAAAAAGTCGCTTTATAAATGCGTTCAAGCCATAACACCAGGTATCGTTGCCGTAATTATTGTGGACAAAAGAAATTTAATAAAATACAGCTCATTGAACATTTGAACCTCTAACCATAAGCAGGGATGCAGACGTATATACTAACGGGATAGGCAACTTCTTCATTCGCCATGTTTACTTCCCACACTACGATCACACAAGCCTTGACAAGTTTGTAAATCTTTGTTAAATCCAGTAAAATATATCGTTTTTTACAGTGATCTGGTTAGACCATCCTTGTGGAGGTACTGTACTCGAGCACTTGTGCCTCAACTTGTGAAAAGCACTGAATGTTTTACCAGAGATCACACGTGTATTTCTTTTAAAAGTTTATTTATAAGCACTTGTTGACAACACTGCGATTGGATCAGCTACTCGCAGCTGCAGCCAATCATTAAACGGAGCTTGTCAACGAGTTTTCGTAATGAAATCTGCCAAGGGTTTATGGGGAGCAGAGTGGACCGAAAACCCTTGGCTAGCGAAGATGCTAGTCTACTAAAAGTTCTTTCAATACTCTTAGTCTTCAGCATGACAGGAAACTTTGATTAACCCTTGTTTCACACAATGTCTTTTCCGAAAAACATAGCAAATAAAATTTCATCATCTGATTCAGGTCTTTCTTTTCATCATTCAGAAGAAATGGCAAAGATAGTAGCATTCATAGTCTTTTTCTGAGAAAATAAATGGTCATATAACACTGTATAATGAAAAATTAGTTATATATGCTTTATCTTTGTTTTTCATGAAAGATAACTACAGGTGAATCTCGATAACTTGAACTTCAGGGGACCGTGATTAAACTTCGAGAGATCAAGAGTTCGAGAGATCGAAAGTTTAAAAAAATCCAGAAATTTTTTTTCTGGTCATTTTGGTTCTAAAATTATAGTAGCCGGAAGTTTATATTTATAACATGGAAGGATAATCTAACATGATTTCATTCGTATTTTCTGCTACAGTACTTCAATTTAATCAATACAGAACTTACCAGTTGTGTGGTTATTAAGTGGGTTTTTTTCACCTTAAAAACATTAATTAGTATATTATGTTTTCTTAATCACAGAATATTTGAAGTAAAGAGCGGTTTAATATACAGAGGGTTCCGCTTAATCTGATAGTCAATTTGTCAGAGAAAAATTATCAGATTAACCGATTATTAGATTAACCGATTTAGCGTTTTTGTGGTCTTTGATTTTGGTATAAAATAAAATATAACTTTTTCAAGACATAATTTATCAATGAAAAGATATAATCTGTATGTCAATAGTTTGAAATGAAATAATTTACCTTGCATTAGCAATTAAATAGCATTTTAGTCTTTATTTTGTTTGTAAATGCTCAAAAGAAAATGTTTCTCTTTATTACGATGGTTTCAAAGTGGCCGCCATTTTGACAGGAAGTAATAAGAGGAAATGGCTAAAACAGTCCCTCTTTTCATCTGAACAATTTATTTTAATTCTTTTAGTGTTATATAATTGCTCTTAAATAATAAATTATGCATGATAAAAAATTATTTCAATTTTATTTATTAAGTTTTCAACCCCGATGTAAAATTGAAAGTAATCAGAATTTCCTCGATGTCACATGTTCCAAAGCCAGTCACTTTTGATTCAGAAATTACATGTTTAAATAATTCTTAATGGTGCAAGCCCAGCATGAAATTAACACTTGCAAGTGGTAAATAAACAAACAAGAAAATGTGTACACAGGTAAGGTCAGCCCTGTGTGCGATCATCCGGAACAACTATCGATGTCGGTAGCTTTCATCTTGCGAAGAAGGGAGCCACCCGTGTGAAGTGTAACTAATGCCCTGTAAAGAGTCACTGTGTACACAAGAGGGGTGTCAACCAATTAAACAAAGGAATATACAGGTGTAAGATGGTGGGAAATCATTATTACACGGTCACAATCCTATCAGATTAACCGAAAATGACATTTTTTCCTATCAGATTATCAGGAAAAATTATAAAGGGATATATAAGAAATGGTTCGGTGTTTTGATATTATATCAGATTAACCGAATTATTCGATTAACCGCTATCAGATTAAGTGGAACCCTCTGTACCGTAACTTTCACAAGTTGTTGAAATTAATAGATCAGTTTCAAACTACCTATCTACCGTTTGAAGGAAGCAAGGGGTAGTGTCACTTATGTAATCAACCAATTAACGCTATCACACTAGCCCCCAGGCGTTCACTCGACCATCCAGGTAAGGTCCACGCCGAGCTATAATTATACGCTTGATCGGCCGCGTGTGTACACAGCAACCACTTCGAGTTATCAAGAGTGAAAAACAATGAAATATGTATAACGGGACCCAGGTTTTACTTCGAGAGATCAAGAACTTCAAGAGATCGGAGTTCGAGAGATAAAGAGTAAATTTGCTTAGTTATATAGAGAAAAAAATCGGGACCGTGATTTCACTTCGAGAGATCAAGAACTTCGAGAGATCGAAGTTCGAGCCATCGAGTGTCACCTGTATTGCAAATGAATGTAAATTTCCTACGTAGAATTTTTGAGAAATTTATTGTGACAAAAGAAGCCCCGCTTCCCTATATTTTATTTATTGTTTTACATTATCTTGATACCATACTTTGTTGGTATAATGGTATATATTTTTAATTTATTCTCCAATAATTAAAAATGGTATTTTCTGACCGATATTCAACCAACTGAAAAACACACTCCCATTTAGTACTTTTGTCACTCCTTTTAATTAGCACCATCTAAAATATTTCATAAAGTCTGTACACCTAGCACTGCTTCATCTACATCACAACTCTACAAAATGAACATTAACAAGAGGCCCATGGGCCACATCGCTCACCTGAGCAACAATAGACATAATAAAATCAGCTTTATGGAGTCATATACAGAATATCTGAACAATGTTGTATAATAGATCCTGTATAAAAAAAATTCCCCTACATATTCTTATGTTTATCACTGAGCCCCTTTGTAACAGGATGGTTTTACAGTCATATCACATATTAAGCATTGCAGTTATCAAGAAGATGATCAGACTTAAACAACTATTTATATATGGATTATAAACCTACATCAAATTTTGAACCCCTTGTGAGGTCCAAGAATTGTCCAGGGGCCAGAGTCTAATCAATTTTAAAGAATCAACAATATATCAAAATGTTTGCATATAAGTAAAACCATATATAATAACATTTGAGTTTTTGTGGATAATTAAATGTTTTCCTTTGTAAAATTGGAATCCCCCCCCCCCCCCCCCCCCGATCTGTGATCCCACCCTACCCCCGGGGATCATGATTTGAACAAACTTGAATCTTCCCTACCTGAGGATACTTCCACACAAGTTGCAGCTTTTCTGCATGATCGGTTTCTGAGAAGAAGATTTTTAAAGATTTTTCTCTAAATATTCAAATGTGAAAATTCTACCCCCCCCCCCTCTCACTGAGGCCCCACCCTACCCATAAGGATCATAATTTTATCAAACTTGAATCCGCCCTAGCCATGGATGCTTGTCACAATCAATATATTTAGTCTTGTGTACATTTTCCTGTAGGGTACCTCTGCATTTTTATTTTGTTTATATCCTTTTTGGTGCCTCAATTTTGTTACTTCAGGTATTGGTCAATAATGGACTATACTCAGGCTGTTCTATTTGTTTACTATTGATACTATAAATACCCATGTTTTTGGTCAGTGAGCCGGGGTCCATTAGCACGCACTGCAGTAACAGCACGATGTATAGCTGAATATATTGTACGGTAACTTATCTCCATTAGGGGTAAGTTCGTTTTTTTTCTTTAGAATTTAGTCTTAATTGTAATATTTAAGTAAGACTTTAGGCGTCTGTTTTTGTATACGTGTTCGATAGTATTTTCGGGTTAACGTTTTATATACTTGTTTATTTACCGTAAAGTTATGGTGCGTTTGTGTGACAAGCGTGGTTTGCTAGTTTATTAGTGAGTTTATATTTTGTGGTCTTATACGGTGTTATTGGTCAATACATTGACTGTTTTGTAATGTTAAGGGGTCTTATACACTTAACTATGATATTGCATGTTAAGAGGTCTTATACGCTTAACTGTGACAGTGTTTTATAACGTTAAGGGGTCTGATACACTTAACGGGTTTGTAGAGCGAGTAATGTTCGGTGCGGTTGTATGGTGTGCAGTTACGGTAATTAGGTAGACAAGTATATTGTTAAAGTAAAACGTTTAATTGAAAGTTTTGTTATTTATGTTAAATTAAAAGGTTCCAGCATGGTTCCAGCAAGGTTCCGGCAAAGTTCCATCGATGTCCCAGTGATGGTCCAACTATAGTCATCAGTGTTCCGGTATTTTACATCTTACCACCCGTGTAACCTCCTTCGTGTATTCACTTACTACGCTGGAAGCCGGTGGACGGAAGCCGTCATCTTAGGACGTGGTACCGAAGGAGGACACAGCGGAGGAACACTGGAGGGACACAACGGACATACGTACCACCAAAGGAGGCCAGGATGGATATAATATTATAAACATTTTATTTTTGTTGTCAATTTTTTTTTTTTTTGGTGAATATGTATATTTGTAAATTTATTGATTTTATATATAGATAAAGATTGTAAATACTTATTGATGTTCAGTTATTGCTTGACTGATTGTACACACGACGGCTGTCGTGACAATGCTTTCACACAAGTTACAGCTTTTCTGGCCGATCGGTTTCTGAGAAGAAGATTTTAAAGATTTTTCTCTATATTCCTACGTAAAAATTCGACCCCCCCCCCCC
>WFKH01007768.1:51994723-52012853 GCA_016163765.1 Magallana hongkongensis | reverse complement strand
CCATTGTCAACCTCCGCTTCGCGTCGGTTGACAATGGTTTTCTCGGGGTGTCAATTTCAACGGTTACCCTCCCAAACAGGCACTATTTATATATTGGTAAAGTAATTCTTAATGTAGAGGTCAAATTCAGTCTCAAAACAAAAAATAAACACAACACGAAGTCCTGATAAAAATCTATCCGGCACTGACCTGCTACAGATGATTTTTTTACAGAGTTATGCCCCTTGAACTTAGCTTAAGGACGGCGGACCCAATTCATTTCTACAATAGATTTTTTATTCAAATTTTTATATAATGTTAATCAGCTAATGGTGAGTGAAAATCAATAAAAAAATTACATGATCATCGACTTCCCTTTTTTACTATGGGCGTTTCAAAATTTGGGTACGAAAATCCGCAGATATAATAGAAAGTAATAGGAATTTTCATGGGCGTGGTATAAAAACTGATATTTTTAAAATTCTGCAATAGATTTTTTACTCTAATTTAATTCTTATATTAAGAAGTCTATTAGCTTACCGATTAACAGAAAAAAAATATAGGTAATCGACCTAAATTTTTAAAGGGGTTGTGTCAAAGTTCACTGCATGGTTCATTTTCCTTCAGGAATATCATTGAAAAAAAGACATAATTATTTATTGCCTGGCATTATATTAACTGCTATAAATTTAAATATTGTTAGGTTAATGTATAAATTCAATATCTACCAGAATATAAGATTATAAACTGCCTTTCGGCGTTGTAGGTTCTATAAACCGTGGAAATATTACGAACTTGTTGCATACAGAGGAAATTCGAACTAATTTTTTCGTCTTCATTTTTCTCCACTAAAAATATTTTGGCATCACAAATTATGTTTAGTATAATTAAAATTTTATTATTTTCTCTAATTCTGATGTACGTATTTACGACATTCATATTCATAGCATATGCGCGGTTTCTGCGCAGAGGTGCGAAATCTTGAATTGGGTCCGTCGTCCTTAATAATGTAAAACCTAAGGTTCTCCGATCCTCAGCCTGAAAATATTTTTTTCATCATAAAAATGTTATTCGTCCTTCAAACTTTATAAATGAAATGAAATATAAAGAAATTTATTGATGGTATCCATGCATTTGACATATGTGGGTCATCCTCAAAAATTGTCGATATTTCAATACTAAAAATTTAAAAATTCTACATTGCAATTTTAAGACATTTATTACTTGATTATATTAACCAAAGTATGACGTATGTATGAGTGAATTTTGCAATCTTAATCACATCATGTTAAGCTCTGATGACAGGTCATGTAAACTGTGTTGAAGTAAAATGTCATTCCTGTTACCAGATATGAATGTTTTAAGATTTAGTAGATAAGATGAAATTTTCTAAATTTTCAATATCAAATTGACTTATTGCAGTATTATTCAACATATGTGTGAATGATTGTTCAAAAGCATGGATTTTGTTGAAAATATGCAATGTTCAAGTATACCCTGCAACCGAGTTATTGCCCCTTTTGTATAAAATGCTTGTTATCGGTACTCCTCTTAAACCACAAGAGATAAAGACTTGAAACTTTTACCAATGTCTTCAGTACACTTAGAGGCTCCTTCAATCTATTCATACCGAAAGGGCCCGAGGCCCCCTTTTAGCAGTTATTGCCCCAGAAAATTTTGAACATTCAATGAAAACACAACTTTTGAACCAATAATCATAGAAACATTGGACCACCTGGGATGGAAGCGTCTACCTTGGCTGATCAAAATGACATAAAGGTCATAGGTCAAGGTCATTCGACAGTCTTTGTATTAATGAAATTAATATCTCTTATGTTTAAGGTGGTATGTAGAAACTTTTTCATGGATGTAGTGGGACTTCATAAGACATTTTAAAATATTGCCCCTCAGCCCCCACTTTGTGATAATGTTGTAGAGTTATTGCCCCTTTTGTGCAAAATGCTTGTTATTGCCACTCCTCTTAAACAATTAGAGATAGAGACTTGAAACTTTTATCAATGTCTTTAGTCTTTAGTTGACTTCCAGGATCTTTCAATCTATTCATACTTAAAGGATTTGATGTCACCTTAAAGCAGTTATCGCCCCTTAAAGTTTTTTAATTTTGTTAAAAACACTTACAACTTTTGAACCTTACATTGTAGGGCCATCGGACCACTTCAGATTGAAAAGATGACCTTGACCAGTCAAAATGATATAAAGGTAAAAGGTCAAGGTCAAACAAAAAATTTGCATACTTAATCTTTTGACACTTTTTTTAATGAAGTAACGCAGAGAAAACATTTTAATAAATCTATTGAAACAAAAGTATTTTAAACATAAAAAATAATGAGGTGGAAAGACCTCTAATTGTTCGAGAACAATTAGTCTACTAGTTGTTTATAATGTTTGTCAATGATATTCCATTCAGTATAATTTCTTTATGACTTGGATACAATAGTGAAATCCTTTTAAATCAATGCATTTTTTTTTTTTAGAAAATAATTAAATTGCATTGTACAAGATTTTTATGAATTGAAAATATATATGAAAAGGGTTGGATATTTCACATTAGAGCTGCCCATGTGTATATAGATCCAGCCCAGTTTACTTACTGAACAACCCGAGAACCAGTTTTAGACATTCACAAGATCAACAGCAGTTTTTGGATAACATTAATTCCCTTATACTAATGTTAAAGGAAGTTCATTTCCTTTTCATATTGTAGGTCAGATATATGCTAAATTGATCTAGATGCTCAACATTGGAGGAAATTTAGTAAACAACTGTTGCTGCATTAAGGAGTGAACTTTAACCATGCATCTGCTTTCACATTGGTTTGTGTACCTAAGATTTATTCTCAGTTTGATCCCAAGATGCCTGCCACTATTGGGAGGTTGGTGCTTTAAGATTTGTCGACTGAGTTCTGATGTATAAAATGTTGTTTATTGAATATACAGATCTGGTTGATAAATATTTTTCGTCAACTTTTGTCCAAGTCATCGTTAGGTTTGCCATTCCTGGTGTGTATGAAAATAAAAATGAGTGTTTTAAAACTTTCCTCTCCAAAAACATCTTTAGTAGAATTAAATTTATGATGAATGTCCCACTCAACAAGTTGCAGGGGATAATGATTAATTTATAAATTAACCCCTTCATTCAAACTGTTAGTCCATCGATCTGACTGCCAGTCCTTTTTTTTTTAACACAATTTTTGTTAAAACCGATGTTCAAGATAAATTCATCCAAATTGAAGTTGTTTTCAAATAATGAATTCATGGAATTATTTACATGCATTTGTTTCCAGTCATATGAAATATACCAAGATGATTTTCATTTATCTTTTTCATTTTTACAGAGTTGACTCCAAAAAATCCATTGATTTTAATAAATCAGACCTTGCAACTCAACTGTACATTATCTCCTGACTCTGGCTTGAATACTAGTCTTTTGACATTTGATCTTCCACTTGACAAACAGGCTAGCCCTGATATGCTAACTGTAATGGGAGACAGGACACTGTTGTTAAAAAAAACTATCAGAAGCATCGATGACGAAGGGAGCTACATATGTAGGCGGGTTGATGAAACAAATTATTTTAAAAGTATAGTCGGCTCAGTCCGTCTTCAAGTAGAATGTAAGTACTAAATAACAAAGTCCATGCTAATGAAATTGGTATAATTGACATATAAAAATATTATTTTTTGAAAGTTCATTACAAAACGTATTAATTAGTACTGTTTAAGGAATATCTATTAATAAATTAAATTGTGAAGGTTTATAATAATGTTTATAAATGTATTGTCAGGTCCAGTACAATCACTAGATTTACCTACATAGCTTTATTTACCTACCCGAAGTAGGTTTATTTAGCTACTCAATCATACTTTTGTCTTAAATGGGCATTTGTACTAAAAGTCGCATTCAGGTGCAGCAATAATTTTCAACTTTGAACTGATCTGAAAACAATTCATAAAAAAATCACTCCTAAAAATGTTGCTCTTTTTGCGTAAATGCAGTCAAAGATCTAAAAGTTTTGGGGCTATATGTATAACTGTTCATGTTTTACCAAACAGCTACTTCTTAAATGGAATAACAAAGAAGAACAGTTCTGGTTAACATGATGATTGATTGGTAATAATTCAACGCAATGTGAAGTAATCACACTTATCCATGCCTCATCACGCACAAGGTGTCATACAGTAACTCAAACAAAAGAAATGCATGTTTTCCTTTAAAATGCTCAAAAGTTTGCGATGTTTTAACTATTTTTGCTCTGGGTTGCTTTTATAAAACTACACAGTACAAATATAGGTTGATAGTTCCTTGCGACTTTTTGTCTGTTTTACATTAAATGCAAAATTGCATAATGGTAGCTAAATAAACCCACTTCAGGTAGGTAAATAAAGCTATGTAGGTAAATCAAACTAAGTAGCTAAATCTAGTGATTGTACTGGACCTGATTGTAACAACACAGTAATTTGCAAACGGACATGAAACTTGCAAAGATATCTCAGGCTAAAACATAAAAAAATGTGTGTATATTATCTAATACAAATGTAAAATATTAAGATTGTTTTATTAATGGTGTTCGTGTATCTGAAACATTGGTATCATTTATAATCATTATGAAATGAAGAGGTATATCAAACAAATTAAATTCATTATGGTGATTTTCTTGTTTTGTGTAAAATATTGCCTGTTTGTATCTTTTAAAACATTGAATTCTATGGAAAAATGTTTTTTTTTTTTTACATTTCTCAGATGAAGGTGTGAGGAATGTCACAGACTTTCAATGTATTTTGGACAATACAAATAATCCGCAAGTGTTCCGCTGTAACTGGAAGTTGGGAGAGTACAACCATCCTGCATACCTGAATATCAACATAATTTTGTGAGTATTTTACAGAACATAACTCTGTACTGGTACCAAGTTTATACCTGAAATTACTGGGTAATTGCAATTTACGTAAGGGTTGTTAACGTGGCGTGAGGAGGGCGCGCTTTGCGTGCCCCAGGCAAGCCGCAACCGTGTAACAAACATTCTGTCGCATGGTCTTTGTTTCTAGATTGAATGATTAAACTTATCAGGGTTTGATTGGTAAGTGCTGTAATTAGATAAACAGTTAACAGTGTTCTGAGATATATTCACTCTGGTCAAATCTTAAAGCAGTAGACAAAATGGAATAGGAATGGTTTTGTTTTATGGACGTACAAGAAATAGAAGATGTGGTAATTAAATAACACAACTCCAAAAACACATCCTATGATAAAGACTATCTTATAGCTGACCTCAATGATTGGTTCAATGATTAATCAATTAACTATTTCCAATCAAAAAGACGAGCAGGTATCAGTGATATATATGGGCAATTAAATGGAAATTTGCGGTCATTAGAGTAATACATTTGTTGTTCAAAACATTTGTAAACAAATATTTTTGAATGTACGCAATTGGCTTGAAAACTTAATTAACTACACATATTTTCTTATAAATGTGCAGAGATTTAATGTATTTTGATGATTAAAACTATTATTACACAATCATATACGTACCATTCACTGGCTGTGCAGGAGTAAGATGGTTCTTAATTTTAAGAAACCAGTGACTAAGGGTGAAGGTTTTTTCCTGAGGTGAATAATGTAGTTTCTATCAAGGGTTTAATAATACAGACCCTGAAACATGTTACTACACCTCTAAAATGAACCGTACTGTTCCGTGCAAGAAACGAAACAAACCGTACTGTTCACAAAGCGAACCGTACCATTCACAAAACCAACCACCCGCCCCAAAATGACCAAAGAAGCGTTATAACCGTACCGTGCAATAAGTGTGCAACTTCCATATACAGCTTAATTGACCATTGTCGCTTGATAAAGACTGACGGAGATTATCGCTAACCAGATAAGTTCAATATTTTGCTAGATTTTTTTTATACTGGATTAAATATTATATACTTAATTTTCCCGGTGTCATTTTCATTAAATCCTTTACGTAGACCTGCATCATTTCTTGATTTATTGACAAAACTTTCGTGCCCGATTTCCATAAACTTGCAAATTAAAAATGTTCACACAATGCATGGTAAAACTATTTTGATTATTTTTATGAAATTATTTTAACATTGTGTACATACTGGACTTTATTGACATGAAATTAAGCCATTGTAAGAGAGAGAGAGAGAGAGAGAGAGAAAGTTTGTGTGTTAAATATAATGCTTATTAAAGTTTTATCTTTCACTTCAACTACATTTCTATAGATGGCCATTTGAGCGGGATTTTATTTCAGGACTCCACGTGCTACGCCTGTCAATCAATTTCAGTAAAACAGATCACGCCATGCACCGCATGCTTCTTAGCTCCTCCTTCATAGCTCATGAAAAGGAAAACGTTTCAATTTTATGTTTTCTTAAATCCATATTTAAGACATGTATGTGGCACATTTATATATATCGCTGAATTTTTTTAAAATAGACATCTGCTTAATCACATGTATACAGTGAAGTGGACACGTGTCCATCAAATGATAAGTATTTAAGTATTTAAGCCATTAAAAGCTATTGACTTATTGTGTATATCCAATTGGATATATCTTAAGAAATATGTTACTTTTACATGTATGGTTTAACGGGGGAAAAAGCTAACAGTAATATGTTGACTATACACATGATATAATTTCGGGTAAGAAAAGTGATGATGGGCTAGGTGTAACCAGTGTTTACGAACAAGTGCTTGAGAACTTCGAATCAATATTTGAATAAATAAAAATCCATGTCGAATAACTTTATTACAGTTGATTTCAAGATTTCAAGAGGGAATTTTTTTTATCTTTTTATTTTTGCGTGTATATTTTAGTTGTTTATTCACCAGCAGAATTTGATCGGCCACAATACGAATGGTTTTTTTTTTTCAAAGAAAACACTGATGACATTTTTAAAACAAATCTGAATCGAAAATATCTAATTATATGATTTAAGAAACAAAGAGATGCTTGTCAAAATAACAACTGGCCAACAATAAAGACAACAATCAAGCAAATCAAAGAAAAAATCGGAATAAAGTCAGAGCGATTTTTCTTAGCAATTATATTTATATATATATATATATATATATATATATATATATATATATATATATCGGATTAAAATCAAACAGTTCTTTTTATCAATTATAATAATTACATTCATTTAAAATTGAATACGAATAATACCAAACTAATCAAAATTAAAACTTCCCTTCGCTCCCCAGTTTTCAATGCGTATACCTTGCACGTGACATAAAAAAAAAACCGGGGGAACGGATGGAAGGTCTAATTTTAGTTAAATTAAAATAATACATAATATAAATAAAGAAAAATAGGTTTGTCAAAAATACTATCTTGCTACAGTCGTTCGGGCAAAAATTATCGAAAAAAATCAAAGCGTGCAGGCCATGCCTACCTCATTAATAAAGCGTGCAAAATGTTCACAAAGCATGCAGCTGTTTTTAGCAAAGCATACCCTGCAAGAAACGAACCGTATCGTTCACAAAGCGAATTGTACCGTTCACAAAATGAACTGTACCATTCACAAAACAAACTGTACCGTTCACAAAACGAACCGTATTGTTCAGAAAGCGTTCTGAACCGAATTGTGCAACTGGTGTAGTAGCACGTTTCAGGGTCTGTAATAAAGCTATATCTCACTCACAGTAGATAAGTGTTAAATTCTATTTATTGTATACTGATGTATATGATTATTTTAATAATCAATAATTATATAAGGAAAGATCCAAAAATTAATTTTCAGTAACAGTAGCAGTAATTAACAATTAATTCATAAATATTTAATTAAATATTCTATAGCTGTCAACATATAACATTATTGTGGAACTCTAAACTACTAGTCTAGAAAATTGTCTACTAGTCAAATTACTTGAAATCAAATTACATGAAATCAAATTCAATTTTAAAGAAAAGTTTAACATCTAACAGGTAATCAGTAATACATGTATATAATAAGATGCTCCTCCTTTGTTTTTTTAACAGGTCAGTAGACAATGAGAGTAGTGTCAATTGTCCACAGGAGAAAATTGAAGAGCAGTGTATCTGGACAGAACATGATGAACCAAACATTAACTCTATGTCTAAAATAGTCATACTTAACATCACAAACAAAGAGTTTAATTCTTCCAAGATATTTAGAAAGGAATTCTGGACACAAAACATTAGTAAGTATAGTTAATGTGATGGTCAGACCAGTTCTAATACCAGAGCCAGATAGCTCAGTTGGTAAAGCACCTGACTAGAGTCTTATGGGGCTTGGGTTTAAATCCTGGTCTGGTCCATCATTATTTCTCCCATCCCATTATATTTATTATAATATATCATTGTTAATGTGTGATATTGCTCAATTTTTAAGGTGAGGTTTGCGGTTACAGGGAGATAACTCACATATTTTGATTGTGACGTAACACCAACTACCCTTTATTTCAGATATGACGTCAAGATTTAGATGATGTAATAATTGATTTCAGTTTTTTTTTATTTCGTGGGGTTTTGTAGTTAACAGTGAAAAGTAACAGGACACAAGCATTTTATCAATTTCCACAAAAACAAAGTCCGCAGCATATGGTTTTAAATTGTGTTTTAGAAACACCAGATTACACATACACTAAGATAAGTTTTTCCTGAAATCGGTGGACTTGGAAAGGTTTCAAATAAGATGTTTTCGTTTACATTATAGTAGTCCAAAATGTTGACTTTTGTTGCATTTTATTCTGTTTTTTAAATACAGGGTGATCCAAAATGTCTGATACCATTTTAAAACTTCATAAAACTCTTACCCAATGAGATAAACTCTAAAATAAGGTATCATTCTTATAATCTCCAGTGGCTAAAATTTTATATTATTTATAATGTATGGAAAAAATATACTTTAAAAAGAAGAAAAGACGTCATAAAATTGGTGCTGGGTTTTTCATAGTGCCCCGGCATCTTTACCAAATGGCTACAAAATCGAGCTAATTTACTTTGAGACTCGTTCACCTTAAACTGTAATCCTTTCTATGATGAACTGGTTTTTGCAAGCATATAACATTCTTTTAGCATGTTTAGAGTAGTAGGGTAGTAAAAAATTAAAGATTGAAGAAAAAATTAGGTCACCATACTGGCTTATAAAGTGAAAGAAGAACTAAGGACAACTATGGGCAACAAGGAAAATCAAGATCTCTGTTTTGTCCAGATTCTCTGACTGATCATCTGAAAAAACTCAATATGTTAGCAAGAAGTGTATTCAATGATATCTAAAATAACATAATTTGGAATAATAGTAGATAAAAGCATGAAAAATGTACCCTATATAAACACATCAAAAATGGTTGTGTGGTTTGAAACAAAATTGAAGAAAGTTTAATTCCCTTTAGGACTTAGCCCAGATGGTGACTTACTACTGCATTACTCATAACCCTGGTGTAAACCTGGGGTGGGGATCTTTCATTTGATGTTATTAAATGATCAAGTTATTAAATAAAACCTTAAAATCTTAAATATTAGAGCTGCTAAATGAAAGAAATGTGGAGAGGAGCCAGACAAGTGTAAGACTGGGTGCGGTGGCAATTTGTCATAAAAACTATATTTTTATACCTGCGAAATGAAAAACGTCAAGTAAACTGTAGGACGTAATTTTGCTATTTTGATGTTAATATTTAATTTCTCAGCTCTGCTATGTAAAGCAGGCAAACTGCACTTAGCCTACATAATATAAAACTGTACTCCTTGTATATTCATACGATATGTTTCACCAAATTTAAATTTGTTCCTTTAAACTGTAATGGGCATTCAAAACAGTATCAGATATTTTGGATCACCCTGTAGTTCATTAGAAATAAATAGAAACGAATCATAATGCAAATAGTGACATTATTTTCGAACATTTTTAGCATAAATAACCCCCATAATAGTCACATATAAAATGTACATATTTTCACGAAATTATTTACATTTCATCAAAATGACAGTTTGAAATCATGAATTTTGACCTTTTGTAGTTATAGAACGGGTTTGGCAAAATCATTTGAATTCTACAAGAAAAAAGACTTTAGTAAAGTGAACAACTTGGTGTGTAACTTTGGTACAATTCCTCAAAAATGCAAGCCGCAAAGCTTACCTTAAAACACCAAACTAACTAAAATAAATGGTTTTGAGTCAAATAAAAGAATTGGACAAATGGAGGTATTAATAATTTTTAATGTTTGCTGCTTAAAGCTGATATCAATTTTGAAAGTTTTCATATCCCCGCTTTGAAGGAGAGGGGAGTATACAGTAAAACTCGTTTAGTACGAACACGGATATAGTGAAATCTCGGATATAGCGAAGTTTTTTGAGTCCCCGGTAAAAATCTTAACGAATCTTTGCAAAATTTTACGGTTATAACGAATTCGGATATAACAAATTTACGGATATAGCGAACTGATTTTGAGTCCCGTAGAGGTGAATAATAACAAAATTTAACACTTTTATAACAAATTTCTTTACCGTTCAAAAAGTTTTCACTACCATTTAACATGATAGCTTGAGTGATTTTAATTTCACATAAATTCTTCAATTCACAATCCAATTATTAAAGGTATCAAAAGCATGTATTTTCATTCTAAGCCTCAATTAGCAAAAATTGTTGTCTGGTGAAAGAAAACATGTATATAGTGAATTCGCTATAGTTATTATATAGTTATGAATTCGTTATATGGATATAACGAATTACGGATATAACGAAATAAATCCATCAGTCCCTAGGACTTCCCTATAACCGACTTTTACTGTACTAGCTGTTTAACCCTTGTTTGTTTGTCCGTCTGTCCGTAACAAATTTTCGTCAAAGATTTCTCAGCAGCTATTAATTGCAGATAACTGCATGCCAATGCCCATATGGTGGGATATTTTTGTCACGGCCGGATTTCCCAGCAACTATTGTGCCATCGCAGATGCTTGAAATTTTAACACACTCGGCATGCCATATGGTGGATTTTTTTTTTAACAAATCAGATGTCAACTTTCTGTTAAGTGACAACTTTGTTTATTTTTAGCCTAAATTTTTGAAGAAATTTTCGTAAAAGATTTCTCAGCAACTATCAATTGCAGATGCTAAAAAATTTAAGACACTCTTTGTTAAAGCATGCCATAAAGTGGGATTAATTTTTGAACAAGTTCCATGTCAACTTCCTGTTAAATGTTGACTTAGATTTTTTTGTATATATTCACATCAGAGTTGGGGGTATCACTAGTGAGCATTGGCTCACAGATATCTTGTTTCCTCTTTCATCTCTTGCAACTGTCATACCTGTATTAGCTTTCATTTTGTATTTTTACTCTTATTGCTTTTCAACTGCCATACACTATTCATACTCCTTTGGATTTTATACTACAGTAAAACACGGTTACAGCGAACACGCTTATAATGAATTGACGCTTACAACGAAGTGATTTTCATTCCCCGTGACTTTATTATATGTTATAAACTTGACGGATATAACGAATTACGCTTATAACGAAGTAAAATTGCCCGTCCCTGGAACTTCGTTATAAGCATGTTTTACTGTAGGTATTTCATTCAACTAAATTTGTTTTTCATAGAAACATGTTTCCTTTTGTGCTGTACTGTTTTAAGGAGGAATAGAACACCCCCATACTGTGGCATACTGTCAAAGTGTCCTTAACCACCACAGAAATGGAATGTACAGTTTATGTGTTTAAGGTTTTCTCTCAGACAAATCTGTCCATGCTGATTATATGATATCTTTGTAGGTAAACCTGCACCCCCAAGCTTCATCAATGCTTCCTCCACCTCCTTGGACCGATGCGGCTGTGCCTCCATTACCTGGGCGACCATACCCGGAGGAGTGAACACAACCACTTCTGTCACTCTGATGTCACAGTGGAACACCGTCCCTCTGGTGAGTAGAAACCTTGATCCATAGAGCAATGTCTATACATGAATTGCTCTATATTGTATGCTTAATACTCTACATGAATGTACACCTTAAATTAAATTCCCGTTTGTAAAGCGCTTATGCTAAATAAAATAGTTTTAATATGTATATTAAACTTTTTGATCATGTTACAAAAAAAAAAAGCCAAAATTTGTATGATGTTAGGTTAGGATTTTTATCATAATAGTTTATTGTAGTAATTCATGAGGACAATTTTTCGTAATATCTATACATGTACTTTATGATTAAGAAATTGAATTACATGTCACTTAAGGAAAAAATTCAATATTTATAAAATCTACACTCATATGAAGAGGGTTGGAACATTTAACACTGTTTTATACTGTAATAGAGCTGCTTCACAGTTTATAAAGCGTTAACTATATATTCAACCCAGTTTATACTTGCATAAATTCTGGGGCTATATTGAATTTATCCTATATATAATTAAGAAACCTAGACACGATTTGAGCTCAAAATTTTAAATTTCATTTTTCCATTTTTATTGTTTAGAATGGTTACTGGTAATATGCGTATTTTTAATGCTTCATCAAAATTTGAAAGTCAGATATTGACTGACAAGCATTAAGATACAGTGTTTGAAATTGTTTTGTAAACAAAGCTCGAGTCTTGTTATTATTTACCTATGTGTTTGATTGGTATAAATTTCAATCAAATGTTGCTTCTATTATTTATGAACACATTGAATACTGTAAACCAACTTTTATTTGCGACGACTTTATTTCGCAATTTACCGGAGATAAACTGGTTCGCGACGACTATTTTTTGCGACCATGCTTTATTCACACTTGCTTTGATATAACACCCATATGGCAAAGACTAGTTCACAGGGAGAAATATTCGCAAGAAAGAGGCTCTTGCGAATCTCGCGAATATTTCTCGCATGCGAATAAAAGTTGGTTTACAGTAAGTTTACTTTGCCATGAGTCATTTTGTCAAAGAAATGGTAATTCCTTACTTACATTATTTGTAAACAAATATAAGACTCAAGCTTTGTTTGCATAACAATCAATTCTTTCTTCTGTAGCTCTGGTATAACTTGACTTCTAACATTAGCATTTTGGTCAATCATTCAAATTGCACAAGTAAAACATCTTATACATAAAGAATAAAAAGAAAAATTTTGATCTAAAATCGTGTTTAAGTCCCTTTAACAAAATGAGATTCGAAAATAGTTTATTTCCTTCCCTGTTTATATGTTATTTAGTTTACATAGAGGTATGTGTATTGTAAAAGGGTCCATATAATTCACAGATTTAAAGAGAAAAGTTCTACAACAATTACTGGAACTTACCGGTAGACAAATCTGTAAAATTCTGATGGTTGTAAAATGATTGAGACAGTTAGAGGACTAAATGCAAATTATGTATTTCCCGCCCCCAAAATTAAAGTTATATAGAGATCTAGCTTTAAGAATAAGGTTAAAGATATTCAAAACATATTGGAAATAAGTATGTAAAAAGTTTTCCCCTAAGTGCATCACAATATATATAGAAATGATGTCATGAAGATTGTGTTAAATTATTTTGATAAATTGATGTTTGTGAGCAAAATAAGGATGCTTTCTGACTGTTTTTGGACTGGGAAACATGGAGCCCAAGCTTGCTCAAGTACCATTTTAAAAATTTGATGAGTGTGTATAATTATATGAAGAAAAAAAAAAATGTAAAAATCGTACTTGAGCAGACCTGCACTCTATACTTCCAAATGCTTCCAAATGGAAAATATGAAGGAAAATTAACAATTTTTTCATTTGTTTGCAAAATTGTGGGAATGAGCTCCTTTTAGTGACATCATAGATGAATAGCTATTGGACAATGATGTCTAATATCAAAATTAAGGTAATTTTTAGGTTTGCGGCTTGTATTTTTTGTACTCAAGTTACATACACCGTTTTGTTCCCTATAGTAAAGTCTTCCTTCTTATAAAATTCATATGATTTGCCAGATCAGTTCTATAACTACAAAAGTTAATGATTTTAAACAGTCATTTTTGTGTCCTGTTACTTTTTCACTGTAATTGATTACAAAACCACGCAAAATAAATAGCTGAAATCAATTATTACATCATATAAATCTTGACGTCATATCTGAAATAAAGGTTGGTGTTACATCACAGCAAAAATCTGTGAGTTAATTATCTCCCTGTAAATGCAAACCTCTACTTAATGTGATAGACATCCTCTGTATAATGTTTTACAAAGATTTAATTTTGATATAAATACTACAATTTAAAAACTGTTTAAAATGAGGGACAGATATATTGGACAATATCAAATGTAGTCCTTTAATAAGTTTAATAGATTTTGAGAAAATCAAATTGCATGGAGTTGTTACAGACTTCAATTGATAAGATACTCTGCAAAATGAATCAAAGTATTAATGTTTTATAAACTCCCATGCAACTTGTGTTAGATTTATAGTTAATATCAAGAAACAATCTGCTGGAGAAGTGTCAAAGGCCCAAAGTGTATTGCCTCTTTTTGTATATGCATGGTGGTATACAAATTAACGCACAGTCAGCCACTTTATTTGAATATTATGTGCATGCATGCATATACTTTTAATGATTTAATGCTTTGGTTTTTTTTCACCTGGGATGTATATGATGCATTACAAACAAGAGTTTATTTCATTTTTGCAGTTAAGTAACTACTTTAGCCAACTAAAAATTAAAACATTATTGTTGAAATAACCATTGTGCTAGCCTTATTGTTTTCAGACTCACCTTGTGAATACTGACAGCAGTCTGGAAGTCTGTAACATGGTACCAGCCACCAATTACATAGTGGACATCAAGATCAAACCTGTAGGGGGGATGTACTACAGTGAGCCTGCACAGATAGACTTTGAAACTTGTCACACAGGTCAGTGTTTCAGTAAAGAGATTGTTGGGATAGATGGTTTTCTGTAGACATACATGTAATACAGTCAAACCTCGTTATCTCGAACTACATGGGACTGGTTAAAAACTTCGAGATATCGAAGTATTTGAGATATCAAGAGTAAATTATTGAAAGTGGTTAGGACTTAAAAATCACTTTGAGATATCCATTGTATTAAAGATATCGGTGTTCAAGATACTGAAGTTCAACTGTACTTTGCAGGAGTTACCTCCAATTAACAGCCATGTTGTTTCCCCTTTGAGCAACCAAATTTAAATGTGATATGCATAAATATACAGGGGAAAATCCAAATAATATCTAGTAAATAACAATTACACAGATTCTTCAAAAAAATAAATTATCCTCATAAAAACAATCATATCTATGTTAACATTCCCATTATAACAAGTTCAAATTGGTTGAATAATGAAGAAATCCAGGCATGTTGGCCATCAACTTAAGGTTGATCTCTACTGCAAAATTATGTCAATGGAAAACCATCTACATGTTTGCTGAGACTGTTGTTTTTGAGTATGATATATGCTATACTGAATGAAATAAACCGTGCAGTAGAATTTTGGAGGCTAGATGGTAATCAATAATAGTACAAAATATCATCTTCCAAGTAAATTTTCTTCATTTTATTCTAATTGACATCTTTTCACAGTAAAAGTAATTCCCATATTGTGGGGTTTTCAATTGCATGCGATGAAGTCCTTGATCTGTCAGCATATTATACTGGTACATGTATAGTGACTGTCAAAATTATCAAACTTGGTTTCTTTTTCTGAATTACATTAAAAAATACTATAAAATAACCTCAACAAACTCTAAACTGCTTTATTTTATGAAATGTTGATGCTTACGATAGCACTGGATTTTTTTTTATTATAGCCCCATCTTCGCGACCTCATATGGAAGCAAGTGGATATTCCAGTGGAGACTGTGCCGATGGGGATCGCCCTGTGGTGGTGTATTGGGAGGTAAGAACAAATTAATGTTAAACTCCATTGACCTGTCCTATTAATGAAAAAACTGAATATGTAGAGTTTTTTAATTATCAAACATTAGGTGTTTCTGTATCAGCATGTAAATACATACAGCAAATATTCTGATTTCTTTTGAATCAGTAACAGTCACTGTTTATTAATTATGATAATGTAGACTGTACGTGATTTACAGTTATAGCAAAGTTCTGTGACTGTGAACCTATAAAATACTGGCATGAATGTCCATCAAATTAACCTCAAAACACCAACAATTGTAGAGTATTTAGTGTGAAAATAATTATATTCATGAAAGTTGTAGACTTTCAATTTACATTTAGAAGAATGTTATTCTGGTGAAAGTATCAGTAATATATCTTCATACAGGGTGTCCAAGAATATCTGATACTGTTAGAAATTCATGTAAATTAATTAATGCTTGGCCAAAACTTGTAAACTGTGACTCAAATAAGAAGTAAAATTATTCAATTTTTTCCCATAAAAAAGTTTAAGAGAAAAATGTGCCTCTCATTGAATTATGATGTCACAAAATTGCATCACATTTCTTTCGTTGAATTGAATCTTCTTCCATTTTAAAACTGTATTTTCAAACACAGACTCCAGATATAGTTGTATGAATTATTAAATAAGAATACCCTGTGGAAAAACAACTCAACAAGCAACAGATTCTTTAAATAGTTAGAAGATTTAAGAAGATGGGATCCATACAGAGTAATTTTACTCATCCAATTGACGTTGTCATTGATAAAAAAGGACGTCATTTTGACGCACTCTTTTTTGTTGTGTTTTTAAAAACAATGCTCAATTTGACAAAAACTTATGAATGTTTGTGAAATTTGTTGAGTGAAAATTTACATCATATACAGTTATGAAAATGCCTTTGGTTTTCTGTTAAATAAATATAATCAACAGTTATTCAAAGAGTAAATGGTATCAGATATTCTGGGACACCCTGTATTACCGGTAATCTAGTATATTTCAAAGCAGCTGTGTCTTTTTGAAAACTTCTCATTACTGTACATGTAATAAAATACAGTACTTAAGCATATAAGATTTGATTTTACGAAGTATCAGCTGCATCATTCCCTCTACTGTGGAATCATTAAAATTCATGGGGGCCAATTTTTGTGGATTGCTTAAATTTTACAAGTTCGTAGGGATGTAATTTCGTGTGTTAACTTATACCTACCAAAGAAATACGACTTTATAACACTGATTAATTAATTCATGGAGGATGTTAATTTGTGAATAAGAGGAACCCACGATTTCCATGAAAATTGAGCCACCTTGAAATCTAATGTTGCTATTTTATCTATTGAACGTGAACTGTTTTTTTAACTATGCAGAAAATTAACCCAAAGTATCATAACGGGCCTTTGTTAGAATACAAAGTGTTTGTGGATGATGCAGAAGTGGGAGCAAGGGGTCCTCAAGAAGTGTCCTCCTCTCTCTCTGTACGGTGCGAGGGGCAGCATAATGTGTCGGTCATAGGCTGCAATCAACAAGGGTGCTCTCCAAAGGCCTCCATTCTGATTCCATGCTACAATGGTAAAACTAAATAAAATGATAGAAGTCTTTCTTATATATTTTTCTTAAAATTTATTTCTCATTTTTCCCCCATTCAGTGTATTTTCAAAGAAATGCTGTTATTTTGTATGGATAGATTGAATCGCTTAAATAAATAATATAATAAAAGTACAGCAAAACTCGTTTATAACGAATTTCAATTTGAAAATACTTCGTTATAGCCGTAATTCGCTAAACGTTTATAACGAATTCGTAAGAAATTTTATAGCGAATTCGTTACAAGATAATCAGCTGACAGTTTTCCAAACTATCGTGAGTTATAGAATCAGTATTACCGTCATTTACAAAAAATATCAATATAACCATTTCACTTTAATTTTTAGGTCACCTGAGTAAACTCAGGTGACCTATTGCTATCTGTTTTCGTCCATCGTCGTGCGTCGTGCATTAACAATTTACATTTTTAACTTCTTCTTAAAAACTACAAGGCCAATTGTTTCCATTTTTGGTGTGAAGCATCTCTATGGTAAGAGGAATGTAAATTGTGAAATTGGTGGCTCTACCACCCCCAGGGTGCCACAGGTGGGGCCAAATATGCAAAAAACAGCCAAATTTTCAAAAATCTTCTTCTCTACTCCCACACATGTGAGGAAAAAACTGATTGCATGGTTATGATGTCCATGAAGCCCTCTACTAAAATTGTGAAATTTATGGTCCCTGGGTCAGGGGTTCAGGCTCAAGGGTGGGGCCA
>WFKH01007768.1:51965850-51988544 GCA_016163765.1 Magallana hongkongensis | reverse complement strand
TGACAGGCTTGAATGCTGAATCTGAGCCATAGATTTCGGATGCTGGATGAGGTTTAGTTTTTTGGAACAGGTCACATGTTTTATAGATACCGTAATAGTACTATTTCAAACTTGCATAGTTGATTTAACTACAATATAAATGAATCACAGAGGTAGATTCAGATGCAGAGCCTGATCTCCATTATCAAGGATGCTAAAAAAATCTCCTACCTCACTCAAACCTGCTTGATAGATGTGTTTGTTGTTAAATGATATAACATGATTCCTATGATATAGTATTGCATGATATGATACAGTATTGTTTTATATGATACAATATTATATATTATATTTTTAAAAGTTATATGATACAAAATGATATTGTATCAATTTTTTGTACATTATGATTTGATATTGTATCATGATATTGTTATGTATAGTATTGTTAACAGTATATTATGATACAATATTGTATAATATTATATTTTATTAAATATTATTATATCAAATGCTATTGTTTCATATGATATTGCAATATATAAAATTGTATCATATGATACATCATTGTATAATATATAATACCATATCATATGATATGATATTGTATAATATGATAGTGGTTTATATAATATATTATAAAATCACATGAAATTGTATTATATGATATTGTAATATATTGTTACAGTATTATAATATGAAAGTGTATTGTATAATATATTTCTATATCACATGATATTGTGTCATATGATATGATACAATGTTGTATCAAATTATATTGTTTCATATGATACAATACCATATTATGTTTCAAATATGATACAATATCATACAATACAATATCATATTATATTATACAATATAATATCATATGTTACAATATTGTGATGTATTATGTGATATGATATTGTATCATATAATTCTATATTGTATCATATATTATATGGTATGATATTGTATTATGTGATCAAATACAACAATGTATAACATGACACAATGTCATATCATATGTTACAATATCATATGGCATCATTATTTATTACAATATTATATTGTATTATATGATATATATTGTAAGTATCATAGGATGCAATATCGTATTTTATATTATTGTATTGATAATCATTGTATCTTATAATACCGTATGAAATGAACATATGATTCATACAATTTTTAACATATGATATAGGATATTGTGTCAAAACAGTATTCATGAATATCCAAGATCATTAACTATGATTTTCATATACATGTAATATGAGAAACTCTGGTGGTCTCATACAGGTGATGCCTCATAAAGGTGAAGCCATGTCTCGGTGAGCTTTGTAATCTGTGATTACCTATGTTTTTTTCTGGAATAAGCAAGCGCACTATCAAAATTTTATTTTATTCATTTAATAATAAAAATGGGCTGTGCACAATGTTAAATCAGATGTGCGCGGGCCTGAGAACCAAGAAATTAATTTTTGATGGCCAAGTCTAAAATTCTAATGTATTGTAAATGCATTCTCATCATCTATTGACATAGAATGTTTTATGCTAAGGTTTTCATATATTAGTTCACATATTAATATGCCACATTTTATAACTCATTTGTTTCAGCCTCAGAGGTTTCTGTCTTGAATGTTTCTGCGTGGGTTATTACACAGTACACTCTCAGAGACCTGAAGCCTGATGTGGAGTATGGAATTATGGTCAGGGCCATATCTCTGACAAAGGAGGGACCACAGAGTAAAATGATTACTGGGAGGCCCAACAATAACGGTAAATCAAATAGTAGCAAATAAATGTATTCATGATTACTGGATAGCCCAACAATAACAGTAAATCAAATAGTAGCAAATAAATGTATTCATGATTACTGGACGGCCCAACAATACAGTAAATCAAATAGTAGCAAATAAATGTACATCTTATCAGCCTAACCTCACTCAGGTGACCTATTGCAATTGGTCTTTGTCCATCATTGTGCGGTGTGCGTCGTCCGTCGTCCGTTGTGCGTTTACTTAACAATTTTACATTTTTAACTTCTAATTACTAAATACAAGGCCAATTTATTACAATTTTTAGTGTGAAGTATCTCCATGGTAAGAGGAAATAAAATTGTGAAATTCATGGCTCTATCACCCCTGTTGTGCCATAGGTGGGGCCAAATATACAAAAAAAGGCCAAATTTTAAAAAATCTTCTTCTCTACTTTCACACATGTGGGGAAAAAACTAAATGCATTGTAATAATGTCCATGAAGCCCTCTACCAAAATTGTGAAATTCATGGTCCTTAGGTCAGGGGTTCAGGCCCTAAGGTGGGGCTAATATGGTCATATAGTAAAAATATATATCGCAGATGAAAAGAATATATGGTAAAAATTAATAGTGGTGTACAACCTATTCACCCCCGACATTGTTTACAATACAGCTTTCCATGTGTTTTGTCACTCATCAGCCATTCAAATTCTACTTTCCATCCAGGAACTATTATTCGGCGTCTTTTGTTTTGGTCATAGACTTTGTTATTTTTTTTTCTTTAGCGTCAATTAAGGGACTCTTTTTGGGAGTTGACAACCTCAAAAACTTAGGCGTCATCTAGCATGTTGGTATAGTCAGCTGATCTAAAGTTTTTTACTCTGAAGACTGTTTTACTGGTCGCCATTGCCTCAGCTTCCAGAGTGAGTGAGATTCATAGTTTTTCATTATATGATGGTCATTTTAGAATGGAGAGAAAAGGGATAAAAATGTTGCCAAATATGGAATTTTTGGCAAAGACACAAACAATGAATAGACCGGGGGAGCCTATCTGTATTCCTGCTTTTGATTCATATGCCACAGATTCAGAGGATTGAAAACTATGTCCTTGTCATGCAGCATTGAAGGTCCACAAGAACCTTCACAAGGTCTAAGTAGATACTTCTTGAGATGAATCCAAGATTGTACAATTTTTTCAAACTGCTTTGAGGTACAAGTATTAATACTCTAATCAAAGTATGCCAAATCTTCCCAGAATTAAACACAGGTTGTAATTTTGCTAGAAGACTCATTGATAAAGTGCGCAACTTGCATAAAATTTCTCATGGTTACTCAGTGCGAAACATCTTTATATCAGGGCGAATTTAAACTTTCTTTCCCTCCTCTCGCTCTCATTCAAGTCAGGAGCGGTTACTCTTTACTCCACCCAACTAGGATCTAATTGGACAAAGGTCAGTCAAAACATTACATTGAAACTTTTCTTTTATTAAAAGCTTCTACGTTTGAGTTCACTGTATAAAAATGAACATATTTATTCATCAACAATTCTTCATAATTTCCCCTATCTAATACAGGGAAATACAAGAAGTGGTTTATATGGATCATAACTTTGTCATTAGTTTCATCCTTTAGCACTCAAGTTGGAGGTGCTTGACTGACATTGAATGTCCATCTGTCATACTTGGATTCGATATGAAAATGTTATTAATGCTTATATAACATACTTAAAAATTAAAAGCTACAGTAGCTCTGTAAAACTTTGCAAGTTAATAATTTCTCCAACCGGTTGAAATATTTATGAAATGATTTCATAGTTATTAATCGATTATAGAAAGAACTAGCTCATAAGTAGCTTGATGTAAGGTCATATAATTACGATGACGATTAATGCTTATAATGTAGTGTAGGGAAAGCTATACAGTAAAATTCATTTTTATATTTAGCAAGTTTTATAACATACACTGTAGGCAGGGATGGGGTAATCGTAATCATTAATTGTAATCAGCTGTATTCGATTACAGGTTGCTGAGTAATCATGAGTAATCAGTAATCATCCAGTTTTGTGATTACAATTGTAATTTAATCAATTACTCTTTAAAAAAAAAGCCTGTAATCATGATTAATTTTAGATTACTTTTATTATTTACAATAGTAAAATTTAAATGCTTGAAATAAAAATTCATCAGAGTTTTTAATAGGTGAATAAGCTTCAACTTTAGATATGGTTTCAGTAAGGAATGGATATCATTGATGTAATATGTGTTTAAGCAGCTAAGATAATACAATGTGTTTTAAGTCAGCTTGGATACCATTATAACATAATACATAATATATCAAAGCATGCCTAGTCAACCATTGTGTTAATTGTAGTAAAAACATATCCCTTGTAGTCTAAGTTCAACACATGTCAACACGGTCAATTATGTGTAAACTATATGATTTTAAAAAATTGTGTCTTATTTGATAGGTAAGTTAATGTCTTTCTTTTTAAAACAAAGACAGAGATATATATACGCAACTCAAAAAGATGGTTAGAAAAAAACCCATCTCAAATGGCAATGGATACACACATGGACACAAACTTACTCAAAATGTTAATACAGTGAAATGAAAAAAGCTTGTAAAAATTGATAACTTGATATCAGAATTAATACTCCTGTCAAATATGCATTGTGTTGTATATTAGGGTTCAGGTCAGTGAAGTCAGGTCACAAATCCGGAACTATTATGTCTTGTACGTTTTGGGTTTTTATATGTTAATTGCAGTTTCCGATATATAATAAAATGGCAGGATTCGTACGTGCAACATGTGTCTCGTTGTAACTTTATTTTATGCCTCTCACTTCCCCAAACTTGCGACTGTAACAATCGTTTCTTTCCTAAACATTAAACTGACAAAAAACGAGAAACCTTCCCACCAAATACTGGTTATGTAATGTAAAGTAATCACATGTAATCATGATTACAAAAAGGAAAAGTAATCTAATTCTAAAATTGGATGTAATCAGCTTTTAATTGATAACTATTAAAATCCAAAGTAATTGTAATTTAATTGATTACTTTGGAAAGTAATCGACCCCATCCCTGACTGTAGAAGCTATGATATTCCTGTAATACTAATGTTTTTTTCTCTGCCATGCTTTTTTATTATATATTAAATTTTGTACATTGTTGAAATGCCAAATTAATTAAGCATTTTAATGGTTTAATTTCCCGTCTTGCATACATTTACTGAGTGTATAGGTCAACTTCTTCTCTTTTTTCTATGCTATAAGATTCAGTAACTTATAATCCAAAAATGAGAATTAGAAATTACTCTATATTGCTTATATATATTCTTATTATACATATATATAAAAACAAGGATCATTTCATGAAAACATACTGCTGTTTAGATGTCGAGATTTTCCATGTGAAAGCTGGATGGAGCAATTTGGAATCTGGTATAAATAGAAATTAAAGTTTATCAGTTTGCTCATAGTCTGTTAGTGTATGCCACACTGGCCATGAGTTCAAGCAATGAGTAATCTCACAGATATGGTACGTTTTCATGTCTTCAGATTTTTGAGGATAAAATCCATTATCTTTACTAAAGTAAAAAAATACTACGGAAAAAAGAAAAGAAAATTAAATATACATGCTTATTAGCACATGCTGTAAATTTAATTGATGATTTTAATGTCTGAATCACTAAGAAATAGTCTTAATGTGGTGTAAATTCATTGATAAAAAAAACTTTGTTTTAGGTTTAAAGGAACAAGAGGAACAAGTCGTAGGCATTGTATTAGGATCTATATTTGTTGCCATTTTGGTTGCTGCTGGGTGTTTTTGTGTGGTCAGGTAAATATAAATACATGTATATAGTTTACTAGTTAAATCAAAACATGCTGTGTCCATTCATGACACTGGTTACAAAAAATTTAATTTTTAGCTAACCTGATCCAAAGGCTCATATGAGATTTTCTGATCAAAACTTGCCCGTTTTCTGTCGTTGTTTTCGTTGTTATTGTTGTTGTTGATGTCATTGTAAACTTTTCACATTTTCAACTTCTTCTCCAGAACCACTGGGCCAATCAACCAAATGTGGCACAAATCGTCCGTGGGGGAAGGGCTTTTAAATTTGTTTAAGTTAAGGGCCAGTTCACCTTCAAAGAGAAGATAATTACAAAAAAGTTAAAATTAACTTCGTTCAAATGAAGGGCCAGTTCACCTTCAAAGGGGAGGT
The DNA here is from genome assembly GCA_016163765.1 of Magallana hongkongensis. Lineage (NCBI taxonomy): Eukaryota > Metazoa > Mollusca > Bivalvia > Ostreida > Ostreidae > Magallana > Magallana hongkongensis. The sequence goes on along the minus strand of WFKH01007768.1, from coordinate 51,982,600 downwards.
AACTTGCAAAAAGTAAAAATAAGTTTTGGTATTTTAAAACTCTTTTCCTCCAGAACCACTAGGCCAATTTCAATTAAACTTGGTAAAAAGCATCCTGGGCAGAAGGGCTTTTAAATTTGTTCAAATGAAGGGCCTTCAAAAGGGAGATAATGAGGAAATAAGGTTGGGTATTTTAAAAATCTTCTCCAGAATCATTTATCCAATTTCACTTAAACTTATTACAAAGCATCCTTGGGAAAAGGGCTTTCAGCTTTGTTCCAATGAAGGGCTAGTTTACCTTCAAAGAGGAGATAATTAGGAAAAAGTGAAATAAATTTTGGGTATTTTAAAAATCTTATCCTCCAGAACCACTAGGCCAATTTCAATTAAACTTGGCACATTAAAGCATCCTTGGGGGAAGGGCTCGCAAATTTGTTCAAATGAAGGGCCAGTTGGCCTTCAGAGGGGAGATAATTAGGAAAAAGTGAAAATAAGGTTGGGTGTTCTAAAAATCTCGAGAACCACTAGGGCAGATTAACCACACTGGGCACAAAACATCTGTTTGGGAAGGGCTTTCACCTTTCACGTTAGTTCAAATTAAGGGTCAGTTCGCCTTTAAGGGGAGATAATTAAGAAAGAGTGAAGATACAATGAAGAAATTTGATATTCTTTCCCAGAACCAAATAGTCCGTAATAACCAAACTTTTTTCACTAGCTTTTTGATATATAGTAGATTTGACTTTGCTCAAATCATGACCCCAGGGGTTAAGGAAGGGACCCTAATGAGTTCAAAGTTCATAAAAATCAATTATCATCCCCATTGGTTAAAATATCAAGTAAACAAGAATTTATGAATATAATGTTGCAAGTTATATTTTCTCAAATTGAATGTTCCTTTTTGGTTGGTGCACAAAGAAATACTGAAATTAAAATAAATTAAACTAGAATGAATATCAGACCGACAAACTGACAGACGGAGGCCAGACAAAAAGTGATCAAAAAAGCTCGCTTGAGCTTTCAGCTCAGGTGAACTAAAAATTATATCAAACTTCCTGTACAGATATTTGTTGACAATCTGAGTATGAAATCAGCATTCTATATTTTGGGTTAAGCAAATTCTTGTTTGCTTGATATTCTAACCATGAAACTTGATTTAATTATAGATGACATGAATCAAATCGCCCCTATTGAGAATATTTGTGTGTAAATATATGAACATATTTAGCTAGTATTTTATTTACAACACCTCATATGTAATTTAGACTCTCTTTTTCAGACAAGTGAGAAAAATCTTACACCTTGATGAAAAATTCGAAATTGAAACTCCTTCAGTTCCATACATGAATACGGTAAATTTGGGTTATTGTGAATTTCTTAAGCACAATCTGCATTGTGTACTGATACATCTATGCAAATCCATTTAAAAATATCCTATTACCAAACACATTTACGATTTTGTTATTGTTTCATATGAACATCTTACTGAAAGATAATTTATGGCTGAGTATGCCATTGAAAAGAAGAAGGACAAATTCTTTAATATGTACAAGTAATATAGTTCTGAATTGAATTTATAATTTGAATAGTAAAGACCTTGTTTCCCTTTTTAATTATGAACTGAGTTGATCTTTTTACTATTAAAGACAATGCATTTACCTTGATTATCTGCTACAGCCAAGACAGAGCATTTACCTTGATTGTCTGTTACAGCCCAGTGGTGTCTTTCCACGTTACCATAGTCTTGCATTGCCCTCAGATAGGTCTAGCACCCCTCTGATCACAGCAGTAAGTTATTCAGCTTATATATACACGTAGTTACGGTTCCTGATTCATTTTGCAAAGTTCTTTTAACAATGTCTAGTGGGTTAAACTCATTTATACCACAACAGTCTTCAATTTGAAGTTTTAAAGTTCTCTTTTCTTCTTAATAACTTTGATAAAAAAATAAAACACAAAGCAGAATCAGAAATGGTAATTTATTTAAAGCTGCTTGGTCTGATTTTATATCAAATTTTGTGCATGCTTTTAAACAATGGTTATGCTAAGTATGTGTATAATAAGAGACATTGCAGTAATTTTCCTGGTTAATTAAGCCATATTTCAATAAAAAATGATGTATAAAATTTGTTAACAAAACAAACAACATAAAAAGGGTTTCACATTATTTCGCCTCATATTAAAATTTGCCCCTGACGTCGAGGCAGGTATTATTGTATTACAACTTTGACATCACTTTAAATAGAGGTCATAATGTTTTGGCAAATCAAAAATAAACCTCCTTGTGTACATTTTGTTCACTATTATTTCTGAAGTTTGTTTTGTTTATATACAGTCGATGCATAACATGTGGGTTGAATAAACCCAAACATTTGGGGAGCGATACCAAATGGTTTCCTTTTCTAAGCATTCCCATGATGTATTTTGTTTGTATTTTTTGTATGCCCATAAAGAAATTATTTTTATTTACTTTGAATATTTCTAACTTTGAAAGGAGAGCGATTCTTCTGTTGTAAATAGGCGAAAGTCTATTACTTTCTAAGAAAATTGGTTAGTATGGAAAATTATTTGATACTGTAACAGCCAAAAAAATTAATTTGGACCATGCAGCTTTCACAAATTTACTCAATTTGAAATGAAATTTAAATAATAAACTATATGATTGACTAAATTTTGACAGAAAATACTTTTTACTTGACAATTTAAAAAAGAAAATTACTATTAAAAAAAAATTATCCGACCATTTTCACAAATTGACTCTTAATCAAAGGTACATACCTTACACTTACTCATTTTAGATTTGTCCAAGTCTTTGGAATAAACAAAACATCCAACATTCCTTTATAAGATATCTAGATATTTTTAACAAACAAAACATTTGTTTTTCATTTACTGTAGAATCATTTAAATTCATGGGGGCCAATTTTCGAGGATTGCAGGTTTTTGCTAAATATTTGTGGGGATGCAGTTTTGTGGATGCGCCAGTTTTCAGTTTCAGTAAGAAAACGTACATGTAACTCTTTCAAAATTTGTTTTTGTGGAGGATCTAAATTCGATGGGGAAGACTACCCACAAATACCATGAAAATTGAGCCACCACAAATTCTAATGATTCCACAGTAATTATCCGACTAGATTATTATAACAAAATATACAAATAATTTACTTTTAAATTAATCTTGGGATATGATCCATTTAATATCTAGATTTATTACATACTTAGTAATAAATACAGGGTTTTTGCATATGTGATACAGCTAACTTTATAATACCCATATCAGTATCAAGGGCTAATACGGATTCTGCAGGGCTGATATTGATCTCGCCCCTCTCGGAACTCCTCTGATATTTTCCACTTCTGAATTAGGTAGTTTAAGGCAATGATTCTTGCATCACAAGACAACGTCTGATTTAATTTACGCGTTATTACGTCTTCATTGAACTGAGGCATAAAAATGTCTTAGATATGCTATTACTATAAATATGTAATAAATATGATAATACATATCATTTTCCATTTTACACCCTGTATCAGTCCTCGACCAATATCAGCCCTCGGGCCTTTGGTCCTCTGGCTGATATTGGTGTCTCGGGCTTATACATGGTGTAATATGGAATAAGATGTGTATTATTCTCTATATGTTAGCAAGAAACAGAAAATGGCATCCAAATAATTTGTCGGTTTTTTGTCAATAGAATAACCCATGTATAAATGGTTCAATATCAGAACATTAGTGCAATTAGATTTTAACTGATGTACACGAATAAGATTTTCAGTTATGTCCCCAATATAGAATGGCACTACATGTAATGGAGCTGCAAGACACAGCAGTTCTGATGACAACAGTTATTCAGAGGTAAAAGACATAGAGCACGAAGGAGAAGAGCGATGTGTTGTAAGCAGCACTTCAAAGTCCAATGGAGTAACATTTGCCCTTGACGATGTTCCACGGCAAATCAGCAAAGATAGCGGACATGGAAGTATGTCTCCTAACTCCGTCAACCAGCCAACTACTCCGGAGAAGTCTGTGCAGGAAAACTGCCAGGTTCTGAACAAATTGATTTCGAACACTGAAATTATTCCACATGGAAATGTCAAGACAACAGCCATTAATACACGCTGTTTTCATGGTAATGATCACGTTACAGATCCTTAAATTTTAATTGGATTACATGCAAATGTAATTACATGAGAAAGTTATGTAGATTTTGAAGTTATTGTCAATCAACAGTGGCAACTGTTAATAACGTAAGTAATAGATACTGTAAACCCACCTACCCATGAAAAACAATTTCAAAAAACCCCCAAAAAACCCCCATTTTTTGGTTACTTTATAATGAGACGTTTTCTGAACAGTAAAATTATTTTCAATAATATCTTAAAATTAACTATGTATGCATGCCATTTGGCTATTTTTAGCTCACCAAGATGTAGTCGGGGGAGGGGGGAGCTTATGCTATACTGTTGGCGTCGGCGTCCGGACCTGGTTAAAGTTTTTGTTGCAGGTCCTGAGTCTTAGTTATTACTTGTCCTATCTTCACCAAACTTGCATTGATTGTGCATTTGGACCTAATTATGGACTTAAAAGACTTCGATGCTGAATCTGGGCGATTAATTTCAGATGCTGGAGAAGGTTAAGGTTTTTGGAGCAGGTGCCCTTTGATGACTTTATCCTAGTTATTACTGGTCCTAACTTCACCAAACTTGCATGGATGGTGCAGCTTATGATACTCATGCACTGGACAGGCTTGAATGCTGAATCAGTTCCATGGGTTTCGGATGCAAAATGAAGCTAAGGTTTTTGGAGCAGGTTAAAGTTTTTGGAGCAGGTGCCCTTTAATGACTATATCCTAGTTATTACTGTTTCTAACTTCACCAAACCTGCATGGATGGAGCGTCTTATGATACTCATGCACTGGACAGGCTTGAATGCTGAATCTGATCCATAGGTTTCAGATGCTGAATGAGGTTAAGGTTTTTAGAGTTGGTTAAAGTTTGGAATAGGTGCCCTTTGAAGACTATTATCCTAGTTATTACTGGTAATAACTTCACCAAACTTGCATGGATCGTGCGTCTAATGATACTCATGCACTGGACAAGCTTGAATGCTGAATTTGAGCCATGGGTTTCGGATACTGAATGAGGTCAAGGTTTTTGGAGCAGGTGCCCTTTGATGACAATATCTTACTTACTATTGGTCCTAACTTCACTAAACTTGCATACTTTTGCACTTGACAGGCTTGAATGCAAAAGTTTTGGATGCAAAATGAGGTTAAAGTGTATGGAGCATGTTAAAGTTTTTGTAGCAAGCACCCATTGATAGACATTTTAGATATTAATGGTTCAATCTTTCCCAAATTTGGATTGATGATGCATCTTGTGATACTGATGCACTCCACATGCCTGGGGGATTAATATGAGCCATAGGTTTCGGATGCTGGAGGAGGTTATGTTTTTTGGAACAGGTCACATGTTAATATAAATAATAGTACTATTTAATAGTGCATGGTTGATTTAACTATAGAAATGAATTACAGAGGTAGCTTCAGATAAAGAGAGTGATCTTGATTATCTAGATGCATAGACAGGTGTAAAATTTAAGAACAACTCAATCTGGGTTTTGCTCTTGGAGCTGGTTATAAAATGAAGTAAATGCTGCCCATACCTAGTCAGACTCAAACAGTTAATATCACTTTGGATGTGTAAATAGAGGTTGCTTCAGATACAGAGCTTGATCTTGATTATCTTGATGCTGGAGCAGATGTAAGTTTTTTGAGGAGTTAAATGCAGGTTTGAATGTCAAAAAAGTAATGCTGTCCTGGCTAACTTTCCTGGTTCATGTAACTTTGGATTTCTAGCTTCAGATACAGACCCTGATCTCCACTATCAACGATGTTATAACCTTGTCCTACCTAACTCAAACTTGCTTGATAGATGTGTTTGTTGTTAAATGATATATCATGAGTCCCATGATATTGTTTTGTATAATATGAAACGGTATTGTATAATATGATACAATATTGTATCATATGATATATTATTGTAAAATATTACATGATATGATATCATTTCAAATTTTTTGTATAATATATGATAATGTATCAGATGATATTTTATGATATAATATTAAAATGTAATATTGTATGATATTATACAATAATGTATAAAATGATATTGTATCATATGATATTGAATCATATGATATTTTGATATATGATATTTATGTATATGGTATGATATTTTACAATTTTGTAGAAACTGATCTTGTATTTTATGATATTGTATCATATGAAATAATTCTATGTTGTATTTTTTCATATTGTATCATATTATACAATATCATATTCTTTGATACAATATCATATGGTACAATATGTATAATACAGTATTAAAATGCAGCATATGCTATGATATTGTTCTATATAATATATGATACGATATTGTATCATATTATGAGATTGTATCATGTGAAATGACAATATTGTATAATATGATACAATAGCACATAATATGATACAATATCACACAATATGATGCAATGTCATATCATGATACAATTTCATATTGTATCATGATATTATACAGTACTATATTGTACCATATGATATAATTGGATACAATATTGTATAGTATCGTAGGATACAATATTGTATTGTATACCAAAACTTGCTGCTGAAAATGAAACATAAAATACCTAATTGTTTTAATGTCAATTATGGCATATTTTTAATAGTAATTTATTTGTAATTGGAAAGATTACTTTATATTTCACACAATACAACCACTTTCACAATGTGAAGATATTGAAATAAGAGCATCCAAGATTCTTAATTAAATCCACATTTTATTGTTACTGTAGCAAACAATACTAGCAAACAATCAACAGAGACATCCAAAGAAATCCATCAAGTTCACTCTCAACATTCAAAGCAAGGAACAGCTAAACTAGCTTTAGGTTATGTAGTTTACCAAGCAGACAACACCCAAAATTCCTTTCACCAAACACCGAGTGGTGGAAACCAGTTTAAAGAACCAGAACTGTTTGCTGTTGACCATCATGTGATTCCATCTCAGCCTTCGTTGGATGACCAGACAATGAATGCACAAACTGGGAGAAATCAATTCAACAAACAATTGATGATAGAAAACGATGTGTCTTCAGTCCCAAAGACTGGAGAATTAAGCTTCAGTCCAAAGCAGCCAAACGATGATTCCAATTTTCCTTATTATATACGAAATGATCCCTCTATCCCAGACTACTTGCCTAACAAATCAGGGGATCAAATTGAAATGGATTATGTTCCAAACGAAGCAAAAGATGACTTTGTAACAGATTATTTTCAAAATGGAGCAATGGAGGATTCAGTCTCGGATAATGTTTCAAATAGACCAGTTGATCAAATTGATCAGAATCATGTTCCAAATGATTTTGAAGATAATCTTGTTATGGGTTATGTTCCAAATGGAACAGTAGAACAATATGGACCAGTGGAACAATTAGTTAAGGATATAGACTCAGACAGAACTGTGAATCAGCCTTATAGGAATCATGTTCCAAATAAAGGAATGGATGAAATTACAATGGGTAAAATAAAGTATCCTAGTAGAAAAATTGATCAATCTCGTTCCCACCAGGTTCCAAATGATTCAGTGGATTCCTCTAATGTTAATTCTGTTTTAATTAAACCAATGGACTTGTCTATCCTGGGATACGTTAAGAATGGTACTACAGAAACAGGGGTAGGGTCAGAAAAACTTGAACATTTCTCAAGTTGTGCTAAAGATATGAGTATAACCTCACTTTTTGACAGTGACGGCAGAAAATGTAATCCAGAGTTTGGAACTGAGTCAGACACAAGTTCTGGGAGTTCTGCAAGCAAGTCATGCATCCATAATACTGGCTATGTTACTGCGGACATGATAAATTCAGCAGGCTTTGTGTCTACTAAAGCTGTTGAGCAGGAAAGCTCAGGAGACGAAGAGGAGAGGGAGGAAGTTGTGTACAACAGTGGGTATGTGTCTGTAGAAGAAGTCCTAGCCATCTGAATTTTTCACTTGGAGGAGTGATCGAAAGCTATTGATTTATTGTTATAATTTCCAGTTCAAAGTGTTTGGTCAATATCTGTATAGAAATAGCAATTTCACATTTGTTTTTTGTTTTTTTAGAATAATGTTTTGTTTACAGATATCATAAATGTATCTGATTGTTATTTTCGCGTATGGAGAATCTGCTGGTTTTCAATGATTCACATTTCAGGAAAAAAACCTGTTTATTTCAATTCATTAACTTTGTATTAATATCATTGCATGCATATTGCTGCGGTCATTCAATAGAAAAGTATTTTAGATACATGTGCAAAGCAATCCGATTAAAATCAGATCCTCGATCTGCTCCTTATTTTTCTATTGTCGCTACATGCGTTTGTTCAAACCATGATCCCCAGGGGTAGGGTGGGGCCACAACTGGGGGGAGGGGTCGAATTTTTATATAAGAATATATGAGAAAAGGAATATATATATAAGGAAAAATCTTAAAAAATCTTCTTAGAAACCGATCAGCCAGAAAAGCTGAAACTTGTGTTAAAGCATCCTCGGTTAGGGTAGATTCAAGTTTGTTCAAATCATAATCCCCAGGGGTAAGATGGGGCCACGATTGGGGGGGGGGGGGCAAATTTTCACATTGGAATATATATGGCAATATAAAATTAATATTTAGATTCTCATCCTGATTTGCAAAAAATATGGGGTGGGTGGGCGGATTTTATTTATTATTTTTTATTTTTTTAAAAACACCTTTTTCACCATTCATATTCTAGAAATAACAACTGCTCTATTCTTTTAAGTTGTTAATGCTAATATGAGTACACAAACCCAGTTGTGATCTTTTAATTCCGTTTTATTTCGACTTAACTGTTAATGCATGAAGATATTTGTATATGATAACAAACATGACTGGAATCAAACGGTAATCCACATGTTTTAGGCAGCCATTAAAATGTTTTGAATTTTTTGTATACGGAGCCTGACTATTTTCCCCAAAATTTTTTTTCCACAATTTTTTTTTTTCAAAACAAAATAAAATGCATCGGGGCGGGCCATTTTCAGAGGGGCGGGCGGGGATGAGAATCTAAAAATTAATTTTATGTGGCCTATAGAAAAATCTTTAAAAATCTTCCTCTTAAAATTTTGTGAAAGCATCCTCGGTTAGGGTAGATTCAAGTTTGATAAAATCAAGATCCGCAGGGGTAGTGTGGGGCTTAAGTGTGGGGTTGAATTTTCGAAACGGAATTTCAAAATCTTAATCTTCAGGAGTAGGGTGGGGCCACTTGAAGGGGAGGGGGGGGGGGTGGTTCCAATTTTATAAAGAAAAACATTTAAAATATTCACAAAAACTCAAATGTTATTATATATTGCTTTACTTATATGCAAGCATTTTGATATATTGTTGATTCTTTAAAATTGTTTAGACTCTGGCCCCTGGACAATTCTTGGGCCTCACAAGGGGTTCAAAATTTGATGTAGGTTTATAACCCATATATAAACAGTTGTTTAAGTCTGATCATCCTCTCAAGAACTGCAATGCTCAATATGTGATATTTAGGATATTTAATATGTATGTGAAATTCTCAGGATATTTTTCAGGTCTCATGGTCTGCTTCGCTCTACGCTTTTAAATTAATTATGATTTATAAGTGTCGAGAATGCATATTAAGATTGACTAAAAGTGCATAGCAATTTTTTGGTGTCACTATAGTATAGAAAAGATGAAGTTGATGTTTTGAGAATCATTGAAGTGAATACTTTTTGTGATGTAATGACACAAACAGGTTTATCCAATTATGAATGAAGACAATGAATTTGTAGTACATATTTTTCATAAAATGTGTGACATAAATAGTATTTGCACAGTGTTGACAATGTAGTTTCTGTCTATAATAACCATTGTATTATTTGTTCAATTTTCGTGTATTCAAACATTACGGTATATTATCCATGTATACTATGAACCGGAAAGAGTGTTATGTACATTTTTCCTGATTATTATGATATAATACCGGTATGTCATTTACATGGACATACTGGGGTATGTCTATCCACACCTTGTCTAGAGCATTTAAAACTAGTATTTTATTTCTGTTTGACCAAATGTACTATAATTGTTATAAATGTTAACTGTAATTGTAAAATATTATGTATACAACAAGAGAGGACTATCTAAGTTTTTAGAACTTGTGTCCAAACCTTTTGGCATCTAAAAGTCAATAAAATGTGTTCAACTCAACCCTGCATTGTCTACAATTGGCAATATACATTTAGTGCTTAGATAATCATACATGAATGATGATAGACAAGATGGTAATAGAGTAAAAAAAAAACCATGTCAACTCTGAAGGCCTCATTTCAAGGTCTCGATAGAATAAGATGGAAAATCAATTAATGACTTCAAATACAGAAAATACTGTTTGAGGTGGTATCATCAGATTGATACTGTTTATAATTGTTTATGGTGAGAGTATGGACCCCCTTTATTTCCATTTTGCTGAATTTTATTGGATATATCATGTTAATTAGAAATCTTGTAATTAATTTATTTTCAGGGTTTTTATACTTATATTGCTCGATACAAGTTTTAGTACAATTAACATACCATCAATACTCTTTAGACTTACAGTGTTTGTAGAATTGTTAACAAATATTTAATAGTATTAAACAAATTTAAACTAAGGTGGCTCACTACACCTTGAAAAACATTCTTAAATCGGCAGAAAATTACTTGATTATGATAGATACATGTAGCAAGATGGAAAAGAAATATTAAAGTCAAATAGGCAAAAAATGTACAATTTTGAATAAAAATTATATTTCCAAAACTTTAATTATCAAATATGAACAAAAGTCATAAAACTCATGATCTGCGGGTCACAAGCCCAATACTTTAACCACTGAGCTATGACGATATGCAACTAAATCGATGGATACAAACAATTTAATTAACAAAACATTTAAATCGCCATCTTGTGACGTAACGTCTTAACCTGTTAACAGTAAATTCATTTGAGGGTCATGATTACAAAACTTTAGAGCGCCCTGGTCCCAAATTTGAATAGTCAGTCCCTTTTTCTTGATATCAAATGAAATGTCTTGTAGATATAAGCATATTTTGTTTAACAAGTGTTTAGAAAATAAAATCCTCAGTCAGGCTTAACTGATAACAAAAATGATACATTACCTATATTATTAATTGCCACTACTAAACGGGAAACCGAAGATAGGGTTACTCAATAGATTATTTTTCATTTTCATAACAATCAAGGACTAACGAAAATAAGTCATTAATCTATTATAATACCAAAAACTATGAAAGCGTTACGTAATGGGTATATGCCGAAAACAGTTCGGAATTCATGGAAAAATATCAGACAGTTTCGAGGATCGTCATGGCCGAGAATTGTCTGATATTTTTTCATACAGAACTGTTTTCGGCATATATCCATTACATATCCACGTTTTACACCGGGAATCCCGTATTCAGAACGAAATTAGCCCGAGTTGAACTTCGAAGGTTTTCCCGGCTAATTGTATTCAGCGCGTTAGCGCGCCCGCGCGTCCATCTCATCTCTTTTATTCCAAGTAAAATCTTCCCGTGGTAAAACACTCAAATGACGTTTTCCCACACTGCTAAAGATTTTGATCACGTCATGCTCAGTGTATGATACATATATTTAATTTATTTATTGACCAATCAAGGATCAAGGGCCATTTCACCCATTTCATTTCTATATCGTATATAAAAACGCATCCAGTTACTAGTAGCTAGCTTTTCTTACTCCTCGTAGACAGTTACTTGTAGCCAGTTACTAGTAGCCAACTTTTATTTCATCTCATAGCCAGTTACTAGTAGCTAGCTTTTCTTACTTCTTGTAGCCAGTTACTACATGTAGTAGCCAGTTACTAGTAGCTAGCTTTTCTTACTTCTTGTAGCCAGTTACTACATGTAGTAGCCAGTTACTAGTAGCTAGCTTTTCTTACTTCTTGTAGCCAGTTACTACATGTAGTAGCCAGTTACTAGTAGCCAACTTTACCTCTCATCTTCTAAGCTTATTTACAAAGTATAATGAATGAATTATTAGAATCATTAGATTTTGTGGTGGCTCAATTTTCGTGGAATTCGTGGTTGACTCTAATCCACGAATTAACATCTTCCACGAATTATTAATTAGGGTTATAAAGTCATTTCCTTTTGTAGGTGAAAGAGAAAACACGCGAATACACGAAATTACGTCCACACGAACCTGTAAAATTTACACAATCCAAGAAAATTTGCCTCCACGAATTTTAATGATTCCACAGTTTATATACACTGTACCAAGTTTTTAGTCTTAATATTAAATGATTGTAGTCGGAAAAAATCAACCTTAAAAATGTCAAATCACCCAAGTCGGCATATGTAGCGAACAGTAGAGAGGTTAATTAAGCATTTTAAAATTTAGTTATATAATTGTTATAGGGTGTAAAAAAAATCTAATTTTAGGTCACCTGAGTCACTCAGGTGACCTATTGCAATTGGTCTTCGTCCGTCGTCGTCCGTCGTGTGTCGTGCATCGTTCGTTAACAATTTTATATTTTTAACTTTTTTTTGGAAGCTACAAAATTAATTGTAACAGGTTTTTATGTGAAGCATCTCTATGGTAAGATGAATCTAAATTGTGAAATTCATAGCTCTACCACCCAAAGGGCGCCATAGGTGGGGCCAAATAAGCAAAAAAAGCAAATTTTTCAAAAATCTTCTTCTCTACTCCCACAAATGTGGGAAAAAACCTAAATTTATGATGTATATGAAGTCCTCTACCAAAATTGTCAAATCATGGCCCCTGGGTCAGGGGTTCAGGCCCTAGGGTGGGGCCAATATGGCCATATAGTAAAAATGTATTGGATCTTAACACTCTTCTTCTCTACTCCCTTATATATTTGAGATAAACTTATGCATGGTTATAATGTCCGCAAAGTCCTCTACTAAAATTGTGAAATTCATGGTCCCTGGGTCAGGGGTCCAGGCCCTAGGGTGGGGCCAATATGGCCATATAGTAAAAACAAATTAAATCTTAAACAATCTTCTTCTCAACACCCATATATAATTTGAGAAAAGCTAAATGCAAGGTTATGATGTCCATGAAGTCCTATAGATACCTAAATTGTGAATTCATGGTCCCTTTGTCAGGCGTTCGGGCCCTTGGGCGTATCCAATATGGCCGTGTAGTGAAAATGTATTGATTTAATATTTTTTTTCTGTACTACATTTATCACAGTCATGGGAGATTAAATCGTGCATTGTTATTAAGTTCATAATGTCCTGATGTTAAATTGTGAATTTACTGACCAGGCCTTTGGGCAAAAGTTGATGCTATTTATCGGGGGGGGGGGGGGGGATATTGAATTAAATATATGTTCTGTTTTAGGAAATCTACTTTAATATCCTGTACATTGTATACTTGTAGAAATAAGCAATATGCACTCTGTGTGCATTATGAATGAAACTGTGAATATAATAAAAATTGACCAATAAAGGCCTGCAGGTCTCTTATTACCAAAAAGTTTGGCCCCTGGAGCTAAGGTACATGTAAAGATAATCCGAGATTCCTCCGACTCTTAAATATAATTGAACCCCCCCCCCTTTTTTATTAACCGGGTTTTCCAACGGAAAAATCCGGTTATTGAAATGGTGAAAATGACGGGCGGGCTGGCGGCTGCCAAAAGGGTACCCTTATTGTACGGATAAATCTTCCTACAGTTTTTAAGATAGGAAGTTGTTGTTTTGCGGATCAATTGTACATATATTAGAGGTGTGCATATTGCTAGGATTTTGATTTCTTATAATTTATGAAAAAAATACTAGCTGTTGAACTTAGTCATTTTTTGGCAAAATATTGCATATAGGGTACCCCTAATGTACGGATAACTCCTCGTACAGTTTTCAAGATAAGAAGTTGTTCTTTTAATTTGCAAATTAATTGTACATATATCAGAGGTGTGCATATTGCTAGGATTTTGATTTCTGATAAGAAGATGGGGTAACAAGATAGCGCAAATGCCCATTTGGTTTAGTCGTTAAATACAATTTCAAATTTAATTTTTTCCAACTAAATATACTTGTTAATGTTATAATACAAGTTTACAAAAGCACAATTTCTAACTATATTTAGTTTTGAATATATTAACAAACGATAAGAAAAAAAATAAATTCTAAAGTTTTGTTGGTATCGAACCCACAGTCTAAAAACCCTAGCTCTATAATGTTACCTAGTGTCTGGTGCTCTAACCACTGAGCCATTTCAGTCACAACAAACTCCATTGTTAAATGCTATATGCGACTTTAACCACGAAATTGCGGACTTGTATTATTTTTCTCAAACGTTTAATTGTTGCGGTACAAAATGACATTTTTAGCTCACCGAGACGAAGTCGGGGGTAGCTTATGCTATACCCCCGGCGTCGGCGTCGGCGTCGGCGTCCGGACCTGGTTAAGGTTTTTGTTGCAGGTCCTGTATCTAAGCTATTACTTGTCCTATCTTCACCAAACTTGCATGGATGATGAATCTGGACCTACTTATGGACTTGAAAGACTTGGATGCTGAATCAGGGCCATGAGTTTCAGATGCTGGAGGAGGTTAAGGTTTTTGGAGCAGGTTAAAGTTTTTGGTGCAGGTGCCCTTTGATAGCAATTTCTAAGTTACTACTGGTCCTAACTTCACCAAACTTGCATGGATGGTGCATCTTATGATACTGATGCACCAGACATGTTTTAATGCTGAATCTGAGCCATAGGTTTCAGATGCTGGATGAGGTTAAGGTTTTTAGAACTGGTTAAAGTTTTTGGTGCAGGTGCCCTTTGATGATTATATCTTAGTTATTACTGGTCCTAACTTCACCAAACTTGCATGGATGGTGTGTCTTATGATACTGATGCACCTGGCAGGCTTGAATGCTGAATCTGAGCCATAGGTTTTGGATGCTGGATGAGGTTAAGGTTTTTAGAGCTGGTTAAAGTTTTTGGAGCAGGTGCCCTTTGATGATTATATCTTAGTTATTATTGGTCCTAACTTCACCAAACTTGCATGGATGATGTATCTTATGATACTGATGCACCTGACAGGCTTGAACCTGACAGGCTTGAATGCTGAATCTGAGCTATAGGTTTCGGATGCTGGATGATGTTTAGTTTTTTGGAACAGGTCACATGTTTTATAGATATTAGTACTATTTCAAACTTGCACAGTTGATTTAACTATAATATAAATGAATCGCAGAGATAGCTTCAGATGCAGAGCCTGATCTCCATTATCAAGGATGCTAAAAAAATCTCCTACCTCACTTAAACCTGCTTGATAGATGTGTTTGTTGTTAAATGATATAACATGATTCCTATGATATAGTATTACATGTATATGATATGATACACTATTGTTTTATATGATACAATATTATATCATATTGTAAAAAGTTATATGATACGATATGATATTGTATCAATTTTTTTGTACATGATGATATGATATTGTGTCATGTAATTGTTATGTATAGTGTTGTGTATTATGATACAATATTGTATAATATGATATTGTATTATATATTTTATATTTTATCACATGATATTGTTTCATATGATATTGCAATATGTAATATTGTATCATATGATAGGATATTGTATAATATATAATATCGTATAATATGATATTGTATAATATGATATTTTGTTTATATAATATATTATTATATCACATGAATTGTATTATATGATATTGTAATATATAATATTGTATTATATGATACGATATTGTATAATATGATATTGTATTATATAATATATTACTATATCACATGATATTTTATCATATGATATGATGCAATGTTGTATCAAATCATATGATACAATATCATATTATGTATCAAATATGATACAATATCATACAATACAATATCATACTATATTATACAATATAATATCATATGTTACAATATTGTGATGTTTTATGTGATATGATATTGTAACATGTAATACTATATTGTATCATATATTGCATAATGATATTGTATTATGTGATCATATACAATAATGTATAGCAAGATACAATGTCATATTATATGTTACAATATTATATTGCATAATTATTTATTACAGTATTATATTGTATTATATGATACTATATTGTAAGTATCATAGGATGCAATTTCGTATTATATATTATTGTATTGATAAACATTGTATCTTATAATACCGTATGAAATGAGCATATGATTTTCATACAATTTTTTTAACATATGATATACGATATTGTGTCAAAACAGTTTCCATGAATATCCAAGATCATTAACTATGATTTTCATATCATATGATAAAGGTGGTCTCATAAAGGTGATGCCTCATAAAGGTGATGTCTCGTCTCGGTGAGCTTTGTAATCTTTGATTACCTATGTTTTGGAACAGGTCACATGTTTAATGAATATTAGTACTATTTCAAACTTGCATAGTTGATTTAACTACATGTATAATATAAATGAATCGCAGAGGTTACAAGCTTTAGATGCAGAGCCTGATCTCCATTATCAAGGATGCTACAAAATATATCTTAGTTATTACTGGTCCTTACTTTACTAAACTTGCATGGATGGTACGTCTTATGATACTGATGCACCTGACAGGCATGAATGCTGAATTTGATCCATAGGTTTCGGATGCTGGAGGGAGGTTAAGGTTTTAAGAGCTGGTGTTTTTGGA
>WFKH01007768.1:51952091-51965750 GCA_016163765.1 Magallana hongkongensis | reverse complement strand
TTCGAGAGATCAAGAGTTCGAGAGATCGAAAGTTAAAAAAAATCCGGAAATTTTTGTTCCGGTCATTTTGGTTCTAAAATTATAGTACCCGGAAGTATATATTTAAAACATGGAAGGATAGACTAACATAGTTTCTTTCGTATTTTCTGCTAAAATACTACAATTTATACAATACAGAACCTAGTTGTGTGTTTATAAAGTGTTCTTTTTCACTTTAAAAAACTTTAAAGTATTTTATGTTTTCTTAATCACAGAATATTTTAAATAAAGAGCGGTTTAATTTACCGTAATTTTCACGAGTTGTTGGAATTAAATGATTAATAACAAATTACCTATCTATCTTTTGAATGAAGCAAGGGGTAGTGTCACTTACGTAATTTACCAATTAACACTACCACGCTAGCCCCAGGCGTTCAGTTGACAATCCAGGTTAGGTGTATGTGGAGCTATAATTACACGCTTGATCGGTCGCGTGTGTACCTAGCCACCACTTCGAGTTATCAAGAGTAAAAAACAATGACATATGTATAACGGGACCCAGGTTTTACTTCGAGAGATCAAGAACTTCGAGAGATCGGAGTTCGAGAGATCAAGAGTAAATTTGCTTAGTTATATAGAGAAAAAAATCGGGACCATGATTTCACTTCGAGAGATCAAGAACTTCGAGAGATCGAAGTTCGAGCCATCGAGTGGCACCTGTATAATATAAATGAATCGCAGAGGTTACAAGCTTTAGATGCAGAGCCTGATCTCCATTATCAAGGATGCTAAAAAATATATCTTAGTTATTACTGGTCCTTACTTTACTAAACTTGCATGGATGGTACGTCTTATGATACTGATGCACCTGACAGGCATGAATGCTGAATTTGATCCATAGGTTTCGGATGCTGGAGGGAGGTTAAGGTTTTAAGAGCTGGTGTTTTTGGAGCAGGTGCTCTCTGATGATTATATCTTAGTTATTACTGGTCCTAACTTCACCAAACTTGCATGGATGATGCATCTTATGATACTGATGCACCTGGCAGGCTTGAATGCTGAATCTTAGCCATAGGTTTCGGATGCTGGATGAGATTTGGTTTTTTGGAACAGGTCACATATTTTATAGATAATAGCTTGCATAGTTGATTTCACTATAATGTTAATGAACTGCAGAGGTAGCTTCAGATGCAGAGCCCGATCTCCATTATCAAGGATGCTAAAAAATATCTCCTACCTCACTCAAACCTGCTTGATAGAATTTATATGATACGATATGATATTGTATCAATTTTTTTGTACATTATGATATGATATTGTATCATGATATTGTTATGTATAGTATTGTATATTATGATACAATATTGTATAATATGATATTGTATTATATTCTATTTTATCACATGCAATTGTTTCATATGATTTTGCAACATATAATATTGTATCATATTTTATGATATTGTATAATATATATCATATCATATGATAAGATATTGTATAATATGATATTGGTTTATATAATGTATTATTATATCACATGAAAATGTATTATATGATATTGTATAATATGATATTGTATCATATAATATTTTATAGTATAATATGATATTGTATGATATAATATAGTACTATATCACATGATATTGTATTATATGATATGATACAATGTTGTATCTAATTATATTGTATCATATGATACAAGATCATATTATTTATCAAATATGCTACAATATCATACAATACAATATCATGCTATTATATTATACAATTTAATATCATATGTTACAATATTGTGATGTATTATGTGATACGATATTGTATCATATAACACTATATTGTATCATATATTATATATTATGATATTGTTTCATGTGATCAAATACAATAATGTATAACACGATACAATGTCATATCATATGTTACAATATCATATTTCATCATTATTTATTACAGTATTTTATTGTATTATATGATATATATTGTAAGTATCATAGGATGCAATATCGTATTTTATATTATTGTATTGATAAACTTTGTATCATATAATACTGTATGAAATGAACATATGATTATTATACATTTTTTTAACATATGATATAGTTATACGATATTGTGTCAAAACAGTATCCATTTATATCCAAGATCATTATTAACTATGATTTTCATATATGATAAAGGTGGTCTCATAAAGGTGATTCCTCATAAAGGTGATGCCTCGTCTCGGTGAGCTTTGTAATCTGTGATTACCTATGTTTAAAGTATAGTGGGTCATCTCTCCACGTTTTCGTTGATTGAAATCGGTTTGATTTCCTTTAAACCTTATATAGACTATGACAAAAATATAGAGCTCAGACCCACTCTATAAAAGAAAAGGCATTGGAGTTCTAAAAATGACACTATTTGGAGGTTTTGACACGCATACGCCAGTTTAAATCAACCTATTCCAAATATTTAACATATTAAAGGGTTATAAATCGATGTTATGGTAAATATACATTGTTTTCAATAATCTAGAAAGAAATATGAAATTTGTTGAAATTTTAGTTTTATAGTATCTTATCTATCCTCATATAGGCAGTTTACAAGCCTTATTCACCCATCTTCTTTATGATAAAAATACCAGCTGTTGAACTTCATTTTTGGCAAAATATTTCATAAAGGGTACCCCTATTGTACGGATAACTCCTCCTACAGTTTTCAAGATAGGAAGTTGTTGTTTTGCAGATCAATTGTACATATATCAGAGGTGTGCATATTGCTAGGATTTTGATTTCTGATAATTTATGAAAAAAAATACCAGCTGTTGAACTTAGTCATTTTTTGGAAAAATATTGCATATTGGGTAGTCCTATTGTACGGATAACTTCTCCTACAGTTTTCACGATAGGAAGTTGTTGTTTTGCAGATCAATTGTACATATATCAGAGGTGTGTATACTGCTAGGATTTTTTTTCTGATAATTTATGAAAAAAATATCAGCTTTTGAACTTAGTCATTTTTTAGGCAAAATATTGCATATGGATACTCCATTTCTCTGGATACGGTAGGTAGTGTTTATCAATTCAGGGTTGACATGGATTATGGATACAGTTCACATAAAAGAAAACCCGGTTTGCTGTCCCATTGACAGCTTTTCACTTGTGAATAAATATTTTTTCAAATATTAAACAATAAAAGCAAGGTAACAGTCAGAGGAGTCTCCGATTAGGGTTTAGACTTCAAAATGAAGCTTAAAATGCAAACATGAGACTCTCCGACATGTCAATCTGAGGGATATGGGACTCAGGTGACCATTAAGGCCTGAGGGTTTAAATTTAAACATGCTTTTGATCTTGATATACATGTATTTATAACACATGCTTCTGATCTTAAAGAATCCAGTTTCCTCCTCTGTTTTATTGATAAAAACCATAAAATATGCATGCATAATTTGTGTAAATCTCGGATCGAATCGCGTCGGGTTCAAACGCATTGTACGCGGAATGATCTCGTTACCGCTTTGATATGTTCAATGTGCGGCTATCATCATTTGTCTTACTTGATAGGATTTGATTTTTTAAAAATGACACAGAAGACATTTTGTTTTCTTAATCATGTTAATGTTGGTTTCCAAACAGTTTATTTGTTTTTTTCGGTTTCATTATTAATGAATAACACCCCATCTAATAACTGTTCTTTTTCCTGATATTAGACATATCACTAGAAGAGCCATGTTTATTTCTCAGAGACGATTAGGGAAGTACTATTCGATGTGCCATTAAGATGAGAAGTGGTTTGTCAAATTAGGTCATAAAGAAGGACTCATATAGTACATCAATCATGGTAAGAAAATGAAAATATAAGTTGACACTTCACTAGTACATGTTTCTTTTCAAACCGAAAGTAGGATTTCTTGTTGAGGTTTTTTGACTGACTTGACAGAAAAAAAGTGATAATCGCTGATAATATTGATGATTGTAATAATAAATAAATAATGACAATAAAATCAAGAAGTTAGAAACAAAAAAATATTTATATCTATATTAAGTTGTGGGCTATGCGAACTACAGCAATAATATATTAGTAATTCATCATTTTACTCTTTTCACTACCCTGTCCAAAGTTTCTGCTTCCAGCAGAATGAATCATATAGCCTGTCCCAAGATATTTATGCGGCACATTTGGACGATTTTTAATAAAAATACGCATACCTGTGAAAGAAGTGCAATTGAAATAGTTGAAAGGGGTAATTTCCAAGATAATTTCATTGACACATTATCATCTTTCACTCAGAAAAATTCACAGGAACGAAAACTGATTCCTTACGGAGATTTATAATGGGGAATGTTTACATCTTTTCTCTGTTCGGAATGCACTCGGAATACATCGCGCAATTTTTCAACGTTATCATCCGGGCTTGCTGTAATACAAAATCCCCGTAGACATCACATTTACCTAGTTAAATTAGTTCATATCGTATATTTTGCTATCGCTATGTTAGTTGGCCACCTGCCAATTGTGACGTAATTTTGATAACAATGTGACGTATGTTTTTCATCTGATACACAACCAAAACAAGCGATGGGGAGAAAAGGAAAGAGTTAAGTCTGGAAGAAAAAAGAGTAGTTAAAAATATTTTTGAGAGCGGAAATTCAATAACTAAAATCAGTCGATTATTACAGAGATCCCACAGTACTGTGAGTAGCTTTATTAGACGTTATTTATTGCATAGTGAAATAGAAAATCGTTGCAGAAGTGGCAGACCTAAAAAAATTACGCCCCGCGAATACAGAAAATTAGAGAGGTTAGTTAAAGTCAATAGAAGAGACACTTTGGCCGATATTACTGTGAAATTTAACCAAAACAATACAAATCCAGTTGCCAAAAGAACTTTACAGTTTCATTTAGACAAAAATGGTTTTAAACGAAGAGTTAACAGGAAAAAGTTGGTGATAAAAGAAGTGAATAGAAAAAAAAAAGCTCTCGTGGTGTCGGGAAAAGTGGAGGTGGTCTGTTGAAAATAATTGGAGAAAAATTATTTTTTCTGATGAAAGTAAGATAATGATTGGCCACGATGATAGTGTGTACGTATGGAGAAAAGCGGGGGAAGGTTGATGGCCAGATCTTGTTTCACAAAAACTGCGGCCGAAGTTCCAAGTCATGATATGGGGTGCATTTCTTGGTTCGGACCTGGCACAGTTGCATCCGTGGACGGAAATATTAATGCATATAAACACCAAGATATTTTAGAAGATATTCTTTGGCCTGTTGTCGCAGCACATTTTCCTGGAGGGGGTTCTATTTTCAAGAATGATAATGACCCGGTCCATCGCGCTAGATCGACGGTTGAATACAAAACTCGAAACCATATTCCGTCACTTTCCTGGCCTGCCCAGCCACTCGATCTCAACATAATAGAAAATTTATGGCTTTTAATTAAAAGAAAACTTCAATCAAGAAAACAGAACATAAATTCATCGGCAGACTTATTCCAGGAAATTCAGAACATTTGGTTTGATATAACCCCGCAATATGTTCAAAGTTTATATAACTCCATTCCCAGACGAATTATGCAGGTCATCCGGTTAAAAGGTCATCTCTCAAAGTATTAGGTGAGTTTGCTTAAGTTTTCTTATGTGTTTATGTTACTTTTAATTACATAATTTGTCACAGCTTGCACGGAGTGACAATTTTTGCGAGTTGTTTTTATTGCATTTGTCTAAACGTGACGCCATTTTACTGAATACTTTTTGCATGACTGTAGTTTATGAAAACAGGCCTGGCCTTCTTTTTTGATGCAGAAATGGGATTATTTGGGTGACAGTCTGCAGTTATCAGCTGTTTTCTTGGATGATATTGAACTCTTTTTACGTCAGCGGACCAATTTTATGTCCGTCTGGCTATTAGTTATAATTTTTTCTGTGTGACAATGGCCGATTGTATCAGTTGTAACAGTCATTGAATAGTCCATCAAGCAACCCTCGATCATTGTCCAACCATCGGGGATATCCAGTTTGTTATGTCTGTCGTTGGTTGGTCAACATTAAGGCATTTGGAATTTTCTTATATTTCAGCTGGCCAAATTATAATTTTTTCTGCGTGATGGTGGCAGATTTCATCAGTTGTAAGAGTCGTTGAATAGTCTATCAAGCAACTCTCGATCATGGTCCAACCATCGGGGACAGTTTGTTATGTCGATCTGTTGTTAGTTGGTCGACATTTAGGCATTTGGAATTTTCTTATATTTCAGCTGGCTTACACTGAATGACAACTGAAAATTGACCAAGGGTCGATTGGTCTATCAGGCAATTTTGACAAATTGGCTGATGGAGGACCGACCATATATGGATTATGTTAAACATCTACTGTCTATCGGTCAATAAGCAACGGCCAGGCCGACGACGCCATACTGGAGACTTTTTTCGTCAGTAAATTGAAACAATGATGCATGCTTACAGGTGAAAGTTCAGCAATTGCTATATTGTTTATGTAATCAACTGACCTAAAAATCAAACTGTGTCTCAATGTTCGATGATCGTGTGAAGATTCATCTACTAATTTACCGGATATATTCAAACTGTTGAAGATATAGGTGTTCCTAGAAATTAATTTGACCGATCCATGTTTACTGAAACCAGTGTTTGGCGATCATGTTTCTTCAGCCAACTATACGTGAAAAATGTGGTCGCCCCACCATCGGCTTAAATGTGACCTAGGCATTAGGCTGCATAACATTTACATCTGAGAAGATAAATACGGATACCTTAGAAATTCTATCAGAAATATACCGGTACCCTCTCTTATTTTTCTATAGTGTGTTTTTTTCTGTATTTCATTTTTTTTTTTTACAAATTATTGCTAAAATGTGTACATCATGCATTTAGAAGTCCGTGCAACCTTAATACCTTGATCGGAAAGCAACTGACCGTAACGTTCTCGACCTGACATACTAGTTAGTACATGTATATACCCTTGAAGCAGTTAAGGGGTGAGTGAAACTAATGTGGCGACTAAATGTTTTTATGAATTTATCTCAGCTTTATAAGTAAGTGATCCTCTCAAGAGTGTGGCTCTTATATCATGTACTATTAATAATGTACAGAGTCCCAGTTTCACCCTTTTTCCAAAATGTAAAGGACGTTTTAAAAAAGAGAATTTATGGTATGTTTATGAACTCACTGATTCCAAATATCTTTTTATTCTTTGAATTCTGGATTATGAAAAGGAAAATCAAATCATATAGACTTAATCATTTTCAAGAAAAAAGTGACATAATGGAGCTCTCTCTTCCTCCCTCCTGATATTTAGAGGAGGAAGGAGATTGTTTGCATTGAATGATTAATTGGTAATTCTCTCATGATCTATAAAGTACCAGTACTTAAAATTGTGACGTCAATTCCGTTAATAAGTGCTTTAAGATAAAAACTCCCAGTTTCAATCCATAATTAGATATCAAATTTCACAGAAAAAATTTGTTTGTGAACATTTCTGAAATACGAATGTTATAGTGTAATTATGTAACTGATCTGAATTACTATAAAACTACAGGATACACCAAGCTATATAAAAAATATTGACCTAGAATTGTTAAGTGCTTTTTGTTGTTTTTAATTAATTGTCAGTGGCCTCAGATCATGTGGATTTTAATTTCTGGAGATAATTTGACAATGAAATGTACAGATGCAATTGATCACCATTCAATTTTTAGTTTTTAGGGACCCACTCTGCTTGTTCGGAGCATATCTTCTCTCCCTTTAGCCCAATCTGGCTCATACATCACCCACAGAGTGCCTTTGGGTAATAGGTGTGCAGTGACCTTGAACCATGTTTCTAGGTCAAATATGAAGGTCATAACAGAATTTTATGAAAAATCCTTGTTTGGAGGATAAGTACTCTCCCCTTGGCCCAATCTGGCTCATGCATTATCCCCAGAGTGCCTTTTGGTAATAGGTGTGCAGTGACCCTGAACCATGCTTTAGGTCTAAGGTTAAGGTCATTGCAGGGTAATATGAAATATCCTTGTCTGGAGTATATCTTCTCTACCCTTGGTCCAATCTGGCACATACTTCACTCACAGATTGCTTATGTTCAAGGGTGTGCAGTGATTTTGAATGATGTTTTGTAGGTCAAGGGTCAAGGTCATATCAGAACATGCAAAAATTCTTTTTTCAGAGCATGCATACTCTCCACTTAACCCTATTTGGCTTCTACTTCACATAAACAGAGCTTTTGAGTAAAGGGTTAGCAGTGATCTTTAACCAAGTTTCAAGGTCAAATGTGAAGGTCATAGCAGAATTTTATGAAAAATCCTTGTTCGGAGCATATCTTCTCTCCCTATTGGTCCAATCTGGCTCATACTTCACCCACAGGGTGCCTTTGATCAAATGGTATGCAGTAAACTTGAATGATGTTTGAAGGTCAAGTGTCAAGGTCATATCATATTACACAAAAATCCTTTATTTTAAAGAGCATATATACTCTCCACTTAGCCCTATTTGGCTCATACTTCACATAAAAAGAGCTTTTGGGTTAATGGTGTGCAGTGACTTTGAACCAAGTCAATGTAAAGGTCATAGCAGATCTCTTTTTAATCAATTTTAGGTCGTAGATTATTTCTCATTTAATTAACCTTGCTGAAGTTGAACAAAAACACCTGTATGTCAATAAAGGGGTAATGTCATTGAATGAAGAGTTTTATGGCAGCTGGGAAATTTCTAAGTTATAGGACAAAGTCAAAGCAAAATTCTCTGAAATGTTTTTCACCTATTGTCCATTATTTAAGCGGGACCCTTTGAGATGGTTATCATCTCAATGTTGTCTAGTTATATTTACTTAATAACTTTCATTATTTTCAATGTTCAAATATAAAAAAAAAATCATTTGGTTTTATTATGTGTGCAAGGGAGTTAGTTTAATCCTTGTTCTATTCCAAGCGGAGCTGAATAATTACCATTGTGACCTTTTTACAGCTGAAATTGTTTTTCAGAAAATATAATTATACATGTATGTAAAAAAAGATTTCTTTAAATATTTCACTCTTAAGTTAACCCTTTAAGTGGCTTTTTTGATACAACAGATTTATAAAAATCTATGTACACTAATCTTGGTTAAGTCGATCTGTTATCTTAAATTTTCTGTACAAATTGATTTTATTTTTTGATTATAGTGTTTAATCTAATAATTCCTATTTTATGAATTTTTTTTTGATTTTCTATTAAATTTAAATGTGAGTGCCATTATTAGATGGCCACATTAGAACTGTTTATAGTATTTGTATATACGTGTGTATATAGAACTGGCCCAATTAACTAAACAACTCGAACACCAGTTTCAGACATTCACAAGATCAAAAGCAGTTCTTGGAAAAAAATAATTCCCTTAATATGCTATTGTTTATATAGGAAGTTCATTTCCTTTTCATATTGTAGGTCAGCTGTATGCAAATTGATCTAGATGCTCAACATTGGAGGAAGTAAACAACTATTGCTGTGTTAAGGAGTGAAAACCATGCCTCTGCTTTCACATTGGTTTGTAGTGGGATTTCTTCTCAGTTTGATCCCAGGATTCCAAGCATTTTTTTTTGAACAGGGGCCTCCATTGGGAGGTTAGTGCTTTTAGATTTGTCGACTGAGTTCCTGATGTATAAAATGTTAAAAATTGTTTATTGAATATACAGGTTTTGAGATCAGGTTCCACCGTCACCAACATTTTCAAATCACTCAACTCATTCCTCAACTCAAATCCTTTAAAGAAAAGCACATAAAAATTTGAGGTCAAATCTCAGACTTGAGGCTGAGTATTGACTTGAGGAAAGTTGGTGACGGTTGGGCCTGGTTGATATTTTTTGGCAACTTTTGTCAAAGTCATTGTTAGGTTTGCTATTCCTGGTGTGTATGAAAGTAAGAATGAGGGTTAAAATCATTATTCCTTGCAACTCGTTGAGTGGGGCATTCATTATAAATTACTACTAAAGATGACATTCGCCAAATTGTTTCAGAGATACTCCTCATTCAAACTGTCAGTCCATCCGTATATCTGTCAGTCATGGTTTTTTTAACACAATTTCTCTTCAAACCACTGTGAATATTGATTATGAATTCAGCCAAACTGAAGTTGTTTTTAAAGAACAAATTATTTACATATGCATTTGTTTCCAGTCATATGAAATATACCAAGATGATTTTCGTTTATCTTTTTCATTTTTACAGAGTTGACTCCAAAAAATCCATTGATTTTAATAAATCAGACCTTGCAACTCAATTGTACAGTATTTCCTGACTCTGGCTTGAATACTAGCCTTTTGACATTTGAACTTCCACTTAACAAACAGGCTAGCTCTGATATGCTAACTGTAGTGGGAGACAGGACACTGTTGTTAA
Source organism: Magallana hongkongensis (assembly GCA_016163765.1). Classification (NCBI taxonomy): domain Eukaryota; kingdom Metazoa; phylum Mollusca; class Bivalvia; order Ostreida; family Ostreidae; genus Magallana; species Magallana hongkongensis. The sequence continues at coordinate 51,955,413 of WFKH01007768.1, read as the reverse complement.
ATAAAGTTATCAGAAGCGAGGATGACGAAGGGAACTACATATGTTGGCATAATGAAACAGATATTCCTCTTCATATGGTCGGCTCGGTATATGCTGTTGTAGAATGTAAGTAAATAATTGAGTCCAGGCCCGGGGCCATAAAACTTAATAAACAAGATCGCTTATAATCGCAATCTTACTTTTCCAGTATATGTCCTCCTTTTGTGAAACTCAGACTGAGATCAAAAGTGGGCTCATCCAAGTTTTATGGTCCTGGGGCCAGATGCTAATGAATTTGTTATAATTCTCATAAAGAAAATTAAGATGATTGTTAGGGAAATCCATGAGTATTCGAGTACTCGACTATCACTTGGTCACGCCGATCATTGACTAAAATTTTCTTAGTTGATTACTCGTTATAAAGTGAAGAAAAAAAAAAAAAAAAAAACAATTTCTTTTAAATGCGGAAATTGTTGGGTTTTAAATGAAAATAACAGTATTCTTTTGTAGGCATTTTTGATCATGTAACACTCTGTTCCATTGAACAGGTGTCCCTAGTATATTTATAAGCAGCCAATAATTGATCTCTTTTATTTTGTATATCATTTTTTTTTTTTTGAATAGAAGTACTTAAGCAAACAAGTACTTGAAGAGATCAATTTGTGGTTCTTATCAGTTATTCATTGAATAAGATGTTAGTATTAATCAAAAATTTAATCATATCAGTAATCATTTTGAGGCGTTTGTTTTTATAATCATTAATTTTGAATGTTGATTTCCATGGGACAATGACTAACATGAAACAGGTCACATTTGATTTGCCTTCGATGATATGGAGCTCAATTATAAGCATCAAAAGAAAAAGGAAAAGCTAAGACATATATTAGCTAACAGATATTTAGATACAATACTTATTAATGTATTTCAAATCAATAATATCAAGTGAGTATTATCATAATTTTTTAAAAGATATTTTTGAGTTTAAGTTATGGTGTATGTGATAGTAGCAATATTTTATTTGTAAAGGACATACAGTTTCAAATAAATCAACGAGTACTTGACTATCGCTCGACTAAAGGCTTCAATTAATTGACTAAGCCAACCGAGTAAAATTGACATCCCTAATTATTTTCGATATTTACATCTACCAAGTATGATTCCCTCTATTTCCTACAGAATTAACTTATAGTTAATTCATAGCTCTATAGAGCTATAAATTTACAAAAAGTTTTGGTATAATATCTTTAATTAATTTTCAAGCGTTGGTCATCCATCTTTGGTGATAAAACGGTCATAAATTATTCAATTTAATTGATACAAAATGACATTCATAAGTGTTTGTCATGTGAAGTCATATGAAATATGGGCATTTATACCCTTAAACGGTACATTTTCTGAAGAAGGATTAATGCGTACAAAATATAAAAGCATAAAAAAACTGGCATGCTCCATGAAGCATATCTAATCATAATAATTAAGCTGTATATTTTTTATGGTGCATTTGAAAAAAAAACAATTTTTACTTATTTTATGGAGAATTCGTCGTTTAAATCTGAAAAGATTTGCTGGTATCATGCGAGTAGTCTCGCGCTCACAATCAAACTTGTCCACAAACTTTTTTAACAACTCTCATAGGTATTCAATTAAGGAATAAGGAATCATTCTTTGAGTATTATGAGGTGATAATTTTGGTCAGGGTGTGGTCAAATCCAATAAAGCCCGAAGGGCTTAATGATAGATTTGCCACGCTCCGACCAAAATTATCACCCCATAATATTCAAAGAATGATTCCTTGTTACATATATTTATATTATTTCCAATTTATACACTTTAAAACAACATTTCTACCACTATTTTTTTATGTAGCACATGCTATGTATTACTACGCGGCGCAGCCAATACCGTTTTTCAGTTATGCTATGAAACACGCCCATTTTGTGTCGCTCATCTTTTATGAAATTATTGGGCTATAGGGTTCAAAATTGATTCGTAATGTTATCACAGACAAAGACAGTTGAAAATGTAAATATTGTGTCATAAATGCCCATATTTCTTATCTTAGACTTATAAAAAGATTGTGTTAAATTAAGGTACTTGTGTGTCTCTTGGTATCATTTTGAAGAGGTACATGTATATCAAACAAATAAGATTACAGTTGAACTTCGATATCTCGAACACTGATATCTCAAATACAATGGATATGTCAAAGTGATTTGTAAGTCCCAACCATTTATTTTTTAAGTATTTTACCCTTGATATCTCGAATACTCGGATATCTCGAAGTTTTTAAACAGTCCCATCTAGTTTGAGATAACGAAGTTTGAGTGTATTAATAAGCATAATGGGGATAACAGGCCTGCAATTATTGAATATGTTCATGTAACCTATCTTGATTATTTATAGATTGATTCATCATTAGCTTATTGTTTACAGAGATAAAAATCTAAACAAAAGTTGGTGATAACTAATGATTACACTACTTTTGATGTTACACGAATGTACATTAGATCTTTTTGAAAGTGGCAGAAATTACCATATTCATTACATGTCTGATTTTTTCAAGTTTTATAAAAGTTTTTTTTTTACATTTCTCAGATGAAGATGTGAGGAATGTCACAGACTTTCAATGTATTTTGGACAGTACAAGTATTCCACAAGAGTTCCGCTGTAACTGGACTTTAGGAAAGTACCTCCATCTTGCGTACCTGAAAATTAACATAATTTTGTAAGTATATTACAGAAGATAACCTGGTTTACTATACACCCATCAATTTTCCCTTCTTGATACTGTCAATTTTACAGAGTGGGATCCCATTTTCCGGATCACCACACTGTTGGTTTCGAATTCCATATCACCATTCTCTGAAACTGATGACGTAGTACGCATTAAATAACGTCTGTATTTTAACGTGTTTTAAAAGAGTTTGTTTAAAAAATAGCTTTGTTATATAAGTAAACGTTTTACAGTCAATTTTAAAAAGATAGTTTTGTAATTAAAACTTTTAAATAGACAAGGGTATATAATAAATTTATCATTATAACAGTAACTTGATCCAAAGAGCCTGATCAAGTCTCGTTGCCAGGTGCGGATCATCAGATCAAAAGAGACGCTTTGGCAACAACCCTTTGGATCAAGTTACTGTTGTAATAATATATATTTATTATGCCTCTATGAATATTTTTATGCCCCCCCTTGGAAGAAGGGAGGGCATATTGCTTTGCTGCTGTCTGTCTGTAGGTCGGTCGGTCGGTTGGTCCACCAACAGTTTTCTTGTTGAATTTGCTTACCCACCCGTAAACTTGTCTCAACACTCATACACTTGTTTCCATACACAAGTTTTGC
>WFKH01007768.1:51929077-51952081 GCA_016163765.1 Magallana hongkongensis | reverse complement strand
GTCTAAAATAGTCATACTTAATGTCACAAACTTAGAATTCAAAACTTCCAAGATATTTAGAAAGGAATTCTGGACACAGAACATTAGTAAGTAAACTATAGTTAATTATAATACTTTACACAGGAAAATATTTGCCCCTGTTTCATTTTCGCCCCTTTAGCCCTCACTCTCAGTGGGGAAATTTAAGACTGGGCAAATTCTGATTTAAATTATTTCTCATAAATTTTGACACAACTTTTCTGGGCGAATTCAAGATGGGGCCAAACTGTTTGCATGACATATTGTATAGAAGGGCAAAACGAAAATAAAGGGCAAAAATGACCCTGTATACAAAACATCATTATTAATGTATGATATTGCTCAATTTCTAATTTAAAATACCATGGTAGTGTATACTATAGTCAGTGGCGTAGCTAGAACTAGAATGAAAAGTGCCTAAAATCTAAAATCAGGCACCAAATAAGGCGAGGGGTCTGGGGGCCGCTCAAGGCCCCCAGCAGGTCAAGGGCAGCGCCCTGGTGGGGGGTTCAGGGGAGCGAAGCCCCCCGACGGAAAACGGATTTCGTGTTTTAGAGATAACCCAGGAACAAATTTTAGGCACTTTTCGTACATAAAATTTTGGGTTTTTTTTAACGATTTTTTTTCGTAGTAAAAAAGCAAAAACATTTTGTAATACAATCTAATTTGTTTTCACCAGCAGTCTTTTTTAATTAAGCGTAATCAAAGTGAATGACGGAAAAATTATACTAAAGCTAATATCTGTCTCCATAGTTTAGTTTACTATTAAAGGGAAAACATTAGGACTTTGAAATTGAATGTCATAATTCAAAAACAGTTGCAATTATATTGTTATTTTAAATTTTAATAAGAAAACAGAAATATTGCTTTGTTTTTTAATTACATAGTCGTATATAATGTTACACGAAGTCAAGGCATCTATTTTTATTAGCCGCAAATATGTCAATGATAGTTGATATCGCATTTGTGACGTCAAACAATCAGAGTCTTGAAATAGAGAAAAGACAGATATTTACTGTGTGGTGTTTTATATATATTTTTAAAGTTAAATGTGACATTTTAACAGTTTTAATTTTTGATCTTAAAATAATTTGTAGGCACGTGCCTTAAGTGCCTAACGGCAGCTACGCCACTGATAGTGTAACTGACATAAAGTTTGAGTAAAAAAACCCCAAAACATTTGGACATATGCAGGTGATAATAATTTGTATCATTAGCTGCTCAAATTTTAAAGTTTTCCAACTTTTATCTCTTACTACTGCCATATTAGCTTTCATTTTGTATTGCTACTCTTATTGCTTCTTATCTGCTATACCTTTAATATTCATACTCCTTTGTATTTTATACTAGCTGGTATTTCATTCAACTAGCACATTACCATAATTTTATTATACCCCCCGCAAACAAAGTTTTGATGGGTATATAGGAATCACCTTGTCTGTCTGTCTGTCCGTCTGCCTGTCTGTCGGTCTGCCTGTGCAGTCATGTCCAGTCCATATCTTTCTTATGGAAAAACATTGAAAGTTCTTACTTCACACAAAGATTGCTTATGACCTGAGAATGTGTCTTGATTTTGACCCAAGGTCATTTGAGCAAGTTCAATGTCACTGGAAGGAAAAGTGCAAATTCGTGTCCCGGTCTATGTCTTTTTGATTGAGAAACATTGAAAGTTCTTACTTCACTCAATGATTGCTTATGACCTGAGGGTGTTTCATGATTATGACCCAAGGTCATTTGAGCAAGTTCAATGTCACTGGAAGGAAAAGTTCAAAATTTGTGTCTGGTCTATATCTTTCTTATGGAGAAACATTGGAAGTTCTTATTTCACTTAAATATTGCTTATCACCTTAGGGTGTGAATGATTTTGACCAAGGTCATTTGGGCAAGTTCAAGGTCACTGTAAGGAAAAGTGCAAAATTTGTGTCTGATCTATTTTAAATGTTTCTTATGGAGAATCATTTACACAAAGGTTGCTTATTACCTGAGGGTGTGTCATGAACTTGACCTAGGCTCAATGTCACTATAAGAAAATGGTGCATCCATTACTTTCCAATAGAGAAATACTGGTACTTGAGTTATTATATTTTCTTAGCGGGGGCATCATTTGTTAGCTTGCTCACATTACCTCTTGTTTTCATTAGAAACATGCTCTCAGGAGCAAATGAAACCAAGGGCATACAATGCTAGGAAATATCAAATAAAACAAATCACTGATCAAAAGGCCAGCCATTTATATTTTAAAAATCCTCATTGCAGAATGCTCCCATTTTTGGAGAATCAGTTTAAAGAGGAATAGGACACTACCATACTGATACATACTGTCAAGGTGTCCTCAACCACCACAATATGATAGTAGTTGAATGTGCTGTTTTTATGTTTAAGGTTTACTTTCAGACAAATCTGTTCATGCTGATTATACGATAACTTTGTTTGTATTGTAGGTAAACCTGCACCTCCAAGCTTCATCAACGCTTCCTCCTCCTCCCCGGAGCAATGTGGCTGTGCCTCCATTACCTGGGCGACCATACCCGGGGGAGTGAACACAACCTCTTCTGTCACTCTGATGTCAAAGTGGAACACCGTCCCTCTGGTGAGTAGAAACCTTGATCCACAGAGCAATATCTCTATATTGGATGTTTGTTACTCCTAGACTACATGAATACATACCGTAAAGTAAATTTCTGTTTGTAAAGTGCTATTTTATTGGCTGAATGAAAAAGTTTTTACTTGTATACACTTTTTTTAATGATGTCACAAAAAACTATAAATTTGCACGGTGTTAAGTTTAAATTTTTTTTCATAAATTAGTTTATTGTAGTAATTCATGTGGACAATTTTTCTTAATTTCTATACTTAATGATTGAGAATTAAATTACATGGCAACAATTCAATATTTACAATATCTACACTCATATGAATGGAGTTGGGACAATTAACACTGCACAGTTTTTATATATAACTGTATTTATGTTCGTAGAACTGCTTCATAGTTTTTAAAGTGTATTCACTACTAAACTGTTCAACCCAGTTTATACTCGCATAAATTCTCTAGCTATATTGAATTTTTTCCTTTATATGTATTATATACACAAAATGAGATTCGAAAATAGTTTCTTTCCTTCCCTGTTTATATGTTATTTAGTTTACATAGAGGTATTTGTATTGTAATAGGGTCCATGTAATTCACAGATTTAAAGAGAAAAGTTCTACAACAATTACCAGAACTTAGACAAATCTATAGAATTCTGATGGTTGTAAAATGATAGAGACAATTAGATTGAAAAGTTCAGTTTTAGAGAAAATCAAATTTCAATGTGTTGCTAGACCTCCATCAAAATGTACACACAAATTCATGCACCTATAAACTTCCATACAGCCTGTGAAAGATGTACCAGTAGATAATATCACGAAACATTCTGCATGCTATTGGAGAAGTTTATAAAGGTCAAATGTCTACTGGTTTTTTCTGTAAATAGTGTTTTACAAGTTCACACCCACTTTATTTGTATAATTTTAAGAAAGTTATATATGTACATGCATGAATATACTTTTAACAATTTAATTCCTTGGTTATTTTTTTCATGTGGGATATGTTACATTCGAAACAAAAATTGATATTAGGGCCCCGCTCTGCAGGCGCCCTATAGTGATCAGTCTGTCCATCCGTCTTTCTGTCCATCCATCCATCTTTCTGTCCATCTGTCTGTCCGAGATCGCTTGTCCGGAGCATATCTTCTCTCTCCTTGGCCCAATCTGGCTCATACTTCACCCACAAAGGGCCTCTGGGTAAAGGGAGTGCAGTGACCATGAACCAAGTCAATGTGAAGGTCATAGCAAATCTCTTTATAATCAGTTTAGACCATAGGTTATTTCCCATTTGCTTAATCTTGCTCAGATTAAACAAAAATGCCTGTATGTAAGGGGTAATGAGGTTGAATTAGAAGTTTAATGCCAGTTGGAAAGTTATAGGTCAAGGTCAAAGCAAAATTCTCTGAAAATCTTTTCATCCTATTGTTCATTATTTAAGCGGGGCCCTTTGAGATGGTCACCATCTCAATGTTGTCTAGTTATATTTGCAGTATGTTTTTATAAAAACTGCTATAGCCAGCTAAACAAAAAAACACATGTTTAGTTATTGTTAAAATAACCATTGGGCTTATTGTTTTCAGACTCACATTGTGAATACTGACAGCAGTTTGGAAGTCTGTAACCTGGTACCAGCCACCAATTACATGGTAACCATCAAGATCAAACCTGTAGGGGGAATGTATTACAGCAACACTGCAGATACAGACTTTGAAACTTGTCACACAGGTTGGTGTTTCAGTGTAAATGTGGTTGGTATACTGAGATTGTGACATTTTGAAACTGTGATATATGTCACAGTGAATAATGACTATCGTATATGAAATAACCAGACCAGTCTGAGGAAAACATTGAAATTGGGTTAGATTTGGGGAAGATTCATTTCTCATAATGCATGCACATGTCTTTTTTTAAATGATTGCAATTCATTTATTTTATCACTTGTAATTCTAAAAAATCTTCCAATATTATTTGGTTGAACTAGCTTCTTTTCAAGATTCAATAATTTTTGCACCAGGTACTTTAAAGCAATGAAATAAACCGTGCAGTAGAATTTTGGAGGCTAGATGGTAATCAATAATAGTACAAAATATCATCTTCCAAATAAATTTTCTTGATTAATTTTAATTGACATCTTTTCACAGTAAAAAATAATTCCTATATTGAGGCTATTGCCATATTGTTCAGTTTTCACTTGAATTTTTTGATCTGTCAGCTTGTACGGGTACATGCATAGTGACTGTCAAAATCATCAAACTAAGTTTCTTTATCTGAATTACATTGAAAAATAATATAGAATGACCTAAACCAACTCTGAACTCATTTATTTAAGTAATGTTAATGGTTACAATAGCACTAGGTTTTTTATTATAGCCCCATCTTCGGCACCTTATATGGAAGCAAGTGGTTATTCCAGTGGAGACTGTGCCTATGGGGATCGCCCTGTGATAGTGTATTGGAAGGTAAGAACAAATTAATGTTAAACTCCATTTATCAGCTCTCCTACTAATAAAAGAATTGGATTCCTGAATTTAGACAATGATTTGATTACCAAACATTAAGTGTTTCTGTATCAGCATGTAAATACATACAGTAAATATTCTGATTTCTTTTGAATCCACAATACTCACTGTTTTGTGATGAAATCGTAGACTGTGATTTACAGTTATAGCAAAGTGCTGTGGACCTGCATGAATGTCCATAATTTGTTACTGTAATATGATTCCTAGCCCTTTGCATGATTGGCTAAAATCTAACATTCTCATTCTGGCTTGACAAATATTGTACATCTTGGATAGCTAAATCATAGTATTAACCCCAAAACAGCAAAAATTGTATAGTATTTAATGTGAAAATAATTATGCATAAAATACGTTGCAGACTTCAATTTACGATATACAATACCAGTACTGGTATTATACAATTATAGCCTTTTGATATCGGTCAATACATGGTTTTATAGACCTGACGAGAGTATATTGACCGAGGACGAAGTCCGAGGTTGATATACTCTCATCAGGTCTATAAAACCATGTATTGACCGATATCAAAGGGCAATAATTGTTTTATTATAATAAATCAAAAACTAAATCTCTTCATTCTCTTTAAGCATATAATTGTAAAATATTTTGTTCATAATGTATAGGTGTTGATTTCGCTATTATGACGTCACAATGTTGCACGTGCCGAAACCATTATTTTGTCATGAAAATCTATTTTTAGTATAGTGAGGTCTATAAATATTCTTATTTTAGTATAGTAAGGTCTATAACAGAATTTATAGCACAGTCATGTGACAGCAATTGACCAATCATGTGCTTGGGAAAAATACGATATTATAATAAATTAATTGATAAAGAATGTTATTCTGGTCAAAGTACCAGTAATATATGTTCATAATCTAGGTAAATTTCAAAGCAGCTGTGTCTTTCGAAAACTGCTCATTACTGTACATGTAATGAAATACAGTACCTATAAGATTTTGATTTTACAAAGTATCAGCTGCAACATTCCCTCTATGTTGCTATTTTATCTATTGGTTTTTTTTTACTATGCAGAAAATTAACCCAAAGTATCATAACGGGCCTTTGTTAGAATACAAAGTGTTTTTGGATGATGCAGAAGTGGGAGCAAGGGGTCCTCAAGAAGTGTCCTCCTCTCTCCCTGTACGGTGCGAGGGGCAGCATAATGTGTCGGTCAGAGGCTGTAATCAACAAGGGTGCTCTCCAAAGGCCTCCATTCTGATTCCAAGCTACAGAGGTAAAACTGAAAATCAAAGTACTAAAGTACTGACGGGAGTTGATTTTATGGACCATTATTCATTTTAAAATCAACGATATGTCATTTCGCATAGCAAATAGTTTTTTATCTGTATTTGAATTACGCACATTTTTTATAATATAAATTCTCGGGCTTTTCTGACGAGAATTCCGAGAAACCCCATATGAATCATGTTGTGTAATATTTAAAGATAGAATTAATTCCATCAAACTTTGTATCAGTAATCAAAATATTTCTAGAAAATTGTATGGATCAAAGCAATATTGAACTCTTGTCTTGTTCAACCAGGGCTCGGCTGTCTCTGTTAATCTCCACCAAGCAAGAGAGACTCTCTGCTTGTCGTAGATTTATGGAGACAGTTGAGTGTCTGGTTGAACAAGACTATATTTAACTCTGGCGTAGGGATACATGAAACTACAAAAAATATTTAAGTTGTTAGTACCATTTAAAATCTGACTATTTTCAAGGTATTTATAAATAACTTAAAGATTCCATGAAAAACAATGCTTCAGAATACATTACATTGAATTTATTGATTATTTTCAAGAAGTCTTGTCAGCAGTGATGATTTGTGCTTAGGTCCAAACACTGTTTCATATCCGGTTTGCCAGAGTGAGAGTTGATTCAAATCAACCACAAAAAATGATAAAAATCTTTTTTATTATTGATAAAATTTATTTCTCATTTTTTCCCCCCATTCAGTGTATTTTCAAAGAAATACTGTCGTTTTGTATGGGTATATTGAATCGCTTAAATAAATGATATAAAAAAGTACCTGGTAATCAAGTACTGTACCAACCATACACATGTACAATATGGTAGATGGTGACAAATAATGAACAGATGCTCTTTCTGGGTCATCCCAATATTTACAGTAAGTGATTGATCTGTTACAAATAACTTGTAACTGACTCAAGTAGATGGTATTGTGGTAGGCATATTTATTAAAGCAAGATCTATGATGTGAAGTGCCAGCTAGCACCACATCTCTGTAGAATAATGCATGGAGAAAAGTACATGTTGAAACTACATTTTAAATAAAATTTGGCTGCATCCCAGACTTACTATGGCAACCCCAGCAGTCCTGATCCAAAAAGGATCACGCATCTATTGTCTAAGATGGAAGTTATCAGAAGATTCATTTAATTCATTTATGACATGAAAGTTTTCCCTTCTGTAGAAATAGTGGATCTGCAGAAAGTTGTAATGGAACAATTGGGGAGTGAAGTTCACCTGACCTGGTTTGGAACTGAAAATGAGGCTATAACAGCTGTAGACATTGCCTGGTGTAAAATGAGACCTGCAGGTTTCAAATGTAAGGTAAGGACTCAATACATGCAGTACTATGCTGCCATATAAAGGATATTAATGAATCTATTCGATCTGATAGATTTTTCAAACTTTAAGATACATACATTTACATGCATATGCAATTTCAAGTTTCAGATTGACTTGAGTTTTACGCAAACTGATGATAAGAAGGGTATTTTTTGTCGATCCAGGATCTAGAGGGGATGGACAATGGTGTAAATTTTGGATTAGTTCAACATATTTTGATGATTTTATTCTAGTTTCTGTCTTGCAGGAGGAAATTCAGTTTCTTAGAAAAAGGGAAAATGTCAACAGCATTGTTCTGCACCAAGGCATAATCGGTCAAGATATTGATGATTACCTCTTTGGTGTAGCTGCCATCAATGACAGAAACATCAGCAGTGGAGTTACATGGCAGGATGAATGCAGATATGTAAAGAATGCAGGTATGTCAGTGACTTCATCACCAAGGTCTGATTTGTTGAATAAAACAGGAAATTCAATGCTGTAATATCAAGGTTCTTAATACTTGGATATATTCTCCCTTGTGCATGATTCATCACGTAAACAATATACTGGTACATTATTTATTTTCTGATACACGAGAAGTTCTTATTCACAATAAGCATTCAAGTGCCACAAAATTGCATTTTAAGTATTTAGCAGACAATGATTATCTTTAAGGAGCCAGAGTTGAAGGATTTCCAAGTGAGTAGTTGACATATATTTCACCCCTTTCTTGGTATAGCAATCACTAGAAAATAATTAACCAATGTTTTGTTTGCAGTGCCCCCAGCTGTTCAGCATGTGTCCCTGCTCCCCTCTCTCCCAAAGAACAGCCTGACCGTAAGCTGGGCTCCGATCAACTGTGACTCGGGAACTGACAACGCTTATATCAACCAATACCAGATCATCTACTGCCAGCAGCCTACAGTGGACACCTGTGATAGTACAAAAACATTTCTTAATACTATTTGCACTATTAATATGCCCCCTTCAAAGAAGGGAGGGTATATCGATTTGCTGCTGTCTGTCTGTCTCTCTGTTGGTCAGTTGGTTGGTTGGTCCACCAACAGTGTCCCTTTATTTCTTCACAGAGTTTACACATATTGAAATGAAATATGGTATACAGATTTTTCATAATAATATCTAGACCAAGTTCGATTTTGGGTACAATCGAGCAATTATCGACAGAGCTATGCCCCTTGAACATAGAAAAATTCCAATTATTTGCAGTTTCCGTTCATTTTCTTTGCGGATGTTTCCAAGGGAGGGGTCACAAGTGTTTCACAAAAATCTCTTGTTTGACTTTTGAAAGCTTAACAACTGCATCTATATTTTAATTGAAACTTTCAAACAGTACATTTTAAATTGCTATGATTTAAAAAATATTTCTGTAGTCTAAATGTTGATGTATGGTAAATGCATTCTGATCACATATTGACTTAAAATGTTTTATGCTAGGGTTTGCATTGAACAATTTACATATTTATATGCTGCATTTTATTTTATAACTCAATTGTTTCAGCCTCGGAGGTCTCTGTGGTGAATGCTTCTGCGTGGGGTATGACTCAGTACACTCTCAGAGACCTGAAGCCCAATGTGGAGTATGGAATTATGGTCAGGGCCATGTCTCTGACAATGGAGGGACCACAGAGTAAAATGATTACTGGACGGCCCAACAGTAATGGTAAATCAAATTGTAGCAAATAAATGTATGTGTTCACAGCCTCACATATTGTGTAGGATGATTTTAAAAGCAGATTTTCAACTGATAATTGAACCAAGTTGGTGATTTTTTTTTATAACAAAATGTTTGGTTGGGAAGATGACTTTTAGACATGTTTAGGCATTAAGAATTAATAGCTTGGTTCCCAGGCCAACTCTTGTCCGATTTCACAATGCTATTTCGAACAACTCTCAACTTCTGAGCTTTGAAGTTTCCAGAAGAGAATGAAGATTTGTCAATAAATCTTAGTTTGGGTTATTAAATCATAAGTGGACACATTTTTATGAAATAAAAAGAAATTCCCCCACCCTCTAGCATCTGTGTTTCACTAAATTGGCCTGAGAACCAAGATATAATTTTTTTTGTGGCCTCAAGAAAATACAATATCATTTTCAACTGTTCTTTGACATCGTGATTTTGATGATGGGATAATTGTTGTATTGCAACTTGAAAATTGGTACTTAGTATTAAAACCGAAATAAAAATAAAATAAAACAGAACTGTGGCAGTACTCTGATTTTTAATGGGTTTATTCAGATTTTTTTCCATATAAAATTAACTCATTAAACATGTTTAATCTTTACTAACCACTTACTCATGATCATAACCATATATTCCCTTTCCTTTTGTTTGCTTTAGTATTCTTGAATCCTTCAAAACCTCATGAAAATATCTTGTCATTGGTTATAACATTCTGTCCTTTCTGGCGTATTTTATTTCTTAAATATAATCTGCAACATGACTACTTTATATTTTATTTCTTAAATATAATCTGCAGTATGACTCCTGAAAGTAATTATATTGTATATTTTATTTAAGAAATAAAGTATGTCAGAGGGGACAATTCTTTAGCCAGGCTAACCAACTAAAACTACAGAGAACTACAGACCCTTCAGTGTACTACTGTCCTATAGTTTTGTTTCTTGCCACTTTTTCTCACATGCACGCTTTGTGGTTTTTATGATACATGATTCTTGCACTGCGCAGTAAGAGAAAGATTCCCTTGCCATTTGCTACAAGTTTACAACAAAAGAAGAGTTTAAAATTATAGTAAAACACTACTGAGTATGCTTTTAATTGTTGGTTGACGTACATATTTGTTAGAAGTGCAGGCGTATTGCAAAGACCATAATAAAAGCAGTAATGTTTAGATCTTGTGAAATTTACTACCCAAGAAAACCCAGTCTTTATGTGAACCTTTTCGCTAAAACAGCATTTAATTGAAAAATTCTTTTGAACAACTTAGAAATTGGTGAATATGTATTTTCAGAACAGAAACCTAATCCAAAGGGTCAGAGACTCTTTGGATAAAGTCACTATTATGACGATAACTTTATTATATGCCCTTCCATTAAAGGGTAAATTTAACAAAACTATCTTTGTTTACTTAACCTGCAGAACATTTAAAACCATCTTTAAGCCAACTCCATTATCATAAAACGTTATTTTTTGTCTACTACGTCATAAGTTTCAGAGATTCAGTAAACCTCACTGTGGTGATCTGGAAAATCGGATCACACTCTGTTAAATTAACAGTATGAAGAAAGGAAAATTGATGGGTATATAATCAAATTCTTGATTGAATAACATTTTTTAAAGTAAATAGTATATTTTCTTCCATTAACTTTCATATATGAGCAGTGATTAACAGATCTGTATTAAATAATTTTTTTTTTGTTCAGATCTTAAACATCTCAGACAGTGTTCTTTAATTTACCATTTTTAAACCTCCATGTAATCAAAATACTGTAGATTCCTTATTCAACGTGAGGAATAAATTCAGCGTTAAGTCGCGAGAAGCACCTTAGCAGATTTTAAAATTGTGCTTTTATTTTTCTGACAATCATGAACTAAATAAAATTATAACAAAAGTTTTGCGCTGTTGATTTTATATTCTGGCAATTTAACACAAAAACGGAAGAATTTAGGAATTAAATACGTAAAATAAGGAATCGTCAGTATCGGATATATTTTGTGGCCCGTGTGCCTATTATTCAATTAAGCAACCCTAATAGTCCCCAATAAGTAAGAGAATAATGCATGCTAATCAAAACATTTCTTTCTTTTTCAGAGAAAGAAAAAACTGTTTTAGGTTGATTTTTTTAAAGAGAAAATAAAGATTCTTTTGTCATCAATTTCTTTGTTTTCCTTTTAATTCATTCAAGATAGTTATATAACTCTAAATCCTGAATTTTTTTTCTAGTTTAAAATTAATAAAGGTTAATTAGTCCTTCTATTAGATATATAACTCATACCTGGATAAAAATGATTACTGTTGAATATTTAAAAAAATTGATGTTGGCCAAACTTTGTGAATTACCAGATTTTGACAGGTTCATGGGAACAATCATTTCGTAGCTTTATTTTTTTTTTGATTTGTTGAGATGTAAAATATTCGAAGAGGGATACCTACAAAATCCACTAATTTAAAAGTTAATCCACCATCAATATTAAACGATTCCACGGTGTTCGGATTTTTAAATTGCAAACTAGAAGATTATTTCTGTCATAGTCCTGCAAGGCATGCGCAAGTCGTTTGCATTAATTCATCTATAATCTAGTATAGAACATAACATAGCTAGTAAGGTGGGTAGTTTTGCAGCTTGTACTTTTGTTTTGTTCATTTTTTTCTCTCGTTTTTCTCTCTTTACTATTTCATATATACATGTAGTACTACTATAAATAACAATACCTGGCATTTCTATATCATAATTTAAATGTTTTTGTGACCATATAATCAGGGAAAGAACAACAATGTATGTGCTTGGTGTCCAATCCGGTTTCTATAAGTAATATATTTTGGGGGGAAAATGTTCGAAAATTAAGATTTGGAAATCAATATTAAAAAGAGAAATATGTAGAGTTACAGAATTTTAAAGGGACAATCAAAGACACGATTTGAGCTAGAAATTTGAAAGTTTTATTTTTCAGTTGCCTAGATCCAAGATATTTCTAAAACTTCTCGAAAATTTTAATTTTGAAGTCAAGGTACAAAAGATAAGCAAAACTTAGAATATTTTGTAATATAAACATAGTCTGTGCCATGCATTTGTTTAGAATGTATTGTAAAGAAATTACCATGTGTTTTATACAAGAACTCCTGCCTATCAAATTAGACCGATAAACCGTGTTCATGAATAACTAAAAAACAAAAATTATGCCAAGATTTGATGGAAAGGATTAAAAAAAACCCACCAGTCCTGTGTAAGCAGAAACAAAGGTCGAGCAAAGTTTATATAAAAAACTAGATAAATCTCGCTTTTAACTTAAATTCACTAAATAAGCGTTATCGATTGAAAATGACGAAGTAGATCTGGGGGGGGGGGGGGGTTCGTTCAAAACGTGTCTAAGGATCATAGTTAAAAATTTTGCAGAATATATTAAGAATTTTTTATTTTCATTTTTTTCAATGCTTCAATACGGTTTATCCAATAGTCAACCAAAATTTGTCTGTTGTCAAGTTTTCATCCACTCGGAGATACAGAGCTTTCAACTCTTGTTATTTCAAAGAATCCCCATGGCGTGTTTTGTTTACAAATGACTGCTGTTTTCATAACAAAAACTGTGACCCTCGTTGCCTACTCATAACTCGACAACTGACATCCAAATTTTGGTTGAACGTTTGAAAAAAGAAATTTTGTAGCATTGTAAAAATTAAGAAAAACTGAAAAATGAAAGTGTGAAACTGTCGGCTCAGATTGTGAGTTTAAAAAACATTGATAAGAGTGTGGAAGGTACTTTTGCTTTCATTATATCCCTTGTAATTTGTGAAGATTGTTCTTGCATGAAATGAAGAATATAATCCTTTCTCTTTCAATATTTTCTTCTCTCTTTTCAAATTGTCATGTACAATGCATGGATGTAAATATTAATAATAAACAGCAAAGACAAAGCATACCATAAATAGGAAAACGATAACAATACTAAAACTACTGTAGATATATATAAGGTTTGATCACGTGACCAATCCGTATCTATATCCTGATATACATCCAAAAACGATATCTTATTTCTCTTTTCAAGGAAAATGAAAAACTTTCTTCCGCTATCTAATGTTGCATATGTACAAGTATCTCCCTTTTTAAAATTGAACATATTTGTTCACCAACAACTTTTCACAATGTCCACCTTTCTTTATAATACATGCAAAACAAGTGGTTTATAGGGGTCATAACTTCGTCGTTAGTTTCATCTTTTAGCACTCATGTTGGAAGCGATTGACTGACATTGAACACCCATCTGTCATACTTGGATTCGATATATAAATGTTATTAAATAAATGCTTACTTAACATACTTAAAAATTAAAAGCTACATCGGCTCTGTAACACCGAGCAAGTTCAAAATTTCTCCAACCGGGTGAAATATTTAAGAAATGATTTCATCGTTATTAATCGATGATAGAAAAAAATAACTTAAACTTAATAGAAGGTCAGAAAATTACAATGATTTATTACAGTTAAGCACATGCGTATAATTATTGTTGGAGAAGCTATATAGTAGAAGTCATGCATATACCGTAATTAGCAAGTTTTATAATATACACTTTAGGGGCTATGATATTCCTGCAAGACTATCGTATTTTTATCTGCACGGCTTTTATATTTACATCCGTGAAACGTCAAATGAATTAAGCATTTTCATTCTTTAATTTCCAGTCTTGCGTACATTTACTGACTGTAGGTCAACTTTTGATGGTATAAATTTCTGTGATTTATAGTCTAAAAATAAGAATTCGCAGAAATTACTCTACATATTAAATATAAATATGCTTAATATAAACACACATATATAAAAACAAAGATCATTTCATCGAAACATACTGCTATTCAGATGGTGTGATTTTCCATGCGAAAGTTGGATGGAGCAATTTGGAATCTTGCATGAATAGAAACTAAGGTTTATCAGTTTGCTCACAATCTGTAAGTGTATGCGACACTGGCTATGAGTTCCATCAATGAGTAATCTCACAGATATGATACGGTTTCATGTCTTCAGATTTTTGTGGATAAAATCCACTATCTTTACTGAAGTATAAAAATACGACGGGAATATAAGAAAGAAAAAAATGATGTATGTCAAAAAGAAAAAAAATTAAATATGCAGGCTGATAAACACATGCTGTAAATTTAATAGATGATTGATATATTGATTGGTAGATGATGTCTGAATTGTTAAGAAGAAATAGTCTCTATGCGGTATAAATTCAATGAAAGAATGGATTTTGTTTTAGGTTTATCTGAGGGACAAGTCGTAGGCATTGTAATAGGATCCATATTTGTTTTCATTTTTGTTGCTGCTGGGTGTTTTTGTGTGGTCAGGTAAATATGAATATATAGTTTACTGATTAAATCAAAGCATGCTTTGTCCATTCAAGACACTTGTTACAAAGAATTCCGATTTTTGTTGAAATGTCTCTGCTTAGCTCATATGCATATGACAAAATGAACTCCTATATCTTGATTAAGAAAGTATGAGAATACACGTTAGGGTACATATTCTTTTTACACCGATAAAGATATAATTATACCATTAAATGATCAGAAGAAAAAAAATATATCGAATTTCTTGTACAAATATTTGTAGATAATCTGAGTATAAATCAACATTCTGTATTTTGGATTAAGCAAATACTTGTTCACTTGATATTCTAACCATTAAACTTGATTTAATTATTAGATGACAGGAATCAAATCGCTTCAATTCAAAATAATTATTGTAAATATATAAATAGATAGGCTAGTATTTATTCACAACAACGTATTCATAATTTAGACTCTTGTTTTCAGACAAGTGAGAAAAACCTTACACCTTAATGAAAGGTTTGAAATTGAAACTCCTGCAGTTGTTCCATACATGAATACGGTAAATTTGGGCAGTTGTGATTTTCTTATGCAAAGTTTGCATTGTGTACATATACATCTATACAATCCCATTTAAAAATATCACCAAACACAATTATTCCTTTGAAAAGAAAAAGAAAAAAATCAATCTTGTGTATTCTTCAATATGTATAAGTAGTATAGTTCTGAATTGAATTTATCTTTTGATCATTAAAACATTGTTTCTCTTTTTAATTATGAATTGACTTGATCTTCTAAATAGTAAAGACAATGCATTTACCTTTATGTTCTTATTCGTTCCACTCAACGAACATAAATAATTTATAAAATAAAACACAAACACGTATGTTAGGATGTGAAGCGCTCTTAAGTGCAGCTTACTTATTCATGTAAATACACAAATCTAAATACATTGTTTTCTTCTTTATCTTCATTTCTACAAAATAAAACAGTACTTTTAACATAATATTCAGATATACATCAAAAGCAAGGGCGGGTGGTTGGGAATTAAGTTTTCTGCACTGAAAAAAGCCTTCGAATGACTATATAACTTTCAGCGCTAACATCGGTCATTTAAAACCCGTGCAATGAATATTTAAATGTCACCTGAAAAGGTGACCAACAACTAACCAATAGATTACAGGTGTAAATAAACACGAACTCGTGCTATTCGAACCTTTAATAAATACATTGATTGTCTGTTACAGCCCAATTGTGTCTTTCCACGTTACCATAGTCTTGCATTGCCCTCAGATAGGTCTAGCACCCCTCTGATCACAGCAGTAAGTTATCCAGCTTATATATACACGTAGTTAAGGTTTTTGGTTCATTTTTCAAAGTTTCAACATTGTATAGTAGATTAAACTCATTTAAACCACGACAGTCTTCAATTTGAAGTTTTTAAAGTTCTCTTTTCTTCTATATAACTTTGATTTTAAAAAGAGAAATAAATAATTAAACATTATAGTGCGATTAGATTTCAACTGATGCACACGAATGTATATACTGCATTATAAGATTTCCAATTTTGCCCCCTATGTAGAATGGAACTACATGTAATGGAGCTGCAAGACACAGTAGTTCTGATGACAACAGTTATTCAGAGGTAAAAGACATAGAGAACGAAGGAGAAGAGCGATGTGTTGTAAGCAGCACTTCAAAGTCAAATGGAGGTACATTGGCCCTGGACGATGTTCCACGACAAATCAGCAAAGATAGCGGACATGGCAGTATGTCCCCCACCTCCGTAAATCAGCCAACTACTCCAGTGAAGTCATTGCAGGAAAACTGCCAGGTTCTGAAGGAATTGATTTCGAACACTGAAATTATTCCACATGGATATGCCAAGGCAACAGCCATTAATACACGCTGTTTTCATGGTAATGATCACGTTACAGATCCTAAAATTTAAATTGGATTACATGCCAATGTAAAAACATGAGAACATTATGTAGATTTTGAAGTCATTGTCAACTAGCATGTAGTTACATTCTTGGAAGTGTGTATTGAAACTGTATATAAATCAGCGTGAAGTCAAAAGTCAAATTCAAAAGAATAGTTAAGATAAGGCAAGACAGTGTATGAAATGATTTTTGAAATGTATACTTCCATCATTTAATACCGTGGTATTATGTTCATACACATTAAAACAAACTATTGCCTGTACTTAGACTTTAGTAAGAGAGGTAACTCTCAGAAAATTATAAAACATTTAACTATTTAGGTGTATCTGCAAAATATCTTTACTGTCTTACATCAAAATATGTCTTACATTGACCTTTATTATTACAAATTTATATGTATATTCATGAATGATATTTTTATATTCAAATTATAAGCCTACATAAACGCATAAAGAACAATCTTATATTTAATGATTATTTGTCAAAGTATAAACAGGTATTTATTCGTAGTGGATTTTATTAGATATATATAAAGCTCATATAATTAATTATATTTTGGTCTGTTAAAAAAGCAAAAGTTGAAATTTGTTTTTGTACAAATATATACCAGAATAATACATATTATTTCTGGGTTTTTTCTCTCACTATAATAGACAATGAATCCTTTGATACTGGAGAAGAAAACTCTCCAACGGACTCGAAAGAATCGTCATGCCAGTGCAATGATCTCTCAGGAAGTGGCAACTGTTTATTACGTAAGTAATAGACACTGTAAACCCACCTACCCGCCAAAAACGCTTTCAAAATAAAAAAGATCTAAAACCGTTTTTTCAAATTAAATAATGATTTGTTATTTCAACATAAATGCATGACAGTAATATTATTTTCCATAATATCTTAAACTTGACTATGTATGCATGCCATTTGGCAATTTTTGGTTTTACTTTGGATCGTGCATTTGTGCAGTTGTAGGGAAAGAATGAGAGAAGTGGTGGATCAGTTTTTTTGGGGGGATAGATCTAAAATGGTATATGTCCATCCTATGTGATAATTGTCCTCTCAATGATATATAACCCAAATCGTGAAGTGTTGTGATGTCACACATGATGTAGAGCACCTGCATATCCATGGTCCTCTGCCATATGTTATAGGTTGTCTATATACTTTGATGCTGAAATGTATGTTCTTACCCTTCACTCCCCTGAGCACATCTAACATGGCACTTGCTGTTCTGAAAATTCAATTCATATTTGGTATTTATAATTAGTAGATATTTGCTCTTTATTTCAACAAATCCTGGAAATTGTTGCTAAAATATAAAATTGGCCAAGATTTTCTTTTTGGAAAATTTGAAAGTATGTTTTAATTAGAAGAAGGTAAATGTACTGCATATAATAACGTTTATAAGCAAGATTGAACGATTTACTAAAATGTAGTTGCAAGGTCAGCTTGTGACCAAGCTGATATCGTTGATTGGATACCATTCGTTAGCTAGTTAATTATAAGGTTGAACAGTTTGTGATTTTATATACTATATGTACATTTTCGACATAGATACAGAAAGTTATATCACATAGATCACAAAATAAATCATTGGACATCAAAACAGTATTCAATGAAATTGAGTTGTGTGTGTGACTACCTCTATATATATATATAAATTACCATCCGATTCCTCGTTGCCAAAATTATTTAAAACACTAATATTCTTCTCATTTGCTTTTATATTGCAAGATATATTTTGTATTGCAAGTTGAATAAATACATGTGTTATTAAACTTGTTGCTGAAATTTAAACGTATAATACCTGATAGTTCCGGTGTTTGCAATTAGTCAAATCCAATTATGACATTTTTTGAATAGCAATTTATTTTAAATTTGAAAGATTACTCTTTATTTTACACAATACAACCACTTTCACAATGTGAAGATTTTGAAAAAAGAGCATCCAAGATTCTTAAGTAAATCCACATTTTATTGTAGCAAACAATATAAACCAGCAATCTACAGAGACATCCAAAGAAATCCATCAAGTTCACTCTCAACATCCCAAGCAAGGAACAGTTGAACTAACTTTAGGTTATGTACTTTACCAAGCAGACAACACTCAAAATTCCTTTCACCAACCACAGAGTGGTGGAAACCAGTTTAAAGAAACAGAACTGTTTGCTGTTGACCATCATGTGATTCCATCTCAGCCTTCGTTGGATGACCAGACAATGAATGCACAAACTGGGAGAAATCAATTCTATAAACAATCGATGATAGAAAAGAATGTGTCTTCAGTCCCAAAGACTGGAGAAACAAGCTCCAGTCTAAAGCAGCCAAAGGGGGATTCCAATTTTCCTGATTATATACGAAATGATCCCTCTATCCCAGACTACTTGCCTAACAAATCAGAGGATCAAATTGAAATGGATTATGTTCCAAACGAAGCAAAAGATGTTTATGTAACAGATTATTTTCCAAATAGGACAATGGAGAATTCAGTCTTGGATAATGATTTAAAAAGACCAGTTGATCAAATTGATCAGAATCATGTTCCCAATGATTTTGAAGATAATCTTTTTATGGGTTATGTTCCAAATGGAACTGTGGAACAATGTGGACCAGTGGAACAATTTATTAAGGATATAGACTCAGACAGAACTGTGAATCAGCCTTACAGGAATCATGTTCCAAATGAAGGAATGGGTGAAATTACGATGAGTAATATAAAATGTCCTATTGGAAAAATTGATCAATCTCTTTCCCACCAGGTTCCAAATGATTCAGTGGATTCCTCTAATGTTAATTCTGTTTTAAATAGACCAGTGGACTTGTCTATCCTGGGATACGTTAAGAATGGTACTGCAGAAACAGAGGTAGAGTCAGAAAAACTTGAAAATTTCTCAAATTGCACTAAAGATATGAGTACAACCTCACTTTCTGACAGTGACGTTGGCAGAAAATGTAATCCAGAATTGGGAACTGAGTCAGACACAAGTTCTGGTAGTTCTGCAAGCAAGTCATGCATCCATAACAGTGGCTATGTTACTGCTGACATGATAAATTCAGCAGGCTTTTTGTCTACTGAAGCTATTGAGCAAGAGAGCTCAGGAGAAGAAGGGGAGAGGGAGGAAGTGGTCTTCAACAGTGGGTATGTGTCTGTAGAAGCAGTTTTGGCCATCTGAATTTTTTGCTTGGAGGAGAGAGCGGAAGCTATTGATTTATTGTTTAAATTACCAAATCAAGTGTTTGCACAATATCCGTAAAGAAATAGCTATTTCAGATTTGTTTTTGGTTTTTTTTAAATAATGTTTTGTTTATAGATATCATAAATATATCCGATTGTTAATTTTTGCCTATGGAGAATCTGCTGGTTTGCAATGATTTACATTACATTGAAAAAACCTATTTTTTTCAATTCATAAATTTTGAATTAATGTCATTGCATGCATTATAGATGCGGTCATTCAATAGACCAATATTTTAAATACATGTGCAAAGTTTACATGTAGTATCTGGCCCCACCTTCACCAACTTTCCTCAAGTCAATACTCAGCCCCAAGACTAAGTTTTTACCTCATTTATGCACTTTTCTTTTCAGGATTTGAGTTGAGGACTGAGTTGCTTGATTTAAAAATTTTGGTGGGGCCAGATATCATTCCGACATTTTTTTTCTTGATTTGAATTTTACAACTCTTTTGCTATTAATTTTTGATTTCCACAATGTATTACTCATGTAAATTGATTTCTATAGTAAAATTCTTGTATAGTACCAATGCACGATTGCACTTACTTTAAATAAATAATTAACTCAATATGCGTTATGACAGCTGCGAGTTAATTAAAATTCAGAAGTAAACACTAGCTTCCGCATTGCACTTTTGTGAGTATACCCTCCCTTGAAGCTGAACGGAGTGTAGAGAGTAAAGAGTTTAATTATATCCCCTCAAACGAAGTTTAAGGGGGTATATTGGTTTCACCGTCTCCGTCTGTCTGTCCGTCCGTCCGTCTGTAGACGCAATTTTGTCTCCCTATAGAATTTTTTACAACTGCATGGAACAGTCTAAAAATTTGTACATATGTTGAACACCAATTTGAAGATGTGCACCTGCAATTTTTATTAGGATCAGACAAGATTTAATGATTTTATGACATTTTTCAATTTTCCTTATCCTATATATTGTTCACTGATGTTGAAAAGTAAGGGAGGTAATCCTTACAGATTAATCAATAGTAAACACTCTAAAATATATTTATATAAATACATCCAGATGGAAGTTTTTTGTCTTTATTTCTTAACTGAATTTATGTTTGATAAGTATTCTATCAACTGACAATGCGAACTTTTTGTTTGTCAATGATAAATTCACAGGAGCTAATAAGAACATTATAGACAAGTGTGGCTGAATTCATTTGTCCCATGGGGGCCATTATCTGAGCTATGGTATAGATGGAGCATGTGTTTAGGGAAAATTGATAATCTGTAAAATGGGTAGTGGTTTTTGAGTTATTTTAATACTGTTTCATATAAACCAAAAGTTTCTATCATTATAAGGAAATAAAGTATATCATTATTAATAAAGAATTTAACTATTTTTAGAAGCTGTTTAAATTTATTAGTCAAGTATATTAATGAAGTGACCGTATAGGGCATTAATGTAAATGAAATTAAAAATTATTGATATTATTGTAGTGTTTTGGCAATTTTAAAATTGTTTGTAATATTAAATTCTCCTTTTTACATATTTTTACGTAATATGCTAATTATGATAATGTTTTAGGAGTTTATCCAAGTTTAACAAGCTCATCAAAGAAAATCATAGTCCTATGGGATCAATTTTCTAATGTGGAGTTGCATTGTACCATAGGAAAAAGTTAGGAAAATTTGAAACAACTAATTGCATCTGTCAAGACTCCGATTAGAAACTTATTCAAGGTTTTATCCACAGAAGAGCATTGCTTAGCTATTTTCGGGAGGGGTTATTGTCACTTTGTTGTTTTTTCTTTAAAACAATTAAATAAAGAAATATCATCAAATATAGACATTTTTAAATGTATTACATATGTATTTACAGTGAAGATCTGACAATTTTGATTGTTTCTTTTGTAAACTAATTTTTTTTTACAATTCTATGATTTTTTTTATTTATGTGTCGCAAACCTATATTACTCAATTCAATTATATGCCTCATTTGAAATTAGCCTTGCGGGGGTATTAGTCCCATTAGGACAGATCTAGTTACAATTCATTTTAACAATTTTTCGTTTTACCTCATATTAATATTTCAAAAATGCCAACAACCACCTGCACCAGTTTAAAAGTTTTATTGATTTTATTTTGATTTCTTATAAAAGATTTATCTGTTGAAAAATTTTTATTTTTGAAATCTTCATTTAATTTTTTTTAATTACTTTTAAATATACTTTTTTTTTAAAGTTAATATAATTATTTCCATAAGTCTGGAATCTTTGTGAAACTTCTCGGAGTTGTTGGAATGACATACGGAACAATTTTATAAGAAAATATTATCTATGATAGTGAATCAATGCCTAATTCTTTTTTATGGAACGCCATAGCTGCCTTAAGGTCAATTTTATATTATATGAATTGGTATATATTTTATATGCAGTGGTCACATCATTATATGCAGTGGTCACATCATTATATGCAGCGGTAACATCTTTATTTACACTGCTAACGTCATTATATACTGTGATTACATCATTATATTCAGGGGTAAAATCTTTATATGAAGTGGTAATATCATTACGTTATGTCGTAAGATTATTATGTGCAGTGATTTATTCATAATATGCCCTGAATAAATCTTTACATGATATGATAAACTCATTTTTTACAGAGATAAACTCATAATGAACTTTGTTCAATCGTTATGTTATGTGGTACACTCTTCATGTGCAGTCGCAAAATCCTTTTATGCAGTGCAACTTCTTGACATTAGGTGATGAGTTCATTATATGCAGTACTAATTTCATGTTATGGTATGTTAAAATCATTATGTATGGTGGTAAAACCTTTATATAGTGTGGTGAAAGCGTTACATGCAATGGTAAATACTTTATATGATGTGGCAATTTTATTATATGCCGTTGTTGAGTCATTATATGATGTAGTCATTTTATTATATGGTGTGATAAGTTCTTTATATGCAGTCGTAAATTCTTTATGATGATGTTGTAAACTGGTTCTCGCTGAAAATTTTAATGGGGAAGAGGTCCAGTTTTATTTTGAAAATGATACCGCATTCATTGTGTCAGTGCACATGTCGATGTTTTTGGGAGAGAGAGAGAGAGAGAGAGAGAGAGAGAGAGAGAGAGAGAGAGAG
>WFKH01007768.1:51907277-51929067 GCA_016163765.1 Magallana hongkongensis | reverse complement strand
GAGAGAGAGAGAGAGAGAGAGAGAGAGAGAGAGAGAGAGAGAGAGAGAGCGTTTCAAAATCAAAGGTAGGTGCTAGCACGATATATAATCCCTCGCTGATAAATGTCTTAAACACAAATGGAATAGACGGATTTTCATTCATGGACATAGATAAAAATTCCTTTTAATTTTTTTAAAAATTCTTTTGATTTTTAAGAAATAATAAAGAAATGGGAAGGTTTTAACCACTTTTTTATGGTATTGTATTTTTGCAATCCTACAAAGAAGGTGTTGTAGTTCCTGTGCTATAGTATTTTCCATAAAGCTTTTGCAGATCGCTGATTCATTTTTCGGGGGGGGGGGGGGGGGGGTCCGATGAAAAATACTGAAGTTTGCCTTAAGGAGGGGGGGGGGTCCGAGCCAAAGTTTTGGTAATTTTATGTAAATTTAAGAAATTTGAATTTTTCAGGGGTTGGGTCCTTCCCCCGACCCCCCTTCCTGCTCTAGATCCGCGCATGCATTAAATGAATTGCAAAATGGTTACACTGAAAAATGGGACTGGTTTTATGCCATTTCCGATTTTTGTTTCAAAGAGACATCTTGGTAAAAAAAAAAAAGGTGGGGGGATAAGATAGCGCAAATGCCATTTGATTTAGTCGTAAAATACAATTTCAAATTTATTTTATTCTAATTAAATATATTTGATAATGTTACAATACAAGCTTTCAAATGCACAATTTCTATCTATAATCAGTTAATTTTGAATATGTAACAAATGATAAGAAAAAAAATTGCAATAAGCTTTGGTGGTATCGAATCCACAACCACAAAAAGTGTGTTTTTAAATTCTATGTAGCACTTTGGCCTCGAATTTACGGACTTGTGTTTATTATTCTAAAACGTTCAATTGTTGGGATGAAAAATGATATTTTTAATGTATAGTGGGTCTTTTCTCCACGTTTTTGTTGATCGAAATCTGTAAAAGAAAAGGCATTGAAGGTATAAAAAAATGACACTATTTGGGGGTTTTGATACGCATACGCCAGTTAGTTAAATAGTTAAATCCTTCTCCGTGCCATGAAGGCGCATAGGGCTGGTGCTTATCTCCGATTTCCGTGGTGCTAAGCGGATGAGAGTCATTGACTCCCCCTGGATGGGACACCAGTCCATCGCAGGTTAGCCCCCCAGCGTAAGCCGGTACCAATTTCAGCTGGGTGGACTGAGACAATGTAGATAAAGTGTCTTGTCTAAGTGCACTACACAACACCAAGTGACCACAGCGGGGTTTGAGCCAGAGACCTTTCGGTTACTGGCCTAACGCCCATAACCACTGAGCCATGTGCTCCACTACATTTTAAGTATTGAACATATTTATGGGTTACAAATCGATGTTTTGTTAAATATACATTGTTTTGAATGATTTTGAAAAAATCATCAGATTTGTTGATATTCTCAATTTTCAGTATTTTATCCTTCCTTTTATAGGCCTTTACACGCTTTATCCACCCATCTTCTTAAACTTTGAAAAAAAACTCCGAACTTAAAAAAACGGTACCTTAGATATTCGCAAACTTCATCGTGTCTTGTATAGCCGAGTGGTTCCGCAGGATGGCCAAATACTCACCGAGACAAACTGGTTGGTATTTTTAAAATTAATTTTTGATCGCATGAAAAGGTAATACCCGTATTCCGGTGGGTTTGAAAATAATGTCGGAATAAATTAGTTTCAAAACGGTTGTCGTTGTAATTTTTTACATGTGTGCTTAATTTTTTCAACGTTACCGGTTTTTTTCAGATTATGAACATGAATTGTAGGGGTTTAGAACAAGGTAACGCATCAGTCAAGAAAGTTAACGTATTTTGTTAAGGAAAATGTCGTTTTAAATATATATTTATAGGTTGGCATCCTTAAAAGCGAGCCATGCAAAAATATATGAATCAGCGATGTACGAACAAGCGCCACGATTTATATGGATGCTATTAAAATACGCAATGATTTTTAATAACAAACAAGAGCAAACTCAAATTAAACGTTTTTGAAGAGACAAAATCAGATTTATTCACTAAAGACCAAATTCCGAAGAATTGCATGTTGGGAAGTAGAATTGAAATTGTTCTAGATGTATGTTAACATCAAAATACATAAACTGATCTTCCTAACTGCATGTGCGGTTCTAGAAGGGAAGGGGGTATTAAAAATCTACATAGTACAATAATTTTTTGTAATTTATTTTACTTTTAAACTTATTAATAAACGCATAGTGATACTCTACTATATTTCATTCGATTTTTTACACAAATTCAAAACATACGACTTGTACACTGTCACAATGAACGCGGCATCTTTTTCAAAATAAAACTGGACCTCTTCCCCACTAAAACTTTTCAGCGAGAACCAGTTTACAACCTCATCATAAAGAGTTACGACTGCATATAAAGACGTTATCACACCATATAATGAAATGACCACATCATGTAAAGACTGACCACCTCATATAATGACTCAACAACGGCATATAATAAAATTGTCACATCACATAAAGGATTTACCATTGCATGTAACGCTTTCACCACACTATATTAAGGTTTTACCACCATACATAACGATTTAAACCTACCATAACATGAAATTAGTACTGCATTAAATGAACTTATCACCTAATGTCAAGAAGTTGCACTGCATAAAAGGATTTTGCGACTGCACATGGAGAGTGTACCACATAACATAATGATTGAACAACAATACATTATGAGTTTATCTCTGTATAAAATGAATTTATCACATGTTTATCTCAATATGCGGTGGATATCACTCATGGGATAAATTTTTGATATTGCACTCTGTGTTCTTACGCGACGTGACGTCATAATTAAACATTACGTAGGTTTAAGCGGTTGATTGACGTAGAATGAAAAAGGAAATAATCCTTTGAAAAGTTGAAAAGTGTTGAGTTGTAAATGTGAAGCATTTGATGTTGTTTCAATTATATTTCATGAATTCATAAAAAATGTTCGAAAATGAAATGTTAGTTTGTTAAACTTCAAGGAACTTTTTTTCCATGCGTAAAGTTGTTGACATCTTGTAGATAATGTGTTGTGCGGCGCACAATTACAATTTTTACAGAAAAAGTTGAGATTAAAATACTTGGTAAAACATGTGATAAAAAGAATCTCTCATGATTTGCGATGGTATATGATTTTTATCTAACTCGTTGTGTGTTTTCTATCCCCTCGCCAAGGCTCGGGGATGGAAAACACACAACTCGTTGGATAAAAATCATATACCGTCGCAAATCATGAGAGATCCTATATTTATCATATCATATAAAGATTTATTCAGAGCATACAATGAATAAACCACTGCACAAAATGATCTTACGACATAACGTAATGATATTACCACTTCATATAAAGATTTTACCCCTGAATATAATGATGTAATCACAGTATATAATGATGTTAGCAGTGTATATACTGATGTTACCGCTGCATATAATGGTATTACTATTGCATATAAAAGATATACCAATTCATATAATATAAAATTGACCTTAAGGCAGCTATGGCGTTCCATGCTTTTTTATTTTTTGTCAAATGAGATGAATTTACATCATTAATAGGAATGTTATATTAAGTTTTATTTTAGCACTGCAGGTATTGAACTGAATCATTTTCATGCTCTAACGTGTGTCAAATTAATAATCTGAATGATGTTATTTATCTTTGAATTCAGATGAAATTCTAAACATCTAATAACCACATAGTTATAAATATTTATATCAATTTCATAGAATCCCACTTTTTCATTAGCGACAGTCCTGACTCTAGTCAAAAAAGGCAACCTGTGATTACAATTTAAAGTCAATCTATCAGGTTTGAAAGTTTAAGTCCTTGTTTCTATTGTATTTACATATGTATTCAACCTATCGGGGGTTATCCCAATTACCACATTCCTGTACATCAAAAACTCAGATAATTGTTGTTATTAAATAGATAACATTTTCTGAGTCCTCCTTTTTTCATGTTATTATTTTTTCACATCGTATACTCATCATAAGGTTTATTTTTATAATGTGTGTATTTTAGTAGAGTTTTTGTTACATTTGAATCGTCATTCAATCCTGCAGTATTAATTGACTGTTGTATTGATACAGTATGACGTTTTATAATTTGATAAATTACAATTTACAATATCAGTTTATTTTAATGTACATAGTATCAAAAAGTGTACAATTACCTCCTCAGTATCCTGTGATTATCATATATCATTAAACATGTATTAATAATTTTAAATTGAGAAAATTTGCAATTTAATTATTCAAAGATTATTAAATCAAGACGATGAACGTGTTTAAAATTTATTTAATAGGTTTATTTTTTTCTTAATTGAAGGAAAAAAAATAAACCGACTACATGTTATTTGTCAAATTTCAAATGTCCTTTGAATAAATTGCCCCCTTCATTTTATCAAAGAATGTTTAATTATTGATAATCCCCCTTAGTGGTGTGCATTAAACGTTATAAGAAGAGAGCAGATTATTTTCTATCATTGCCAACAGATGTCATATGATAAATGATTCACTTACTTTTTAGCTCACCTGAGCTGAAAGCTCAAGTGAGCTTTTCTGATCACATTTTGTCTGTCGTCCGTCTGTCTGTCCGTCTGTCTCTCTGTCTGTCTGTAAACTTTTCACATTTTCAACATCTTCTCCAGAACCACTGGGCCAATTTCAACAAAACTTGGCACAAAGCACCCTTAGACAAAGGGGATTCAAAGTTATGAAAATTAGGGATCACGCCTTTTTACAAGGGGAGATAGTTAGGAATTATTGAAAATTTTTGAGAATTTTTAATTAATCTTCTTCTCAAGAACCATTTAGCCAGGAAAGCTGAAACTTATGTGGAAGCATCCTCAGGTAGTGTAGTTTCAAAGTTGTGAAAATCATGATTCCCGGGAGTAAGGTGGGGCCACAATAGGGGGTCGAATTCTTACATAGGAATATATAGAGTAAATCTTTTAAAAGCTTCTCCTCAGAAACCAATCAGCCAGGAAAACTGAAACTTATGTGAAAGCCTTCTCAGGTAGTGTAGATTTAAAGTTGTGAAAATCATGACCTTCGGGGGTAGGGTTGGGCCACAATGGGGGGTCCAATTTTTACATAAAAAGTATATATAGAAAAAAGTCTTTAAAAATCTTCTCAAAAACCAATCAGCCAGGAAAGCTGAAACTTGTGTGGAAGCATCCTCAGGTAGTGTAGATTAAGAGTTGTGAAAATCATGACCCCGGGGGTAGGGTGGGACCACAATGGGTCCTCGAATTTTATATAGAAATAAATAGAGAAAATTCTTTAAAAATCTTCTCAGAAACCAATTGGCCAGGAAAGCTGAAACTTGTGTGGAAGCATCCTCAGGTAGTGTAAATTCAAGTTTGTTCAAATCATGATCCCTGAGGGTAGGATGTGGTCACAACGGTTGGGGGGGGGGGGGGAGACAAATTTTCACATAGGAATATATAGGCAAAAATCTTCTAAAACATCATTTGCCTAGAAAAGCTGTAACTTTAGTGAAAGCAACCTTAGGTAGTGTAGATTCAAATTCGTTAAAATCAAACTCTTGAGGAATAGGGTTGGGCCACATTGGGGATCCAATTTTAGAAAGGAAAACATTTTAATTTACAAAAACTGAAATGTTATAATACATGGTTTTACTTATATGGAAGCATTTTGACAAATTGCTGATTCTTTAAAATTGTTTAGACTTTGGCCCCTGGACGATTCTTGGGCCTCACAAGGGGTTCAGAGTTTGATGTAGTTTTATATCCCATATGTATTAAACAATTGTTTAGGATCTTGTTGAAAACTGCAATGCTCAACATGTGATATGACTATAAAATTATCCTGTTAGAAAAGGGACTTGATTATAAACATAAGAATATCCAAAGGGAAAATAGATTTTTATTTATACAGGATCTACATGTATTATACCACATTGTCCAGATATTTTGTATTATGACTCCATTAAGCTGATTTTATCATGCCTATTGTTGCTCAGGTGAGCGATGTGGCCCATGGGCCTCTTGTTTATCAGATGGTACAATTCATTTATCAGCACTAAGGGCACATTTGCTATGGTATAAATGATCGTGTATAAATGATGCATATACTTTTTCATGACATTAAATGTTCAACCTTTTGGCGTTTTAAAATGTAATTTATTTAACCAGACAAAAGATGTTGAATTTATATTAGAAATTCAACCAACATAATTTGTGTTTAGATTGTTAATTTACTAGACTCATATTGGGCACTGTTTTTAAAGCCATATGTCAAATGCAAAATGAGGTCAAAATACATATAGAATACTTACTAGAATACCTTTATTTTGGCAGGGGTTTTCCTATAGTTTTTAAACTGGGTCCAGGGTCCGTAGAATTGGGGAATTTGACGCGTAAACTGTTGAAATTCGGAAAATAATAAATTTTCTAAAAGTACTACTAGTTTCATTATTATGCTCCAAAATATAAACAGAAGTGAAGAAAAAAGCTTTTTTGTTGCATTTTAATTATCAGCAAGGTTAAATATTGATTCTAATGACTTTGTTACAATGATATTTTTATCTTTTTTATCTTTAAAAAAGTCAGCAGCTCTTTCAAACATCTATGGACCTTAAATACCTTAAAATGTGACTCAAGATAGTAAACTATGACATATATTAGATAACACAATATAGTTAAATATTCTCTATTATTACTAGTACATGTACTATGATTATTTTTGTCACTACTATAATACTATCATTATTATCGCCTTTGTTCTATTATAATTTGATAGATAATATGTTGTTTATATATGGTGTATATATTTCAGAAAAATAAAATTATTAAAAAAAAAAACACCACCCCCCCCCCCCCAAAAAAAAGAAAAACATCTATGGACACCTGATTGGGGAAAAAAGGTCTTGAATTGGGAAAATATTGATGATTTTTCGATTGGGAATGGGTCCGGTAAATGGACCCAAAAATAAACCAGGAAAACCCTTGTTTGGTTGGTGCTTGTTAGAGTTTTTGATGCTATTTTATAGATCTATATATGTATGTGAAAATCTCAGGATATTTTATATGTCTCATGATCTGCTTCATTATACGCCTTTGAATTAATTATGATTTATAAAAGTCGAGAGTACACATTAAGATTGAATAAGAGTGCATAGCATTTTTTTTTTGCTGTCACTTATATAGAAAAGATCAAGTTAATGTTTTGAGAATCACTGAAGGGAATACTTTTGTGATGAATAATGACACAAGCAGGGTTATCCAACTATTCTATTCTTTGAAGTTTTATAATGAATTATTTTCTGGAATATAAATCATTTATCTGAACGTAGTGTTCATGACATGAATTTGTTGTACACATATTTCGTATAATGTGTGTCATAAATAGTATTTGCACAGTGTTGACAATATAAATTCTGTCTATAGTAACCATTGTATTATTTTACAGTTTTCATGTATAAAAACCATTATATTATCCATGTGTACAATAAACCGCAAAGAGTGATATGTATATTTTGTTCCAATTATTATGATATATGTCCATATTTACATGGACATACTGGGGGTATGTCTACCCACACATTGTCTACAATATTCAATATACATTTTGTGTTTAGATAATCGTATATGGTAGACAAGGTGGTAAAAATTACGACAAAAAAAACCCTGTCAACTCTAAAGACCACATCTCAAGGTTTCGATAGAATAAGTTGGAAAGTCATTGGCTTCAAATACAGAAAATACTGTTTGAGGTAGTATCATCAGATTGATACTGTAATTTTTAATGGTAAAAGTATGAACCCCATTTATATCATGTTAAATAGAAATCTTGGGATTCATTTATTTTCAGGGTTTTCATAATGCAAGCTTAAGATGGTGTTTTAATCACAAAATCATAAAAAAACTGAACGTTAAATATTGAATTTCTAATCTCAGCCCAGGATTATTCCTGTTATTTTAAGTTTATGATCAGGAACGTTGAATAGGTTATAATGATAACTTCCTGCAATATTCAAAGCAAAAATGTTAAATATTTAGAAGAGC
Organism: Magallana hongkongensis; assembly: GCA_016163765.1. Lineage (NCBI taxonomy): Eukaryota > Metazoa > Mollusca > Bivalvia > Ostreida > Ostreidae > Magallana > Magallana hongkongensis. The sequence goes on along the minus strand of WFKH01007768.1, from coordinate 51,920,993 downwards.
TTGCAAAGTCATTATTAAAACAAGCAAGAATATTGGAGTAAACCTGAATTGTAGACAAAATATTGATTCCCTGAAAATACTATACTTCGGTGGGCACGCACGATTTCCCTCAAACTTTTAAGTTAGAAGTTCCTATTAACTTTGATATAATACCGTAAATAAACTGCTCACATCTAGATGCTCCCTATCATAGCAAATGCCAATATTTGAATTGCAATGAAAGAAAATTATTGCAACTTTTTTCATACATTAATATTTAATTTGATTCTGGAAAGATAGTGCTGAATTATTAGTTGTATCAACAGCAATGTAAAAATGAAATATTATACAAATATTGAGTGGGGTTGAGGGCAACATTGATTATATTAGCTTCCAAGGGACGAAATATTGCCCGACGCGAAGCGGAGGGCAATATATTCATCCCAAGGGAGGTAATATAATCAATGTTGCCCGAAAACAGATCAACATTTGTTTTGTTATATGAAGAAACAAACCAAAATTCAAGAAAGGGTTTGTAAACAGATCGCCGTAATTTTCTCAGCTCAAAATAGAATTCACGAATTCAATTTTGCGCAAAGTCCATTTCCAAAACATCGTCAGAATTAAATGGTCACTGGTAATATTCCGCAGCCCGTAAGACTTCCGTTACAGATGTTCTACCTGATTTTACTTCACAATAATTCGCAAATCCTTATATCCGTTATAATAGCAAACAGTCGCAGTGCGCGTCCGTTGTTTACTTGCCTTGACTGATTGCCTATTATGACGTCAGCTTGTTTTTGAGTCGCGAACAGTTATTTACGTCACCGTTTACGAATCAACAAATCAGAGGCGATTTATTGAAATAGAGGGAATATTCTCTAGATATTATTCCTAGCCGGTCAATATTAAAAAAGTATTGACCAGTCAATATTTTTCGGACGAGCTAATATTACAATTACTAACTATTCGTCTATATAGAATTATTTAGTGAGAATATACCACTGAATATAACAATGGCATTTAAATCCCTTTATCAGCCAATGTTACATGTAATTAGTGTACATGTGCTGTATGGAGCGAAATCCGGGTTAATGTGTCGTGACATTAGAAGTCCCGCTCCCGAGAAAGAGTTAAACAATTCGATGACGTAATTTTTCAATTTTTAACAGTAATCGAACAAAGATATTTAATCCATATGGCTGTAGTTAATAATTATATTCATATCGTTTGTCAGAATTGCTTTTTAAATATGAAAAATCTCATTTGATCAATATTTTAAAATCTATATTTTGTTAAGTCGATATAACTTACAATAAAACCGAACTGATTATATACATGAAGATAAATTGAATCATGTTAAATTACTAGATACAATAAAAATTGTTGCATGAATACGAGCTATAATACTTTTATAAATTATATGTTAATCAGATAACAAAAAGTGTGATTGTGAATTGTCTATAACAAATCAAGTGTAGGCCCCTATACGCTTCCGTATGTTATTGACATTTAATCTCAAATATTGATTTCAAATATAGTTTTGCATGTTAACATGAATTTTTTGAAGGCTGTTGACCTAAGCATGCATTCTGCATGTTGACATGATTATCTTTTATGTTGACATAATCTATAAAAAAATGAAATCCATTAAAAAGTTGTTCTTAAACTAAGGGACAGGTCGTGTTGTTTTTCATATCCAAATTTTTCCTTTTAAAGCTAAAACTCTTCGGAAATGTCGTCAAAGATTTTACTTAATAGAAAGTGTACTTGCTATTTATGAAGATCTTGTAACTCTCACAAACTGAGATGTATATAACTGAAAATCCATTTGATATAGATTTTCTTTTTTGAGTTAGTGCATATTAAAATTAAAAAAAATATATAATATGAAAAGACTGGATACCAACAATAAAAAATTGCAAAACTAACTAATGCCCTAGCTCTGCATTGTATCTTTCTAAATTTTATGACATTAAGAATTTATCCAAGATCGCAGAAGTAGTTAAATTTTCCATTAGAATAATTGCATTAATTTTTATACATAGGAAGTTTTTAAGAGTCAATTCTTTGATAAAAGTCAAGTTATTGTATATAAATAATGAATTTCAACAGTGTTTGATCATTAAAAACATCATTAATGTTCTTTGTGGTATCTCATCTTTCTGTGTCAATTTAGTAATGATAATATAAATACGAGGGTTTTTCCAAAACTGAGGGCAATACTTAAATTGTGTGCACTGAAATTCCGTCAAACAACTGTATTTTGATCATTGACCCTATATATTTTAAAAAACTGAATTGAAAACTAATAGACTTGCTCAAATCTCTATGTTCAATAATTGCTCTGCTTAATACTTCAAATGAAGCCAAACAAATTAAAGTTTGATAACATAAGATCAGAAATTGAAATTTCTGAAACAGTGAAATTTGCAATAAATATAAAAACCCAAAAACATAGAGACTTGAGCAAGTCTATAAACACTGAATGCATAGTCTATAAGAGTTATTAATGTGACCACCAGGAAGGGTAAGGGGCTTCAATACAAAACAAACAATGGATTTTCCAGAGAATAAAATACTGAAATACAAAATAACTGAGTCTTTTGGTTCAACTCTAGTTTGTTTCGTGTTTCAGTTTGATTTGGAAACTAGTTTGTTTCGCATTACCGTATTGTACCCTTTCTACCGAGCACATTAAGTTATTCCTCAAGCGTTTAAGCATTTAATTTATTCCCTTCATTGCATAGAAACCTCAATAATTGGTCGATTCTCTCACACCCCCATCCCCCATATTTTATAATTTGGTATAGAAAATGATTTCATAAAGGTGAATGTTATATAAGATATTAATTGAGATGTATTATGATTTGGAAGAGGCAGAGTTTCAAATAGTACATTAATTGGATACAATTAAATGACATAAATTTCATATACATCTTTTTGTCGATTGGGTGTATTCACCAATATACACTTATCTGCAATTCACATTTTAAATGAGTTTTTTTTTTTTATCAATATACAATTTGTTATTCATTTCCACAAAACAGTTTCAATCTTTTTTTTGACAAAAAGGGCTTTTTGGCAATGTAACTTGCAATCTCAAAGCTCTGCTGTACTCTTAACAAAAAGACGCTTTAATCGTGTATGGATTGCCGGTGTCTAGGTCGTGAAAAACAAGACAAGTCCCAACTGTTCCGGTTTTATATTTTCGTGAGTTTTTATATAAAAGATAGCGTATGTTCGGTTTGATAACGGGTCATAATGACGCTCTATTCTCAGAACACAGGAATATATGTACATGTTTATCTTTAAAGTAGTAACACGTGGGGTTTATCTATTTCGATGCTGAGATGCGTAAAAAGAAAAAAAACCCCAAACGAACAGAAAAAAAATCAAAATAATAAGAAAACCTGGTATATTTCATTAATATAAATTAGATAAAAAAAACTGGCAAACTAATCTGACTACATAAAACTGTACTTAATTAATAATTTTTCAATTTACAATGAATAAGCGACTTTTAAAAACCTCAACCTGCAGTGAATATATCTTTCATTCATAGGAAGAGTTATTTCTTCTTTTGACAGAAGTTACACAATAAATCCATGTACATATTTAATGTGTTAGCTATAAAAATGATCTCTAGACGCCGTGGGAAGATTGGTTTGCATCATTTTCTTGTTATCACCACAGGAACTTGATATTTTATCAGTAACTAGCAAATAAATCCCCAAAGCGAAAAACCGTGCCCTCCGTAAAGCAAAAAAACCCCCCAAAATACAAAACAAAATCAGACTTGATTTCAGGTGCCCGTGGATTCACTTGAATTGCCTGTCAGTAGTTCTTTAATTTCAATTACTTTTCCGATTGTTCTTTAAATGAGCTTGTCTTATCGGGTCGTATAAGTGTATGAGCTTTTATGTCCATCTGTCAGTTCGTCCGTCTGTTTGCTTCCTTACACTTGCATTGTCAGCGGGTACAGCTCTGATTAGAGATGGTTTGTCTTGTCCAAGAAATAGATCACTTTACATTTCTTTATGTTATTATTGTAACTTATGGTAATACATACTAAAACATTATCCGAATACCTTGAGCACAATACTTATCCTTTTTTAGAAGGGGCTTGCAATTTTTAGCGCAGTGGTTTTATTTTTTATACAAGTACTATGACGATATTACATTTATTTAGCACACTGAGAGGCCTTGATCCATAAAAACAAGTTGAGCTAAGGGATCTTGAACGGAAGTTTTATCAGAATCCTCAAGTAGGTCATTATGTCCAACTTATGGAATTCCATGGCTATCAGTAGTCAAATTGTTTCCGATTTATATACTTCTCATTGACCCCTTTATCACCAAACAATAACTAATATTGTTTAAATTAAACAATAACTAGAGGTATTTTGTTTATGTAGAGAATTAACTTTGTCCGCACGTCATTTGTAATTTATACGAACCTAAGCCATCTCTTACTAGAAAGTTGCCGAAGATATGTTCCAGTTGTAGTCTTTTTCTAGCTGTGGTTGCAGTGGGTTTTAAAATAAATATATTTGAAAAACAATATAATTATTGAACAATGTGAGAAAGATTAAAGAAAAAATATAAAGCTACCCTAGTCCTTGTTTATTTTAAGGCATCTTTCAGATGTGCCCTTGTTGATATGCAGAACTAAGAAAGGTTATTGTGTACAAAGCGACACTTGCCCTTTTTTACATAGAGCAGCTGTCATTAAAATAAACACGAACAGCCGTTTTGTCATTGATATCACACAATTAAAAAAACTGTGTCCTATAGTATGAAGCATTTCTTTTCGATTTGAAAGAAGCAAGTTTTTTTTTATTCACACATTACTATTCTTACACAGAAGTTACAAAGATTGCATACTTTAAATACAGGAGTATTGTTTATAAAAAGAAGAGGGTGGGGGTGGTAAATAGATACCACAAAAAGAAAAAAAAAGAATTGAATAAACTCTATCTTGATTATTTCACAAATAGGAGTGGTTATTTTTTTACATGAAGACTATTGTCATGTGATATTTATAATTAGATCGGTACTTAAGTGTAATAAACGTATCTTTATATCTAGCTATTTATTGCTGGTCGATTTCATTACACATTATATTGATGTTGAAGTGATGTTAAAAAAGTTTTGAAATTTATGGGTTTTTTTGAAACCAAAAGTTTGGATTTTTTTGGATTAGGAGGTAAATATATCTCGAGAAAGACCGAGAGACTCACTTACCAATTTTAAATCAGTAACATATTAGAACTAGAAAGAGCTGACAGCTAAATAACTTGATTTTGATTAGATTTTGATTTTATTAGAACAAGTCGTTTGGCAAAATTACCACGTAGTGACAGTGTACATTTTTGATTTTGTCTTGTCAAACAATAAAATAATTTTTTAAGTTGTTCATTTTGGGTACAAAGGAAACGAGATTTGCAGGAAAAAATATATATTACTCGTTCACTCGGGATTTGTAATTATCGTCTGCGATGATCGCTACCTTTGAGGGGCGTATATAACCCTTAAATTGTTTATGATAGTATAATTTTATCACTGAGTTTCTTTTCTAATTGAGAGAGAGAGAGAGAGAGAGAGAGAGAGCAGTTACACACGTCTAATTTATCGTTAACTCAAAGTCAAACTGGGAATCTCAGATGTTTCTTTTGCGTGGGTTTATATTACATGTAATATAACAACTTATTTATCAACGTTAGAAGGCCCCCATTCAGAACTTAAATAAACATGTCAGATACACGTTTGATTTCGAACTGATAAATGTAGTGTCATGCTATATCGATTTATTTCTTAGAAATACCTCTATATTTCATTTTATGTAACACGCCCGAAATTCTTATCTGCTATGACGTTATCTGCACGGTTGTTAACATTTCGAAGGAAGAAGTTTACGCGATATGATACGGAGGGGCTGAAAGCTTATATTTTGATTATACATCACTTGATACACATCGCTGGGTAAGTCCTATTTTTTATTTAGGACAGCACCGACCGGTTGCGCATTGAGATGGGTTCCCTCTTTGAGAGTTTAATGTGTTTTGGGGCACTTTCCTTTTTGTTGTGTGTGAATGAGTACTTTCCGTGAAATAAAAATCGTCTAACTGGATTTGGAGGATCTGTAAACACATTAATTTTAGTGCATCTGCAAGACAATCTGCACACAGGTAAGGAAACTTAAGAAATAGTCAATCTGGTTTCATTCATAAAAATGTTGCGTGACAAAGAAAGAAAAACAAACCCGCAGATATATAAGTTTGAATGTATTTTTGTATCCTCTGGGTTGTATAAATATGCCAGGTTCATAAATAGAATTTATACAGGAATTCATGTCCAAAGTGCATTTAAATATATAACCAAGTCATATTGCCTGGTAGCGATTTAAAGTTTAAAGTTTCATTAAAACATTTTGCACTGAATTTTTCGTTGCATAATATCCGTGTCATGTTGCGCTCAAAAAGCAGTCAGGTGGTTGTACAAACACAAAGAGTGAATAATTTGTTGTTGTGTCTTACGGTGTGTTCAAAATGGGATAGATTGTACAGGAATAAAAAAAATACATTTTACCTTATATAAGACAAACTGCAAACTGGAATACTAGTAGTCATATTTCATTGAAATGAATTTTCAGTTATTATACATGAATGTATATTATGCTGTTTATAAAAAATACATTAACTATGCGAAGCCCGAAGGCCTTCTTACTAGATTTGAACTAACTCTATATTCCAGTGAAGCTATCTAAGCTTGGTATTTACAAGGTATCATTTCAAAATACAAGTTTACATTTGAGATACTGTAAAAGTGGTCATTTACGCTGGTGGTTAAGTACGCCTTTTCTATGGTCAAACAATACGCGTGGGTGTTAAATACGCGGATGCCTGATTTACCACTCTTACGTTTTGAGTATTTTACGCGGTTTTAAGCTTACCGTGTAGCAAGTGAAAATTTTCCCCACGCGTAAAAAAACCACTTTTACAGTACAGGTATTTCAAAATAAATACTGTAATGACATTAACAACTAGTTATTACATCGTTTTCACTGCATCCGCTGCCTCGTAGTAGTAAAGCAGTTAAATTCGAGGACTTTTATTTACATGTATATAACACTTCAACAAATCAATATAAACAAAGTTAGACCTCTGTGATTAAAGTAAAGATAGTCATGTTTCATTATCTGTGACAAATTTATACTGATTTCATTTCGAGTTTGTAAATTTTCGAAATAAATAGGCACAAGGGGACCATTTAAGGCGGCTAATTCAATACCAATTTACTAGTACAATTATGACTATCATATTTGAGAGATTTTTTCTGTTGGTTTGAAAGATGTTTGTCGCACAGTTTAAGAGAGTATTGTCACATAACTGCAAACAGACGACAATCAAAACAAGCACTGCATGTAGAATTCAGGAGTTGGTATTTATATTTGTAAAAATTTAAACAATTTGACGTGAGATAGTATTTTTGACATTAAAAATATTCTTATGTTAAGTCAAAGAAAAAAAAACCCACAAAAAAACAAGCATGTTAAGTTTGGTTTTATCATATGCATGCTCAATATGCAGTGAATATCACTCATGTAATAAATTTGGGATCTCTTATGATTTGTGATGGTTAAGATTTTTATCTTAGAAGTTGTGTGTTTTCTATTCCCAAGCCTTGGAGAGGGGATAGACTTAACATATGATGCAGAATTTTCAGACTACAGATGACCCAAAATGTCTGCTCAAGAGCAGATGAACGAACCTCTTTAAGTCGGAGGATTGACGTAGATTGACGTAGATCGAAAAAGTAACAAAACAATACAACTGAGAAGTCTAGAGTTATAACTGTGAAGCATTTAATGCTGGTTTATAAATGGTTTTTCATTGATTGATAAGAATATGTTTGAAAATGATAATTTTATGTTTGTTTGTAAAGCTTGGTATTTTTATATTCATGCGTAAAGTTGCTGACATCTTGTGGTAAATGTGTTGTGCTCCTCGCAACTATGATGTATATAGAAAAGATCGTTTATAAAGTTTAACAAAAGACGTAGAAAAACTTGTGATCAACAGAATTAAGGCTGGGGGATAAGAAACACACAATTGCAACTCGTTGAATAAAAATCGTATATCATCGCAAATCACGAGAGAACCTATATATATATTTATTACATTAACAAAAAGAAAACTCAGTGTAATGTATAAAGCAAAAGTCATCTTTTTTTGTTGAAGTTTTTTTTTCGTTCTTTCAATGTTTACATGAAAAAAAATTAATGTCAGTTTTTGACGATTTTTTTTTTTACAAAGACCACGATAAAAAGGAAAATAACCAAAATCTGTCACTGACGTATCATCTCTTCTTGACAAAAAGGAAAACGGAGCAACTCTTAAGAATATTAATAATTAGAACATATGACACCTTTTTTTTTTTTTCCATCGGTAGTTCTTGGAACACCTCACACAATATTTTTCGTTTGAATACTTTAAGAGGACTGGGTGTTCGTGACAATTTTTAGTAACCTGTCAAATAATAATTAGATGCTGCAATTCAATTCATTTTAATTTTTCAAAGACAGGAATATCACACATGCAAACATCGGTGTTAAAAAACAGTATCAGAATCAAAGAAGCTGAAAATATACTCTCTTAAATCATTTAAATTAAGCATTTTTTCCCTAGCTTTATGGTTCATCGGCGTGAAACACACCGTCATTTATCAAAGTTAAAATTTTCAGATCCTTTGAGATTTGTTATCATTGATATTGCAGTGCGATAGTGACGGATCAAACTTCAGAGAATGATGCAAGAGAGCAACGTGTTTGCCATCACGTTGTTGATACACTCAGCCAATGGAATTTTCTCAACAGGATTTTTCTTTCCTAAACTTGGGGGTTTGTACTTTTCCGAAAAAAATAGAATTGACTGCCCAATTGAGTATTGATACTGTTATCACTGGCGATCTGGAAATCAGTTATGAATATTTTGTAAAATTTCCAAAAGGATTACAATACGTCAAGTACTGCAAATCATGACGATATCCCGATATTATAAATCTGATTGTGTTATTGAATTTGATTATTCCTTAAATATTTAAACTTATGTTAAAACCAACCGGTTTTTTCTCTCTTAAAATATTACTTTAACTATTAACTATGGATGGAATTTTAATTTACAACGATATTTACATACATTGTATCAAGAACCCATAAAATTTAAACACAAACACAAATAAACTTTTTTCATCACTTTGGCAAACTTTATGACATTGGTGGCACAAAGTTTGTGAAATTTGTCTGATACAAAGCCTTACTACGACTTTTTTTTACGAAACTGTGTATATTTTATAAGCATGTCTTTATCTTTCAAAAACGGATTCCCATGAAATATAGCCATTGATATGCAGTAAATTTCACGCACATTGGCCAGAAAGAATTGAAATTATTTGTATTAGATATTGAAATTCTGAATTTTAAGAACTTAAACATTTAAAAAAATGATTTGACTATGGACAAACTAGCGTTTTTCGCTACTCATTATAGAAATAACACCTATAAACCCACAAGTCGTCGTAAACGAAACTTTGGAGCTCAACTGTACGGTGCTTAAGGACTCCGGAGTAAACGTCTCTATGCTGTACTGGGAGGACAATATTGAACAGCGAGTGTCTGATGACCACATGATCCCCGTTGGAGAAAGGACATTGTTGTTTAGAAGACACATCACCAGTGTCAAAGAAGAGGGAATGTATACATGTAAAAAGAATGGTACGGATGGGAAAGAAGAAACTATTGCTTCAGCACATCTTTCCGTCGAATGTAAGTTTTCATATTTATAAAAGAATTTTAGAAACATGGAAATAGTATTTCTTTTTAATTGCTATTATATTACACAATAATATTTTGATAAAATATATGATATGCTTTGTTTTAACAGTTGCGTAATGGTTAGGACGAATAAAACGTCGTCTTTAATTATATCCCGACCATTCGGAAGCCTTGTGAATTTTCCCTCCAGATGCTAATAAAATTCCCGAGGCAAAGCAGACGACGAACATAGTAAACAAAATAAAAAAGAAGAATAAGATTACCTTAAAAAGGAATATTAAACTAACTTATTGCAATTCGGTAAATGATTCAAAAATGATAATTTTTGCACTTAAAACACCATGATTTTTTTTATTGACAATATTTTCAGTTTTAAGTTATGGTAATGTTAATTGTGTGACTGCATCCCCACCGTCTCCCTAGTAGACCCCATTTTACGTCATACTAATATTTTTTATATCGGTCATTTGATTAATAAAATATGCGGTTTTATCTCGCTCAAAGGCAATGTGAAAAGGTAATTTATATAGCCAGGTAAATGATGCAATTTTTCTTCCCTGGAGTTCGCAAAATGTTAGAATGCATAGTCATATGCCGTTTCATGATATTAAATAATTTATTGCATACGCGTTTTGGAGTTAAGAAGTTATATTTTACCAATAAATCATATTGCTTGTGGGAATTAATTTTCTCTCTCCATTATTATTATTTGAGTACATATTTAATGAACTATAAAGTTAAATGATGTGTAAATCTAATATTTATGAGAAATAGAATCACATGAATCTGGATTTTCGATTTGTGACACCACGACAGGGAAATCAAGATCACGAGATTGAAACAGATGAGTTTGTGCAATCAAGTCACTAACTTATCCAATGAAGGCCGAAATTGGTCAAATGGTTACCTGTCTTACGTGGCTAACATTTCGTGGATGAGATTCGAACCCCTGATTCTAGACCTAACCTAGTAGGTCCCGTAACATGACAGGTGTCTATAACTTTCTTGAGTACCCAGTTTAGGTTTTTAGGTCTTATATAGCGACGTGTAGTTTAATTAAGTTAAATACTCTTCTTGGTCAATGAACAAGGGATGGCAAAACAATTTGTACATTTAACAGCTGCATTTATGTACCCCCCCCCCCGCCCCCATGAACAAAATTGAAAATGAAAGAATACTTCTTTAAAATATCCAGTCGTGGTCTGATTTTTGCTGAAAGAGCAATTTACTTTTCAAAGTCATTGAGCGGTTAGCATAGGTCTTTTAACTTGCAGCCAAATGCTAGAATCGGTTTTGATATGATATAAGTGAGTGTTTACTAGGAACGTTGAACAGTGTACATTAAAGTAATTCATCAAATATAGATGAAAGCGACTTGTCATACAAACACGTGAATTTTAAATACTAAAATTTAAATGATTTTTTACGTTTTCAAAAAAGCATTATTTTTATGAATGACGATTGCATTGATTAATTTATAGCACGTTACAATTTTCTCTCTGCAGATGAAGCTGTCCGTGATGTTACAAATTTTACCTGTGTGTTATATAAACAGAAGAACGAGTTGACATGTATCTGGGAAATCGGATTATATCATCACCCTTGTAATCTTCGGTTCAACGCTAGCTTGTAAGTCAAAGCAGATGAAACCACATAAGCATTGAATTGTTACATGTATTTACTGTATAGAAAAATAAAGTTTCCTTATTGCACTGATGTAAGCAAACAAAAGTGGTATTACGCATGAAAATATTAAATACACAATTTCATCGTTTCAGCTACGAGATTATTTCCCCATAACCCTAATTCAATGCCTTTAGGTTTATATTATTTTAAAGAAAAGGGAAACGATTTTTGGTTGTTTTTTTTTACCAATGCAAAGGAAGCAAGTTTATTAAATAATACATAAATAAACATATATTCTTTTCAACTGTATTTAAACGTTTATACATTGATATTTTAATTCCATAAAAGTTAATATCCTTTGTTGTAGGTCTGTGAATCAGGAGGGCTTAATTACCTGTCCAGCGATAATCAAAAACGATCACTGCAGTAAAATGTCCCAGATAAACTGTACCTGGACATCAAATGATGCTGCCATTGGTGCCTTAGAATACGAAATTTATCTGAAAATTTGGAACAGCAAATATTACGTTTCATCAAAATTATTTCAAAGAGCTTATGCCAGACAATATATAAGTAAGTATAAACTTTAAAATGAAGGAATACAAGTCTAAGGCAAGTAAAGAGACATCGTCAATACTAATCTATCTGAAGATGTTTTTGGTATTAAATTCACGTATCTCTAAAGAATGCGCTGTAAAATAAGGTAACAAGTCTTAAACTAACGTCAGTGTTTGTGCACTGTAAATTGCAGGGTTTTGTATTGGTTAAAGAGAATAAAATTAAATCAAAAAGTTTAAGTTCGAATCTCTACATTTGCACAAGTATATGAATACTAGTATAATATGAAATAGCTCAATGGAAATGTGTTAGATATTTGTGTTTAGTATTATACATAAAAGTGTTAATGTTTGTTTAGAAACGTAGGATTCTATTACTTTACTTCCAGTGATGTTTATTTATCCAGTTTTAAACTTGATTTTAATATATTTTCTTTCATTCATTTTCTGATAGCAAAGTATGAACCTACACGTTTCATAAATGTGACGATTCAGAACATGACAAATTGCACATGCGCCAATATTACTTGGGAAGGAATACCAGGACTTATATGGACCTTATCGAAGTTAACTATTCACTCTGAATGGGACTCCAAAGTATGTGTGTATTTAAACACCATAAATTATCATAATGAATTATTTTTTTAAAAGTTCCACAATAAACCAAAATCGATCTAGACCAAATTATTTGCAGCACATCGACCACATTTAGAAAGCCCCTTGTTATTTTCGTGTTTTAATACAGGGTCAAGAGATTGCATGATGATATATACCTTATTAACTAATTATTTTATAACTTTGAATAAATAAAAAAGGTCCAAAATATATTCATTTTAATGTTGTTGACTAAGTTTTATTTGAATTTTTTAAAATTAATTTTTCTACAACTTCCAAAAACTGAAAACAATAAGAAATCATTGTCAAGTCAAATTTCATATTGAAATGATGAAGTAAAAATCATTATATTTCAGACAACTAAACACCAATCGCCAAGTATATTGGTATGTGATCTCATACCGGCCTCTAAATACAAAATAATGGTTCAGGTAAAACATCCAGTGGGACTCTACTACAGTGATATAAAACAATCAAGTTTCTCCACGTGTTCTGCAGGTAATGCATCTACATGTATATGTAGCTGAAGCTTAAAAACATGTAATGTAACATATCACAATAAGCCAAAATTATCCATGCAATTGATACTATTAGAAAAGGTTTGAAGCATATGGTAACTTATCAATGAATTATAGTAACTTGGCATGTCATGCTGTGCATGAAATATAGATGATCGTATTTGAAGTGTTGTTTACGGTTGCCACACATTACAGTAACGATTAGTTAAGAAACTTTGTTTATATATTGGCAGCACCATCCAGAGAGCCCTCTGTATTCCGGAGCGGGTTTTTCTCGGGCACGTGTTACAATACGCTCTATCGCAACGTCACCGTCTACTGGAAGGTATTCAAAGTCAGATAACTTAGATTGTGATGCGTTAGCTTTTTATATAGTGGCATAGTTCTGCCATCGCTTGTCAGATATTCATTTCTACTTGTAAGATCATTATCCTGCTTTTCAGAACTTTATGTTGATTGTTAGTTATTCACGTGTCTAATTTAAAACAAAAAATGTGTAAATGCCCAGTATTTGCCATCAAATTATCCTACCAATTTTTTCTGGCAAGTCGACATAAGGATTGAACAAGAAAACATGAAGATCTGA
>WFKH01007768.1:51847427-51896173 GCA_016163765.1 Magallana hongkongensis | reverse complement strand
ATATATATATATATATATATATATATATATATATATATATATATATATATATATATATATATATATATATTATGACACTCGTATTGTTTAATTGACAACAATATTAATATCAGTAAACTACTTATGCATTGATATATGATCTGACAATATTTTTGTTTATTTCAGTTTTATGCTTTATAGATGTATAATTACCCCTAATTATCAATTTGTCAAAAATATAAAGTGTGTTACTTCTATTACTTAATACCAGTATTTCAGAACTTTTAATGTTGATATACAGTGTTGGGTGTTTTGATAACGTTTTCGATGCATTGTGTCTTAACCATTCATTCATTATACTACATATGCAATGAACTGCGAATAAATAAACATCTTTGTGTAATTTATTCCGTAACCTACATATATAATGTTTTTAAAGATTTCCGTTCTAACTTGGGCATTCTTAAATCTACAGGACAACGATATCTCGAAGGTTACTTGTATTCTAGTATGCATTAAATATTAAAAATATAGCAACATTGCATTGATATCTTGTCATTTAAATATTTGTTTAAAATACCAGTTATTGAATTTCTTTTTGGTGTACATAAGTTTTTTTAAAAAAGTGTTCTGACCTTGTTCCAGAGTGTCTCTTTGGTGCTAAAGAAGTTATATCTTAAATTTCATAAACCTGTAGGCACCTTTCATCTACTAGATCTTGACCTTAAGGTGGAATGATACACAAAAATGCTATTTTATGGATCGTTAAAGTATCATTAATGAAGCATGATTTCGTTGTTCAAAGAAGGATATATGCCCTTAATTATTTTATACGATTTCTTTTGTATTTTTTATGTTCTTATAATTGCAAACTAGTGAGAACGATTATGAACATGTGCCTCATATCTGTTAATTCCTCTCTCAACGTTAGCGGATTTTTAATTTTTTTATGCAATTTCCGCTACTTTCATAACAAGTTTAAACTACCAAGGAGAGTATTGTTTGCTCTATATTTATATCTCTAAATCCTTCAACATTATTTCTATAAATAATTCTTTTTTACATTTAAAACTAATAAATTTACCGTCGTTAAGGTATAACCATGCATGGTTATGTTGTGACCGATATATGATATAACTATTAATAGGAATGTCAACAAGTACTCGAGTACTCTACTATCACTCAAGTCATTCCGATCATCGACAAACATTTTCTTTGTCGATTACTTGTAAAAAGAAAAACCAAATAGATTTCAGAACAATTATTTTTTTCTGATCGCACTAACTTTCTTGCCATGATTGAAATCTAAAGGCTTTCTTTTCTCAGCATTTTTATTCATATGGTACAGTCTGTTCCATCTGTGCATTTTTAAGCAGCTATATTTGTCTGGTCAAATTATTGCTTTTAATAAAAGTACATAGGCAATAAAGTTATTGAAAAGACAAATTTGATGTTATCTTTAATTTGAATATCAATTCAATGAGTTATCGGATTAGATGTTACATAAATAAAAATTTAATCAAATCAATCATCTAAAGGCGTTTATTTTCATAATCATAAAATTAAATTGCTCATTAGGTACGGGACAAGAATTTTTCATGGAACATGACAAGTTTTATTTGTCTTAGATTATATGTTGGCCTAGCTCAATTATTAATAAATAAGCGTCACAAGAGGAAGGAAAAGCCAAGACATTTGCTACCAGAAATTAAGATAAAATACCTTTCAACTTAAGTTTAAATAAAATACATTAAGTACATATATTTATTAGTTTATATATGTTTTTATGTTAAATCTAACGTGTTTTAATATGATATGATTTGAAAAGGATACACAGTTTAAATCAATGAGTACTTGACTATCGCGCGACTAAAGCCCCTGATGAATTGACTAATCTGTTCGAGTAAAATTGACATCACTAATTCATAGCCAATAAAACTCCGACTTTAAACATTCTGCGAATTACAACCATAACTGATAAGTTTTCATACCTTTTATATATGTTTAATAAAAAAAAGTGTGTTATACAAAGTATAAAACAATGAATGAAGTAAAAGTTCTGTAAAGATAAACTACAACACATAACTTATCAAAATAAGACATAAGCTCTTAAGAATAAGTAAACTCATTTTATCTATTCGCTTTATAATAGACAAACGTTGGCTTTAATTTGCTTTTAAGATTTTGATTACTTTTGCTTTGGTGACATTAAACATTTACCATGTAAACTTTACATAAATATTAACATGTATATCGATTTCGACGTATACTAACAATACAAAATTCAATTTCTTCTAGCATTTTAAAGGATTTTGAAATGTTAATCTTATTTTTCTCCAAACTGAATGCCATTATTAAAGAAGGCTATTCACCCGTCTAAATATATATGAAAATTCTTTAAAAATACCGAATTCTCCAAATGAATATCTGATCATACACATAATTATAATAAGGAAACATTTAAAAGCGACTAACAATTTATCTTCTGCTCGTATCTGAAATAAAAAGAAAGCATCGGATAAACATAAAAACGAGCAATGATGTTTGACTAACCAGAATGTCTTTAAATATAGCATGAATGGTGTAATCCATAACATATGATATACATTCAATACAGTGACTTTTTCATTAAGAACGTAAGGCGGCTGGATGGACAACTCAATATCCCTTAGATTTACCTTACTTTTAAAAATGGTACAACAGACCATAACATATTATCTAGTAAAGAAAACATCCAATTATTTATTCAGAGGTCTTCGTCTCTAGGATATAAATATAGTCTAAAATTCTATCGAGTCCTGTTAAGAATTGCACTCTAAGAGGATTATCATTTGAAATCATTTTTGTATTTACGAAGCCTTTAAACCTTTTAATAAACAAGTTAAAATGGCAAACTAAGTTACCTTTCTTCGTCTCCTTATCCAATATCGTCCATGTTTTTGAGCCATATGAACGTCAAGAATCAGTGATACGGACTGTAACACAAACAAAAAACCCAGAAAGAAAAAGAATATATTTCAACTTTTTGGGGTCTATGCATTACTAAAAAAAATATTTAGATATGCTTTAAAAATCCTAATCATTTAACTGGTGAAATTGACGAACATATTCGTCTCTTACATTCATGTTACTTTTATACTACTCTCTCTCTCTCTCTCTCTCTCTCTCTCTCTCTCTCTCTGTATAAGATACCTGGTGGATATCCGTCTCTTACATTCATGTTACTTTTCTACTACTACTACTACTCTCTCTCTCTCTCTCTCTCTCTCCTCTCTCTCTCTCTCTCTCTCTCTCTCTCTCTCTCTCTCTCTCTCTCTAAATACCTGGTGGATATCCAAATTGTTGAGGTGATGTACAAATTCCCGATACTGTCGTTCAAACTCCATTTTAAGACTCTGTCCTTTTAAAAGATCTGTGTTCATAGTATAAATTTTAAATGGCCTGTTCCAATGGGGTGGCATTTGTGTCAAATGTAAACATTAGCACTTATTCATGTAGACAACATTAAGAGGAAGTAGTTTAAATTGAGAACATATACCACATTAGCCGGTAGGTTTCTGACATGTAAAGCTGGACAAACGAATACATTTGGTATGGATTTTAATCTCTTTGTGAGGAATTAGCTGGGAATGTCTAAGAGCTGAACACTCCTTTTGTTTGCAAAAGTATAGTAATTGCTCTCAGAAATGAATGTTAAGGTTACAACGTATACGGAGTGAATTCGAACTATTGGTGCTAAATAGTAGGCGAGGGAACTCTTAATTCTGCCCAAAGATGTGCTTGCAACAAATAATTTTTAATTGTCTGAAATTTATACCCGGGGTTTTTACTGGAAGAAAGAAAAATCCAAAGATATCTTCTTTGAAACACTCACTCTATCTTAATTATGTTGAAGAATCCAACTTAATATAAAAACTTTGAGGTGAGTTTGATTCAATTATTTCAACGTTAAAGCATCAAACAAAGGAGAAAAAACCTTTTTCATGCCTTCATACCTTCTCACTGTATGTCACTTCACGCAGTGAATAGTTCATTTTTTAATGGAACACATATTACATATCTTGTCTATGTAATCTTTACGTTTTCTTTGGATGATTCAAAGAGTTTGTGATGCTAGCGACAATTTCTTTATATCTTCATCTAATTGTAAAGGTTAAGAAAGTAAAAATAAGTATATGATCGTTATCAAAAATTAGGGACTTCTCTTTAAACAATAAATATTATGTAAATATTATACCTGAACTATTTGAAAGTGTTACGTCAACCAAATGAGCTTCAGTATTGTTTTTTTTTTATGTTTTCTTTGTTGTTGTCTCCAACTTATCATGAAGATAGATCAGCCATTTCATGACTTTGATTTGACATTTTAGCCATCTAACATTCATGGTTTTAATTTTTTTTAAACATTTGAGAGTTAATTTATACAACTTCTTGTTCGTTTGAATGTGTTTTTTTCCTTGTGTGTTGGTGCAATCCTAACAATAGGTACGAAATAAGTTAAATTTCATCAGATCATAGAATTTAGTGATAGAATTCAATATTTATTTTTGCTATCAGAAAATAGATTCATCTTACAAAATAAAAAATCAAGACGCGACAACATGGGGTTGTGGGGATTTAATGACAAAATGCCATATAAACGACAAAAACATATTAATTAAAACTTCATGCCAAATATTTAACAAATAAAATTATGAATCAAGCTGAAGAAGACATTGTTTTAAATCTCCGCATGAAAAATAACCCGATTTTCTCACTCTATCTCGGTTAACACTGCAGGTACATGTAATTGGTTGTACAGAACGTTATCTGAGTTTATTTATTTTTTGTTTTTTTTGCCTTATCAAACGTGGTAACGTTATCAAAGTGTATGACTTCTTCCTGTTTAAAGTTTATAACTTAAATATGGCGTGTGATGGAAACATTAAAATACGGACACTTACCTTCATTTTTGTGTTAACTTGTCCTGGCTATAGTAAGTTGTGATTCATAGGAAAACAAGAGATTTAAAATTGTAACTTCTAAAACATGAATATTGAATTCCCTACCTTTGTAATACGATATAAAATAACTTGGGACAGTTTACTTTATATCTCAGAGCAGCTATACATCTTAAATTGAAAACTAGTATCAGATGTTCTCATATGCATTATAATTTTTATGCAAACTAATGAAAGCAATAAATAAATGCCTAAATATGAAGTTTTTTTTCTCGACTGTTTCGGCCATCTCAAAATTAACCAGAATTTCCTCTTTTTTTCCCAATAAACGTAACAGTTACTTTTCTTTGAGAATGCAGAGATAGCATTCATTATTGTGGTTTGCAATTTTTTTATGCAAACGGATTTGTTAAAAGCACAAAACAACAGTCTAATTGCACCAAATTTTCCATGATAAAAATGTTTATTTTCCTTATATTGCTGTCATCAGCTGGTCGTAATGATCAATATTGTATATAATATTCAAATATGAAAGTATATTACATAAAACCTTAATGAATTTAAGATTTTAAAAAGTTTTGTACTTTAAAACAAAACAGATTGACTGTATTGGTGTTCTGGGTAATATATTGCATATCATTTTATTTGCAAAAAATTATTGTAGTTTTTTTTATAATATCGGTTGCCATGTTTGAAAATAATGCATCATTTGATAACTTTTATCTAATGATAAAGCAAACCATTTAGTTTAATAACCTTGTTTCTTAAAGTTACTTGTATAAACGTTATTAAATTATTACAAAAGGTCAAACTTAGATACGATGCAGAAATATCCTTTTTGAAAAAATGCCTCTTTTTGCAGTATAGTGCCCTTTCCAACATATAATTTGTATTCCCTTCTCAAACCCTAGATTTAACACTAATCATATGGTAGGTAACTTTATTTTTTAATATTTAATCATGTGTTCCATTTCTATTTCAACTCATTTACATCAACCATTATTTTTCGAGATGACTTTATTTCGGGATGAACAGGGGGTAAACTGGTTCGCAACAATTTTTTTGCGATCAAGTCTTATCCTCTAATGTGTTACATACTTCATACATGACTAGTTTGCGACAAGAAATATTGCAAATCTTGCTACTATTTCTCGCATGCAAAATATGTTGGTTGATATCGAGTTACTGCAATGCTTGCTTTGATATATATATATATATATATATATATATATATATATATATATATATAAGAAAGCACTAAAAATAACCCACGACACGAACAATAAAACAATAATGTAAAATATTGTCAAATTTTCGGGACAACCCGTCCCTTCTTCAGGACAACAAAATAAAAACTACATATGAAAGGAGAAAAACATCTACAAAACTAGCACTAAACTAAATAATATATTAAACACTGGATTTGAACGTGGCAACTACATCTTTGTATTAAAGATCATATGCCATCATATGAAAGAAAACTCACGTCCGACGCAGCGGACGGTCTGTGTGTGTAAGAGTGCTGAAGGATAACGCAAAGGAATGAATTTGCTGATTAGGGGTTGCTGTTGATTAAGTTGTACTAGTAAGATAATCCGTAATGAAGGTTTGTAGGGGAGACAGGCTCTGTAAAAGACCACATAAATATTCACAAAAGTGTAAAAAAATAATAGGTGTTAAATAAAGAAAATAAAATGTATAAAAAAACAAATAAAAATATCAAAATAAAAAGAAAACAAAAAGAACCCGTATAAATAAAAGCAATTAAGGAACGAGCTAATAAGTTGAATTAATTAATGTGAATGATAGATTGTACATGGAACCAAAAAGATGATGATGGTGATATTGCTAAGAAAACAATCAGGATGCTTTAGTTGATGTTTATTCTGGTGAAGTCACTTAATTTGTTCATGCCGTCAGGGCGGAATGACTTCAGTCTATGCATCCAAAATTTTTCTTTGTTTTTTCTCTCCGCATCTGACAGATGCGGAGAGGATGCATAGACTGAAGCTACGCGCTCTCCATGGGCTGTAGACTGCCCATTCTTGTCTTTTTATCTGCAACTGCTCGACGGGCACCACGTTAAGGCAGAGGACGGTCTTCTCCAGCACTACCTCCCGTCTTCCGTCTGGCATTAGTGCGACATTCCGAAAAAGGCCAGTCTTCCCACACTTAAAACAGTTGCTTGTCCTTGGGCCAGGGTGCCTTCTAGGGAGGCCAGTCATCCGGGTCCCAAGCCGAGTTGAGTCAAGTACTTGCTTGAGAGTCTTCTCCAGCTGCTGCACTCTGGTCCTCAACTCCCGTATCTCGCTCTCAGCTTTACCATCTCCCTGACTTTGAACAACCCCCATCGAGTCCTCTCCATTGTCGTCCACGACCTCAGGGCATCCAGACTCGACAGCAAGTTCCTCACTTGGCCGCACCTTGCGCTCTGCACTCCAGTCTGTAGGGGTTGACACTCCGCTCCCTGGAACCTCAGGTTCTTCATTGGAGAACAGATCAGGCGAGGGTGACCTCTCAAATCGCACCTTAAGTCCACTACGTTTCCTCCTGCTCTTCATGCAGGAACGCAGCTCCACCACCAGTGGGTCGGAACCTGACTTCGGGGTAGTCTTCTCCGTAGTACAACCATCCTCCGGGTGTGTTTCTGTTCGGGCACTTCTATCGGGTGTCAGCATGCATACCGTTCTAATCAGCTAACTCTGTTCCTGAACTGGGATCCTCTGCTATATCCCTCCGCCGGACAGGCACCTCGCTTGGACAGGGGGTTCTCCCAGTCCCACTAACGCTTCCTTCTGACTTCCGCCTGGCATCTATAGGGCAATCCCTGCAAAAGTGTCCCATCTCTCCGCACTGGAAGCACAGGCCTGTTTCCTCTCTGGTAGAGGGCGGAGGGGTCCATGACCTCCTGCTCCTCTCCTTGAGAGCCATCTCCAATTCATGCATCCGGCTCCACAAGTCCTGTATCTCACTATTCTACGGCTTAGCTGGGGTTCTTCTCTCTTCAAGAGCTTCCTCTAATAACTAATGCGTCTCTTCATCTCTTGCATTTCCCTACTTTCCATGTCTGTGTCTCTCCTAGATTCCACTGTCCGGACATCGTCTTCCACCACCTCCCTTACTGTCTTATGCTGAGAGGGCCTTCTTCGCCGACAGTGCTGATAAAACTGCATCCGGTCCAGTGGCTCCTTCACAGTCTTCGGGTTACCGTCTAAGGCGTACAGGCCGGCGTCCACATCCTCCGCACCAAAACACTGGCGGGGTATGGCCTGGGTGTGAATATCTGGCAGCTTGGGGAAGGGACTCGTCACTGTTCTGTGATGCTGACTGGAAGATAAGCTGGTGGGGCAGGTCACGCGCTTAAGTGCTGAAGCGCTTGTCAAACTTCTTCGGGATGTCACGGAAACGTAGACAGAGACAGACTTCTAGTAAAAGAGTGTAGTATTCACTGGCCGGGCCCTCCAGGAAGAGCAAAACTGGTCATGTTGTTCCGCCTCGGTCCTCTGCTGGCGGTGCGAGAGCCTCACTTGTGCAGGAATGCCTTTTAGCTGGATTTGCCATCATACCGCAGGTCCTTCAGTTTGCTACGAGGCGGTGGTGGGTCCCTACCATGACTGCATGAAATATGCCTACTAGGTCCCCCCCCCCCTCCGAGGTGACTGGGACTGGGGCGAGGCTCTGCTAGGTAGGTAATGTGGCCTCCCTGGATGATGAAATATGGTTCCAGGCCACCCATCTGGGCAGCCCAGCATGTGTGGGGATTCTCTCATACTCAGGTAAGGGGTTACTGGGTGTAGGACCATTGGGTTGCTGTGGGGCCTGTGGGCTGGGGGTCCAGAAGTGTACCTGGGTTTCCCTGGGAGGGAAATCATACATTTGTGGGTGAACATGAGCTACTCTACCTCCCTCCTCCTCTCTAAAATAATAAGGCGTGGGCAGCACCACAGGTGCAGGGACAGGGTAACCAAAGTTGCTAGGTTGGGGTACATGCCTAACGGGGTTCCATCCGGGCTAACCACAGGTTGATAGCCTGGGGGCAGGGGTAGAGTGTGGTCCGGACATAGCCTGGGTCTATTTGTGACGGGTGTGAGTGCGCTGAATTGGAGGTCCCCCCATTAGATGTTGCCACATTGTGTCCCTGGGTCGTGGACGTCTGGGTTGTGGAGCCCTGTAACTGTAAATCAGTCAACTGGGCAGAGCGTGGAGCAACATGATTATCCCCCGGTCCAGGTTCATGGTGTCTGAAGAGGCCCCCATTGGACTGGCATGTTGACTTCCCGAGGGCTGGTTTGAAGGCCCGTGGACCCAGCAGCTGTGGAGGGGTGACATTTATCGCATATCTAAGGCAGTAGATGCAAATCGAGGGGTTATTTTTATTAATGACAGGTGTAATGCACCGTTTTGGTTGAATTGGTTGTAAGCTTAGATGTTGAATGACCGACCTGGAGACGGAGAGGATCGCCAGATAATTTTACCGATGAGTTTCATGCAAAACTTCCAGCTGATATGTCAGTTTGAAATAAATCCAAGATGGCGGCGATGGGTACCTTGTCTATTATTAGGTAAGCGGAGTATTTTTTTATTATGAGAAAAATATATGACGTCAGGTGCCTGTGGTAAATGGGTTGGAAAAATTAACTTGGGAATAGAAATATGATGAAAACAAGTTATATTTACAAAAATAATAAAGGTGTGTACATTACGTAGTTAGTAGTAGAAATGACAATAATCAGTTGGTGTTTTTCAATATAAGGATGGATTTCAGTCTCACCCCTAACTGACCTAGGACAGACTATAATCATGATAATATTTATGATTGCCTATATACATGCAACAGACTTTATAGTCTAATAAAATATGACTTCTAAATCTATACAAAAGGCTATACAAGCACAATGATTTATTATATTGTTTTCATTATTATATTATTGTGCGTAACTAAGGAAAAAATATATTGTGAAATATAATGGTTTTACACAAGCTGCATGTTTTATGTTCCCCTCAATACCTCTGTATATGCCTGACCTCTGACCCTGGTCTACTTCTTTACTATGCCTATCACGTGGCGCCAATTTCTAGACAATGCATGGGATCTGAAATGCTCGGCTAGTGGTTTAAGCAAGCTCAGTATGCCAGAGGCCTTAGGTTCAATTTATCCCACTTGATATTCACCACTTAACTGTTACATATAACATCAAAGCTGGATATTATTACTGCAGAGTTATCTAAGTACGATATCATAACAATAAGTGAAACTCACTTGGATCACTTGGATAGCACAATAACCAACTAAAGTATTTCAATAGATGGTTCTCATCAACCTATTCGTAAAGATAGAATTAGACATGGTGGTGGGGTTGCTAAATATATTTCTGACAAATTAGCCTTCCCTGAACGTAAAGATTTGACGACACAAGAATTAGAAATTATCTGGTCAGAAGTACATAATGGTAACATTTTTTTATTAGGTACTCTATATCGACCCCCTTCTTCTTCAGCAAATGATTATACATTATATTAAGTAAGTGATCCTCTCAAGAGTGTGGCTATACATACATTTACAGAGTCCAAGTTTCACTCTTTTTTCCAAAATGTAAAGGACGTTTTAAAAAAGAGTATTACCGGTATGTTTATGCACTGTGATAGAACTCACTGATTCTAAATATCTTTTTTTCTTTGAATTTTAGATTATAAATAGAAAAATCAGATCATATAGACTTAATTATTTTCAAAAAATAAAAAGGTGACATAATGGAGCTCTCTCTTCCTCCCTCCTGATAATTAGTGGAGGAAGGAGATTGTTTACATTGAATGATGAATTGGTAATTCTCTCATGGTCTATGAAGTACCAGTACTTAAAATTGTGACGCCAATTCCAATAATAAGTGCTTTAAGACAAAAACTCCCAGTTTCAATCCATTAGATATTAAATTTTACAGAAAAAAAATTGTTTGTGAACATTTGTGAAATACGAGTGTTATAATGTAATTATGTAACTGATCCGAATTATTATAAAACTACAGGAAACACCTAGATAATATCTATTTGACCTACAAATTGTGAAGCGCTTTTTGTTGTTCTTAATGTTCAATGGTCTCGAGCTCAGATCATGATGTACTCATGTGGATTTAATTTCTGGAGATAATTTGACAATGAAATAAACAGATACAATTAATCACCATGCAATTATTTTATTATAACTTTTATAATTTTCAATGTTAGAATATAAAAAAAAAATTTTGGTTTACTATGAGTGCAAGGGAGTTATTTCAATCCTTGTTCTCTCCCAAGTGGAGTTGAATAATTACCATTATGGCCTAATTTTGCATATTAACGGTATGTGTCAGGAAATAATGATCATACAGGTATATAAAAAAGATTGGTCTAAATCTGTCACACTTAAGTTGACCCTTTAAGTGGCTTTGACGGAACAGATTAATAAAAATCTATGCAGATTAACTCTTGGTTAAAGTCTGATATTTTTAAATGTTCTGTACAAATTGATTTATTATTATAGTGTTTTATCTAATAATTCCTATTTTATAAAATTTTATTTGATTTTTTATTAATTTAAATAAAATCAAATTATTCGAAAGAGACAATTAAAAAAAAGGTGTGTTATGTAAGATAGGCAGAGAAACATTTTTTACTTCATTTATGAGAGTTCTTTGGAAGATATTAATTTTTATGCCCCAGCCATAAAGTGTTACCCTTTTCCTTCATTCCGTCATCATTAACTTCATTATCTTGGCAACAGTTGCACCATTTAACTCAAATTTGATACTAGTATTTGGATACGTCATGGGAATAGGCAGGTGAAGTTCGAATTTGGTCCAGATCCGATGATTTTTGACAGAGTCATGCTTGTTGAACTTAGAAAAAAAAAGAAGAAATTTTCAGTTTTCGCACTCTAATTTTTAAAGGGATGTATATTATACATGTATAAAGTTGAAATTGCAAATACAATTATTTTACCACAAAATACAGGACAGTTTTGAATTTGGTCCAGGTTCGGTGATTTTTGACAGAGTTATATACCTTGAACTTAGAAAAATATAAGAAATATCTGAACGAATAAATTTAAAACTAAATATGGCATTTAAAATTTTGCCTGCCTGCTGGGTGGGGGGAGGGGGGGGGGGGGGGGGGGGATTCCTTACGTTACGACACAACCAATTCTTTTCGTTCTAATCCACATTCTTTGGAAAAATGACAATCACATTCATTCGATAAGATTTAACAATGAATTATATAATTTAAAAAATTTGTTAAGTTCCTGTCACAGTGGTTCTTTAATTACATATGTCCACGATATTTGTTAAATGTTTGTCAATGATATTCCATTTACTAAAAGGTTGCGACTTGGATACAATTGTGAAATTCTTTTAAATCAATGGAATTTTTTCAGAAAATAAATTGCATTGTACAAGTTTTTTTCTTCTATAAATTTGGAATGTCAAAAAGGTTGAATATTTCACATGAGACCTGCCCCATGTGTATATAGAACCAGCCCCAATTAACTGAACAACACGAGAACCAGTTTTAGACATTCACAAGATCAAAAGCAGTTTTTGGAAAAAAAAAATAATTCCCTTAAATATGCTATTGTTATAGGAAGTTCATTTCCTTTTTCAAATTGTAGGTCAGATGTATGTTAATTGATCTAGAGGCTCAATATTGGAGGAAGTAAACAACCATTGCTGTGCTAAGAAGTAAAAACTATGCATCTGCTTTCACATTGGTTTGTGGTGGGATTTATTCTCAGTTTGATCCCAAGATTCCAAGCATCTATTTTTCAACCGTTATCATTGGGAGGTTAGTGATTTAAGATTTGTCGACTGAGTTCCTGATGTTTAAAATATTATTTATTGAATATACAGGTTTTGAGATCTAGTTGATATAGATTTGTTCGGCAACTTTTGTCCAAGTCATTGCTAGGTTTGCTATTCCTGATATGTCTGAAAATAAGAATGAGTACGTGTTTTAAAAAAAATTTCTCTCCAAAACAATTTGGCGAATGTCATCTTAAGTAGAAATTTATAATGAATGCCCCACTCAATGAGTTGCAGGGGATTATTATAATGATTTTAACTCCTTCTTTCAAACTATCAGTCCGTCTGTATATCTGTCAGTTCTTAAAACCAATGTTCCATATGAATTCAGCCAAATCAAAGTTGTTTTCAAATAATGAACTTTGTAGACATGCATTTGTGTCCAGTTGAAACAGTCATATATACAGAGATGATTCATAATTCATTTATCTTTTCCATTTCTTACAGTGTTGACTCCAAGCAATCCATCCATTTTAATAAATCAGACCTTGGAGCTCAATTGTACAGTATTTCCTGACTCTGGCTTGAATACTAGTCTTTTGACATTTGATCTTCCACTTGACAAACAGGCTAGCCCTGATATGCTAACTGTAGTGGGAGACAGGACACTGTTGTTAAATAAAGCTATCAGAAGCATTGATGATGAAGGGAACTACATATGTAGGCGAGTTGATGAAAAGGATTATTTTGATAGTATAGTCGGCTCAGTCAATCTTAAAGTAGAATGTAAGTACTAAATATAATTAAGTCCATGTGCTAAAGAAATTGGTATAATTCTTATATAGAAACTCATCGTCGCACTAGCCATTGGTTTTGTGTCCATTCTATTTCCACAATACAACTGTTGGCTTGCAACGATGATAGAAATATAATTTTTCGAAAGTTCATTGCTGTTTAAGGAATATCTATCAATAAATTAAATTTTGAAGGTTAATAATGTTTATAAATGTAATGTAACAACACAGTAATTTGCAAACAGACATGAAACATGCAAAGATATCTCTGGCTAAAACATAAAAAAAGTGTGAATATCTATCTATCTATCTATCTATCTATCTATCTATCTATCTATCTATCTATCTATCTATCTATCTATCTATCTATCTATCTATCTATCTTGCCCATATTTCTTATCTAGTAAAAAGATTGTTTTTGTGTATCTTAAACACTGGTATCATTATGAAGAGGTATATCAAACAAATAAGATTCACTATGGGGATTTTCATGTTTTGTATAAAATATTATCTGTTTATACCTTTTAAAATATTGAAGTCTAAGGAAAAATGTTGTTTTTTTTAAAACATTTCTCAGATAAGGATGTGAGGAATGTCACAGACTTTCAATGTATTTTGGACAATACAAGTAATCCACAAGTATTCCGCTGTTACTGGAAGTTAGGAGAGTACATCCATCCTATGTACCTAGATATCAATATAATTTTGTGAGTATATAATAGAACATAATTAGATACATGTACAAGCCTCATAACTATATTACTGCAATTAATGTACATACATGTACATTCGTTGTTCAAACATTTGCGAACATATTCTTGAAGGTACGCTATTGGCTTGAAAACATTAGAACTTTGCATAAAAAAACCCTCGTCTGTGTTAAGGGTGATGTTCACCTGGTTTTTTTTCAGAGGTAACTAACAATTAATTCATTAATTTTCATCAAATATTTATAGCTGTATAGTGCGCTATCAACATTATATGTACATGCAACATTATTGTATTAAAACTAGACTAGTCTAAACTCTTAAATATTCTAAAAAATTGCCCACTTGAAATCAAATTCCGTTTTTAAGAAAAGTGTAACATCTTCCTGGTAATCAGTTACATGTATACATGTACTGGTATAAAATGTTCCTACTTTGTTTTTTACAGGTCAGTAGACAATGGACAGAATAGTGTTAATTGTCCACAGGAAAAGATTAGAGAGGAGTGTATCTGGACAGAACATGATGAACCAAACATTAACTCCAAGTCTAAAATTGTCATACTTAACATCACAAACAAAGGATTTAATTCCTCTAAGATCTTTAGAAAGGAATTCTGGACGCAGAACATTAGTAAGTTTAGTTAACGTGATGGTCAGACCGGTTCGAATACCGGTGCGAAATAGTCCAGTTGGTAGATCACCTGACTAGAGTTTCAGGGGGCCCGGGTTTGAATACCGGTCTGTACCATCATTATTTCATTTGGTGCCATGCCAACCCTGGAACTGACAGGTTAACTCCTGCAATGGGAAAAGGCCTAGGTTGATCTTCGAGGGCAAAGATCATTTAAGGGGGTATGTGATGGTCAGACCTGTTCGAATAGTGGCACCAGATAGCTCAGTTGGTAAAGCACCTGATGAGTCTCACGGGGCCTGGGTTCAATCCCGGTCTGGTCCATCATTATTTCTCCCATCCTATAACATTTATTATAATACATCGTTATTAATGTGTGATATTGCTCTGTATTTAAAATACCAAGGTAGTGTCTAGTGTCCGAGGACTTACACCGAAAGTTAGACGGGCGTATTTTGCATTTCATAAAGCGGCATAACTACAGGCGTAAAATTTAGACTATAGCTTTTGCATAAGTCCTTGACAACGCAGCACTGCACATGCATAAACTTGTTTCTATTACCCTGTTATGTACAGGTGTATGTAACATGTGAAAATATGATCAATTTTAGAGGAACTATCAATTGCAATAATTTTACTTAAAATATTTAAGATTTGATAAATTCTTGTTTCAGTATGTACAAACACGCATACATAACTACTGAACCAAGGTTAAAATTTTTGAATAATATTCCTTTTCCTTCAACAACTTAATGAACAAAAAGCACATAATATCAAAATTAAATTATACAAATAGATAAAACATTTAACGGAAACCAATAAATGATATAGTGTATATGATTTTCTGAAATAACAGCGCAAGGAGTATTATTTAGTGTCAAACACACATGTAAATCTTATATGCATTATCCATATAATACATGTATAATGTTAATTATTGACCTGAACTGTTTATTTATACATAGACTGCTGCTAAAATATGCACCATGGTAAAATCTTTTTTTTTTTTTAGCGGGTCCTTACTCGGCATTTTTTTGGTTGAAGTGCATGACTTGTGTAATGTGCTCAATAGAATTATCAATACATGTATTATAATATCATTTTAAGTAATTAGGAAGTCCAAAAAATATGTGTTTACTTATTACATGTACTTTTATCATATTGAA
Organism: Magallana hongkongensis; assembly: GCA_016163765.1. Classification (NCBI taxonomy): domain Eukaryota; kingdom Metazoa; phylum Mollusca; class Bivalvia; order Ostreida; family Ostreidae; genus Magallana; species Magallana hongkongensis. Next base: position 51,880,182 of record WFKH01007768.1, on the reverse strand, counting down.
ACTTTTGAATTTACTGGGTCGGTGTCAATTAACAAGTTGTCACATTGTAGATTTTGTTTACATCTAATTTTCGGACCTTTGTCGCTATTTGTTTTGCGCATTTCAACTGAAATGAATTTTAGGGGTTCTAAAACAAAATTAATGCATTTTTGTTTTCAATCATTTCGCGATATTTTGTAAAAAAAAAGTTTTTAATTAGTATCAGTGAGTTTAATCGGCTTCAATAACATTTGCATTCAATATTAATGCATCTACAGGTACATATATCGTAGGTTATTGAATATACTGTTCATATATAAATCACAAAAACAAAATATTAGCTATTTTCTCGGGAAGCATACGTTTACATGAATGATTTTTTAAAGGTAAATTTATAACAAAAAAAGGAAAGGCACCTTGTTTTTTATATAATTTTTTAAAGTAGATGTATTTTTCACCTTAGAAGATATGATATCTCTCTCTCTCTCTCTCTCTCTCTCTCTCTCTCTCTCTCCCAAGTGCACATTAATTCCAGAGGAACTCCCGTGGCAATCAAATCCCAGAATTTAAAATATAAATCGTTCTTTCTCAGTATCTAAATGTGACAATACATGTAACTTAAATCGCATTAGTGATAAAATAAATTGTCATTTCATAATAAGCTTACTTATGTTTACGTCCGAACTTACGCCTACCTATGAGTGGACGTAAAATTTTGGCTTAACTTTAGTCGGACGTAAAGATGCGCTCTTTAATGAAACGCAAATTTTCCAACTAGTCCCGTATTTACACTGGTGTAGCGTTAAGTCTGGGCGTACGACCCCTTTATGAAACGAGCCCCTGGGATATTGCGTTTGTGATTTTGATCGAGATTTGTTAGTCATTGTTAGAAGTGTCAGACATGAACTATAACTAAGTTTTAAATACTTTGACAAATTGCAAAGGCAATTTTCAGTGATGCTTTGTTAAGATGTCGACCCATAAAAATGATTTTAGTATACATGAATCCTAAGCCATGATCATTTATCCCCGCAATTGATGTTATATTGGGAAGAAAAAAATTAATGAATAACATTTTGTATTACAAAATATAATATTACAATTTTTCTTTATGCCTAAATTATGTGTTTTCATTACGATATTAGGTGTGTTTTAACGCAAGTCGGTTAGTTTGAGTATATAGAAAAAGTAGTGACCCAGATTCTTCATGCGCTACTTTGACCTCTTGACCCAGGCTGATATTTTATGCAGGAATATATAAAAGCAGATTGCACAAATAGTGTTATATAAGAGAAAACATTTGCAATTGTAAATATTCTGCTATACGCTATTCATTTAAACAATAAAATGCTTTCTTTGGTGATTCATGCGGGATATGAAGGTGGCGACATTGCAGAAAAAATACATAACCTGCGTTAGAGGGTTATGTATTTTTTTCTGCAATGATCCCTACTTTCATAACCCGCATGAATCATCAAAGAAAACATTGTATTGTTTATATTTACATTTTCTTTTAACAAATTATTAAATTGATCGTAAAAAGTACGAAAAGTTAACTAAATTATTGTTAGTGTATATCAGTACGTTAGATAAAAGAAACAGCCAAATCGTCTTCTATGGGAATTTGAGTCTGGCATCATCATAATTATTTTGTGCAGTCCGTGATTTTTCTTTGGTCGAGGAAGGTTTCGACCAATCGATAAACGGGGCGTGTAGATTTCAGTCCTGTCAGTTTCTACAGAGCTATGAATTGCTATCAATTTCCGTATGAAATAGAGGGAATCATACTTGGTAGATGTAAATATACTCCTTTGAATTTTACACTAATAGGTATTTCATTCAACTAAATTTGTTTTTCATGGAAACATGCTTTCAGGAACAAATGACAGCAAGTGCATACAATGCTAGGAAATATCAAATGTAGCACTTAACAATTTAGTCACCGATTAAAAGGCCAGCCATTTATATGTTAAAAATTCTCATTGCAGAATGTTCTTTTTAGTGTTGTACTGTTTTAAGGAGGAATAGAACACCCCCATACCGTGGCATACTGTCAAGGTGTCCCTAACCACCACAGTATGACAGAAATGGAATGTACAGTTTATGTGTTTAAGGTTTTCTCTCAGACAAATCTGTCCATGCAGATTATATGATATCTTTCTTTGTAGCTAAACCTGCACCCCCAAGCTTCATCAATGCTTCCTCCACCTCCTTGGACCGATGCGGCTGTGCCTCCATTACCTGGGCGACCATACCAGGGGGATTGAACACTACCTCTTCTGTCACTCTGACGTCACAGTGGAACAATCTGGTGAGTAGAAACCTTGATCCATAGAGCAATGTCTATGCATGAATTAATCTATATTGGATGCTTATTAGTCTACATGAATATATACCTTAAACTAAATTTCTGTTTGTAAACCGCTATTTTATTGGCTAAATAAAAAAGTTTTCACATGTATACACTTTTTTGATGATGTCACAAAAAAACCCCTATAAATTTGCATGATGTTAGGTTTAATTTTTTTTTTCATATATTAGTTTATTGTAGTAATTCATGAGGACAAATTTTCTTAATTTCTATACTTTATGATCTACAATAATATGAATGGGGTTGGAACAATTAACACTGTTTTATGTATAACTGTATTTATATATATAGGACTGCTTCGTAGTTTTTAAAGTGTATTCAGTACTAAACTGTTCAACCCAGTTTATACTCGCATAAATTCTCTAGCTATATTGAATTTCTCCTTCATATATATTATATAAAAAAATAATGTTCGAAAATAGTTTATTTCCTTCCCTGTTTATATGTTATTAAGTTTACATAGAGGTACATGTATGTGTATTGCAGTATTGTACAAGGGTCCATATAATTCGGAGATTTAAAGAGAAAAGTTCTACAACAATTACTGGAACTTGGACAAATCTATAAAATTCTGATGGTTGTAACATGATTGAGACAATAAATTTAAAACTTTTGATTCAGAGAAAATCAAATTCCATTGTGTTGTTAGACCTCCATCGAAATATACACACGTGTTCATGCACCTATAAACTACCATACAGCCTGTGTAAGATGTAGATACATGAAGTATCAAGAAACAATCTTTATGCATATGGAGTTCTACGTGTCAAAGGTCAAATATCTTATGGTTCTTTTTGTAAATAGTGTTTTACAAACGCAGACCCACTTAATTGGAACAATTTTAAGAAAGTTATGTACATGAATAAATGAATATAATTATGTACTATTTATTTATTTGATGAATTGCTATTTTGTTTCACCTGTGATATATTACATATTACAAAAAAGAGTACTAGTAACTGCTATAACCAACTAAAAATATATTATTGTTGAAATAACCATTGGGCCTATCATTTTCAGACTCACATTGTGATTACAGACGGCAGTCTGGAAGTCTGTAACCTGGTACCAGCCACAAATTACATAGTGAACATCACGATCAAACCTGTAGGGGGGATGTACTACAGTGAGCCTGCACAGATAGACTTTGAAGCTTGTCACACAGGTGAGTGTTTCAGTAAAGATGTTGTTGGTATACTGAGATTGTGACATTTTAAAATTGTGATGTATGTCACAGTGAATAATTATTACCAAATACAGAAAAAACCCAGACCAGTCTGAGAAAAATGTTTAAATTGTGTTCGATTTGGTTCATTTCTCTTTATGCATGCACATGTTTTTTTTTAAAATTATAACAATTCATTTATTTTACCACTTGTAATTCTTAAAGTTATTATTATTTCAAATTGATAGAACTAGCTTCTTTTCAAGATTCAAAAATTATTGCCCCAGGTACTTTAAACCAATGAAATAAACTGTGCAGGAGCTAAAGTTTAGGAGGCCAGATGGTAATCAATAATAGTAAAAAAAATCATCTTTCAAATAAATTTTCTTGATTAACTTTAATTGACATCTTTTCACAGTAAAATCCCATATTGTTGGGTTTTTGATTGAATTCCTTGATCTGTCAGCATATACTGGTACCGGGGTACATGTATAAGTGACTATCAAAATCATCAAACTTAGTTTCTGTATCTGAATTACGTTGAAAATACTATAGAATGACCTCAAGACTCTAAACTCATTTATTAAATGAATGTTAATGGTTACAATAGCACTGGGGTTTTTTTTAATTATAGCCCCATCTTCGGCACCTTATATGAAAGCAAGTGGTTATTCCAGTGGAGATTGTGCCAATGGGGATCGCCCTGTGGTGGTGTATTGGCAGGTAAGAACAAATAAATGTTACACTCCATTGACCTGTCCTATCAACAAAAGAACTGAATATTTAGACAGTTTTTTTAATTACCCTATTTTCTGTATCGGTATGTAAATACATACAGTAAATATTCTGATTTCTTTCAAAATATTGTAACAGTAATACTCAATGTTAAATGATGATAATGTAGACTGTGATATACAGTTATAGCAAAGTGTTATGGACAATTTTACATTTTAAACTTCGTCTTGAAAACTACAAGGCTAATTGTTACCATTTTTGGTGTGAAGCATCTCTATGGTAAGAGGAATTTAAATTGTGAAATTCTTGGCTCTACACCTCCGGGGCGCCATTGGCGGAGCCAAAATTAAAAAAAAAGCACACTTTTCAAAAATCTTCTTCTCTACTCCCACACGTAGGGAAAAAACTAAATGCATGGTTATGATGTCCATGAAGCTCTCTACCAAAATTGTGAAATTCATGGCCCCAGAGTCAGGGGCTCAGGCCCTAGGGTGGGGCCAATATGGCCGTATAGTAAAAATGTATTAAATATTTTAAAATATTCTTCTCTACTCTCATATATTTTTGAGAAAATCTAAATGCATGGTTACGATGTCCATGAAGCCTTCTACCTAAATTGTGAAATTCATGGCCCCTTAGACAGGGGTTCAGGCCCTAGGGTGGCGCCAATATAGCCATATAGTGAAAATTTATTAAATCTTAGAAAATCTTCTTTACTCCCAAACATTTTTCGAAAAACTAAATGCATGTTTATGATTTCCACGAGGTCCTCTACTAAAGTTGTGAAATTCATGGCCCCCTGGGTCAGGGGGTTAAGGCCCTAGGGTGGGGCCAATTTAGCCATATAGTATAAATGTATTAAATCTTAGAAAATCTTCTTTACTCCCATACATATTTGAGAAAAACTAAATGCATGATTCTGATGTCCATGAAGTCTTCCACCTAAATTGTGAAATTTATGGTCCCTGGCACAGGGGTTCAGGCCCTAGGGCGGGGCCAATATGGCAATATAATAAAAATATATTAAACTTGATGATATCCTGAAATTGATATATTTATTGGATTTGTATGTTAATTTTTTTATATACTGTGACCGGATTTTTTCTTAATTTTTTTTTACTTACCGTTTTAAAAAAAAAATTTGGAATTTACAAAACAAATGACTGGATATTAAGAGGAGCGAGCAAGGATGAAATTCTTAACTGAAATTCACACCCCCCCCCTCAATGAAACATCTCCGTTTTATGCTCACATAATTTATATATATAGACGTAGAGTTGTCAACACTTCATGGTTTACAACTTTTAATAAAATATAATAATATTTTAGAGTTAACTAACTATTTGTCGGTGGTATAAAAATGTATGTTATCTAAAAACGCAGGTGCATGTATATTTATTGGAATATTTTAAACCAAAGTTGTCCGATCCAAAGTGTCTGCCAGATGCATGTTGAACAGTTAGTCAACCCGCGTTCTTGATAACCCGGCCCGTTCTGGAAAGTTCTTTTATCAAAACTAAAATCGCACATTCAAGAAACGAATTGGCTATTTGTATTTATTCAACATTTGTCAAATCTAATTTTCTGTGTCATATTATAAATAAGTTCCCGGTATATATATATATACTCTTATGTAATTATTAAAAATCATTTCAATGAAAGTGTACATACATTGACTTAGATCCGCGAAAGCGGGTCCACAACCTTACTCTCATTTTTGCTATTTCGGGCTGGTTTATCAAAAATGAAAGTAGATTTTTAATTAAACTCACCATAAATATTTATCCTGGAAAATTCAATTATAGTTTTCGGACATAAACTCACGACTGTTGAAATACCAAAGATGTAAGCAGTTACTTTGGTGTAGGCAGGTCGTAGTTTATTGGCAAAATGTCTTAATTTATAAGTATAGATCTTAAAAAATCTTCTTCTCCACTTCCATATATATTTGAGAAAAACTAAATGCATGGTTATGATGTCCATGAATTGTGAAATTCATGGTCCCTGGGTCAAGGATTCAGGCCCTAGGGCGGGGCAAATATGGCCACATAGTGAAAATGTATTTTTTTTTTTACTATTACAGTCGTGGGAGATAAAGTCATGCATTGTTATTATGTTCATAATGTCCTGATGTAATATTGTGAAATTCGATGCCCAGGCCAAGGGACAGAAGTTGAGGCTTTTTATTGGGTATCGGGGAGAGGGGTGATACATGTGACCATATATTGAACATGTATTTTTATTTTACTCCATCTTGAAAACAACATGGCAAATTGTCACTCGGCAATATTGAATTAAATATGTGTTCTATTTTAGGAAATCTACTTTAATATCCTGTGCATTGTGTACTTAAAGAAAAAAGCTGTATGCATTTTGTGTGCATATAAATGAAACTGTGAATATTATTAAAGATTGACTGTTAAAGGCCTGCAGGTCTTTTATTACCAAATATTAACAATTTTCGGCCCCTGGAGCTAAGGAATAGATAATCTGAGATTCCTCCGAATCTTGTAATCCCCCCCCCCCCATTTTCATGAATAAATGTTTTTCAAACATCAAATAATAAAAAGTGGGGTAACAGTCAGAGAAGTCTCAGATTAGAGTTTAGACTTCAGTTTGAAGTTTAAAATCCAAACACGAGACTCTGACATGTCAAACTTAGGGCTTATATGGTACTCAGGTGACCGTCAAGACCTGTGGACCTCTTGTTTAAAAACAAATTCGATGTCAACTTCCTGTTAAATTTTGACATTGCTTATTTTGGATATTCACGTCAGAGCGGGGGTGTAACTAGTGAGCTCACAGATATCTTGTTTGTACTGTAATAGGATTCGTTAATTCCTAGCCCTCTGATTGGCTAAAATCTAACATTCTTATTCTGGCTTGACAAATATTGTACATTTTGGATTACTAATCAAAATATTTACATCAACGTAAACACAGCAACAATTGTATAGTATATACTGTGAAAACAATTATGCAGCAGCATGAAAGTTATAGAAGAAAAATTCACACTTTCAAATTATAATATACAATACCGGTATATTTAATGACGAAGGATGTTTTATCTGGTGAAAGTACCAGTAATATATCATCAAAATCTAGATATATTTCAAAGCAGCTGTGTCTTTTGAAAACTGCTCATTACTATACATGTAACGATTCAGAAATACAGTACTTAAAAGCATATAAGACTTTGATTTTACAAAGTATCAGCTTTATCATTCCCTCTATGTTGCTATGTTATCTAATATTGACATGAACTGGGTTTTTTTTTTTCAACTATGCAGAAAATTAACCCAAAGTATCATAATGGGCCTTTGTTAACATACAAAGTTTTTGTGGATGATACAGAAGCGGGAGAAAGGAGTCCTCAAGAAGTGTCCTACTCTCTCTCTGTACGGTGTGAGGGACAGCATAATGTGTCGGTCAGAGGCTGTAATCAACAAGGGTGCTCTCCAAAGTCCTCCATTCTGATTCCAAGCTACGGAGGTAAAACTTAAATAATAATAATAGAAGTCTTTTGTTTTATATTATTGTTAAAATTTATTTCTCATTTTTACCCTATTCAGTTTATTTTCAAAGAAATGCTGTCGTTTTGTATGGGTATATTGAATTGCTTAAATAAATAATATAATAAAAGTACCTGGTAATCAAATACTGTGCAAACCATACACATGTACAACATGGTAGATGGTGACAATTAATGAACAGAATGATGGTCTTTCTGGGTTATCCCAGTATATACAGTAATTGTTTAGTCTTATTATTACCTGTAACTGACTCAGGTGGATGGTATTGTGGTAGGCATATTTATTGAATCAAGTACAGATCTCTGCTGTGAAGTGCCAGCTAGCACTGCATCTATATAGAACAGGCTTGGGGCGAATTACGTTGTTAAGTAATGCAATCCATTACCATTACTTCATGAATTTGGGCATTAAATTATCATTACTTAATTTTCTTGAAGTAATGCATTATATTACCATTACATGAGTAAAGTAATGCATTTTCATTACCATTACTTTGTGAAAAGCCAATAATAATTTTTAAAAAAGTAAAGGTTAATAAGGAGTTTTTGCAGATGTTTCAAATATAAAACAAACTTTAACATATCTTAAGGTTCATGTTCACTATCAGGTTCAAATTTAAAGACCAAAGAGATTGCTGTTGCACTTTATGATCATCAAAGTTTCAAAAGTTTCATCTTTTAACTGCATCCTGTTGGGTTTGAAAATCTTCTTCCAGCTATATCAAATAAACGTTCTACAGGAGCAGTGGAAGCTGGCACTGAAAGTTACTGTTTGGCAGTCTTTATCTTATGATATATTAAGAGTTCATGCAATAATAAATAAGATCATGGTTTGACAGTGCATTCAGTTTTGCTTTTAAAGTGGCCTAGACACGATTTCAGATCAAAATTTCATGGTTTTTTTTGTTTAAAATTGTTTACTTTTGCATTTTGAATGATTGACAAAAATTTGAATGTTAGAATTCAAGTTACAAGCGAGATAGAGAGGTTAAGAAATCATTGTTTTGTAAACAAAGATCAAGTCTTATATTTGTTTACTAATAATGCAAAGTACAGGTAACAAACAAGGTAAACTGATTCAATATGTTTATAAATAATATTATCAACAAAAAAGCCACAATTAATGGAAACTCATACCAATATTACACATATGTAAACAATAAAAAGACTCGAGCGTTGTTTACATAACAAAGAATTCCAAACTCTGTATCTTGTTTGTAACTCAATATTTGACTTTCAAACTTTGAGGAATTAATAAAAATACCCATATTAAACATTATAGATACTTAAAGTGAAAACAAAATTTGAAAATTTTGAGCTCAATTCGTGTCTAAGTGCCTTTAAAGGTGTTTCTCCTCCTGTTCTATTTGAACACAGCCAAGAGAAGGGGATTGGGGTGTTTAGCACTTCTTAAAACAAGAGATTGTTTTTATACTTAGATTATCCTCAGGGCATTGTGTTTTGTTAACTCATTCTTCATATAGTAAAGAATTTATTGAATGCACAGCTAATTGGAGTAAATATTTCAAATGATTTCAAACTCTTAATAACAACACTCTTAAAAATGTTATTAAATTGTGCTGTTATAGCTAGTAATATTGACAATTTAAAAATGATTAAACAAGATTTTTTTTTAAATAATACAACTAAAATATTTTTAACTCAAAAATTATTTCTTTCTTCTTTAAAATAATGTTTAATCAAATACAATTTCAGTTATTCATCACAATTTTAAAAATGAACATGCATAAATAAAGCATAGTAATGCAAAGTAATGCCAGCGTTACACTAGATTTTGGAAAGTAATGCATTACATTATCATTACTTGTAATGCTAAATTTGTGGCATTACACATTACTAGCATATCTTTGAAAACACGGAATGCATTGCAATGCATTACCAATACATTTAGCATTACCCCCAGCCTGCCATAGAATAATGCATGGGGATAAGTACACGCTGAAGCGACATTTTAAATAAAATTTGGCTGCATCCCAGACTGACTATGGCAATCCCAGTAGTCCTTCATCCAAAAAGGGTCACACCTCTGATGTCTAAGACTGAAGTTATCAAAGAAATTCATTGAATTCATTTATTAATGGAAAGTTTTCCTTTTGTAGAAACAGTGGATCTGCAGAAAGTTGTAATGGAACAGTTGGGGAGTGAAGTTCACCTGACCTGGTTTGGAACTGAAAATGAGGCTATAACAGCTATAGACATTGCCTGGTGTAAAATGAGACCTGCAGGTTTCAAATGTAAGGTAAGGACTCAATACATGCAGTACTATTCTGCCATGTAAAGGAAATTAACGAATCTATTCAATCTAATAGATTTTTCAAACCTTTAGATACTTTACATACATGCATAAACAAATGCAAGTTTTACATTGAATTATTGAGTTGAAACAAACTGATGATAAGAATGGTATTTTTGTCGATCCAGGATCTAGAGGGGATGGACAATAATGTAAATTTTAGATTAGTTCTGCATATTTTGATGATTTTAATCTGGTTTCTGTCTTGCAGGAAGAAATCCACATTCTTAGAAAAAGTGAAAATGTTAACAGCATAGTTCTGCACCAAGACACAATTAGTCAAGATATTGATGATAACCTCTTTGGTGTAGCTGCCATCAATGATAGAAACATCAGCAGTGGAATTAAATGGCAGGATGAATGCAGATATATAAAGAATGCAGGTATGTTAGTGACTTCATCACCAAAGTGTCATTAGTTGAATAAAACATGAAATTCAATGCGGTAATATCAAGGATCTGAATACTTGGATTCTCTTCCTGTGCATGATTACATAACATAAACAATATATCAATTTTTATTTTCTGATACATGAGAAGTTCCTATTCACATTAATCATATAAGTGCCACAAAATTGCATTTTATGTATCTAGCAGACAATGATTATTAATTAGGAGCCAGAGTTGACGGATTTCCAACTGAGTAGTTGACATAACTATTTTCACCCCTTTCTTAGTATAATTTTCAATTACTAGAAAATAATTAACCTAGGTTTTGTTTTCAGTGCCTCCAGCTGTTCAACATGTGTCCCTGCTCCCCTCTCTCCCAAAGAACAGCCTTACCTTAAGCTGGGCCCCCATCAACTGTGACTCAGGAACTGACAACGCCTATATCAACCAATACCAGATCATCTACTGCGAGCAGCCTACAGCAGACACATGTGACAGTACATAAACATTCCTAATACTACTCTGTCTTATTTGACATTTGAAAGCTTAACAACTGCATCTATAATCAATTGAAACTTTCATGCCTTACATTTTAAATTGCTATGGTTTGAAAAATATTACTGTAGTTCTGAAGTATTGTAAATGCATTCTCATTACCTATTGACATAAATGATTTATGTTGAGGTTTTCATGGATTATTTCCCATATTAATATGCTGCATTTTATAACTGATTTGTTTCAGCCTCGGAGGTCTCTGTGGTGAATGTTTCTGCGTGGGGTATGACTCAGTACACTCTCAGAGATCTGAATCCTGATGTGGAGTATGGAGTTATGGTCAGGGCCATATCTCTGACAATGGAGGGACCACAGAGTAAAATGATTACTGGACGGCTCAACAATAATGGTAAATCAAGTTTTATTCATAGCAAATAAATGTATGTCTTCACAGCCTAACATAATTTGTAGGATGATTTTAAAAGCAGATTTTTAACTGGATTTAAAACTGTTCAAAACATATATATAATTGAAGCAAGTTGGTGATTTTTAGGTCACCTGAGTCACTAAGGTTACCTATTGCAATTGGTCTTCGTCCGTCTTCATGCGTCTGTGGGTTTTCCGTCGTCCGTTAACAATTTTACAATTTAAATTCTTCTTTAAAACTACAAGGCCAATTGTTACCATTTTTGGTGTAGAGCATCTGTATGGAAAGAGAAATCTAAATTAATAAATTGATGGCTCTACCACCCCCGGGGCATCAAAGGCGGGGCATAATATGCAAAAAAAGGCCAAATTTTCAAAAATCTTCTTCTTCTCTATTCTACTCCCACACACATTGAGAAAAAGTGAATGCATGGTTATGATGTCCATGAAGCCCTCTACCAAAATTGTGAAATTCATGGCCCCTGGGTCAGATATATTGGCCCTAGGGTGGGGCCAATTTGGCCATATAGTAAAAATGCCATTGTATTAAATTTTAGGAAATCTTCTTCTACTGGAGGGAGGGGGGTGGTTAATATGACCATATATTGAACATGGATTTTTACTGAGAGTAAATGATGTTTGTCATCCATTAACAATTTTTAACAATTTTAACTTCATCTTGAAAACTACATGGTAAATTGTCACTTGGCAATATTGAATTAAATATGTATTCTATTTCAGAAAATCTACTTTAATATCCTGTGCATACTTGTAGAAATAAGCTGTATGCATTTTGTGTGCATTATAAATGAAACTGTGAATATTATTAAAGATTGACTATGAAAGGACTGCAGGTCTCTAATCATTAAAAGTTTACATTTTTTTGGGCCCTTGAGCTAAGGTATAGATAATCTGTGATTCCTCCGACTCTTGAACCCCCCATTTTCATGAATGAATGTTTTTGAAACATCAAATAATAAAAGCGGGTTAACAGTCAGAGGACTCTCGGATTAGTGTTTAGACTTCAAAATGAAGCATAAAATGCAAAGATGAGACTCTGAGATGTCAATCTCAGGGCTATGGTACTCAGGTGACCGTCAAGGCCTGTGGACCTCTTGTTTAATAACAAAATGTTTGTGTGGGAAGATTACTTTTTTAGGCATTAAAAATTAATTGTTTGGTTCCAAGTCCAACTCTTTTCCGATTTCACAATACTATATCGAACAACTCTCAACCTCTGAACTTTGACGTCTCAATAAGAGAATGACGATTTGTCAATAAAACTTACTTTGGGTAATTAGATCATAGGTGGACGCATTTTTATGAAATAAACAGAAAATCTACCACCATGTAGCATCTGTATTTCACCAAATTGGCTGAGAACCAAGATATTTTTTTTGTGGCCTCAAGAAAATACAATATCATTTTCAACTGTTTTTTGACATCATGATTTTGGTGATGGGATAATTGTTGTATTGAAATTTGAAAATTGGTACTTAGTATTAAAACCGAAATAAAATTAAAATAAAACAGAACGGTGGCCATACTCTAATATTTAATGGTTTTATTCAGATTTTTTTTTTCATATAAAATTAACTCATTAAACGTGTTTAAAGTTTACTAACCACTTACTCATAATTATAATCATACATTCCCTTTCCTTTTGTTTGCTTTAGTAATCTTATATCCTTCAAAACCTCATGAAAAATACCTTGTCATTGGTTATAACATTCTGTCCTTTCTGACGTATTTTATTTCTTAAATATAATCTGCAACATGACTACTTTATATTTTATTTCTTAAATATAATCTGCAGTATGACTCCTGAAAGTAATTATATTGTATATTTTATTTAAGAAATATGTCAGAGGGGACAATTCTTTAGCCAGGCTAACCAACTAAATAGCTACAGACCCTAAAACGCACTTCTGTCATAGTTTCTCACACGTTTTATGGTTTTTAAGTTACATGTTTCTTGCACTGTACAGTAAGAAAAAGATTCCCTTGCCATTTGCTACAAAGTAGTTTACCACAAAAGAAGCATTTAAAATCATAGTAAACTACTGCTGAGCATGCTATTAATTGTTGGTTGACGTACATATTAGTTGGAAGTACAGGCGTAATTGCAAAGACCATAATAAAAGCAGTAATGTTTAGATCTTGTGAAATTTACTACCCAAGAAAACCCAGTCTTTGTGTGAACCTATTCGCTAAAAAAGCATTTAATTGAAAAATTCTTTTGAACAACTTAGAAATTGGTGAATATATATTTTCATAACAGAAACTTGATCCGAAGGGTCGGGGACTCTTTGGATAAAGTCACTATTATGATGATAAATATATTATATGCCCTCCATTAAAAGGTAAATATAACAAAACTATCTTTGTTTACTAAATCTTTAGAACATTTAAAACCATCTTTTAACCAACTCCATTAAAATGTTATTTGTTGTGTACTACGTCATAAGTTTCAGAGATTCAGTAAATCTCACTGTGGTGATCTGGAAAATCGGATCACACTCTGTTAAATTAACAGTATGAAGAAAGGAAAATTGATGGGTATATAATCAAACACTTGATTGAATTAATTTAGATAGTGTTCTTTAAATTACCAATTTTAAACCCCCATGTAATCGAAATACTGTAGATTCATAATCCAATGTGAGGAATAAATTCAGCGTTAAGTCGCGAAAAGCACCCTAGCAGATTTTAAAACCTCGCTTTTATTTTTCTGACATTCATGAACTAAATAAAATTAAAACAAAAATTTTGTGCTGTTGATTTTAAATACAAGAACGGAAGAATTTAGGAATTAAATACTCACGTAAAATGGGGAATCGTCAGTATCGGGTGTATGTTTTGGCCTGTGAACCTTTTCTTAAAAAAGCAACCCTAATAGTCCCCAATAAGTAATCAAAACATTTCTTTCTTTTTCAGAGAAAGAAAAAACTGTTTTAGGTTGATTTTTAAAGAGAAAATAAAGATTCTTTTGTCATCAATTTCTTTGTTTTCCTTTTAATTCATTCAAAATAGTTATATAACGATAAAACCTGAATTTTTTTGTAGTTTTAAATTAATGAAGGTTAATTGTTCCTTCTGTTAGATAGATAACTCATATCTGGATAAAAATGATTACTGTTGAATATTTAAATTGATGGTGGCCAAACTTTGTGAATTACCAGATTTTTACAGATTCATGAGAACAATCATTTCGTAGCTTTATTTTTTTGATTTGTTGAGATGTAAAATGTTCGGAGAGGGGTACCAACAAAATTCACTAATTTAAAAGCTAAACCACCATCAATAAACGATTTCACGGTGTTTGGATTTTTAAATTGCAAGTTAGAAAATTATTTCTGTCATAGTCCTGCAAGGCATGCGCAAGTCGTTTGCATTAATTCATCTGTAATCTAGTATAGAACATAATATAGCTAGTATGGTGGGTAGTTTTGCAGCTTGTACTTTTGTTTTGTTCATTTTTTCTCTCGTTTTTCTCTCTTTACTATTTAATATATACATGTACTAATAAATAACCATACCTGACATTTCTATATCATAATTTAAATGTTTTTGTGACCATATTATCAGGGAAAGGACAACAATTTGTGTGCTTGGTGTCCAAACCGGTTTCTATAAATAATATATTTTTTTACTGGGGGGGGGGGGGTGTTCAAAAATTAAGATTTGGAAATCAATATGAAAAAGAGAAATATGTAGAGAGTTATTGAATTTTAAAGGGACAATCAAACACACGATTTGAGCTAGAAATTTTAAAATTTTATTTTTCAGTTACTTAGATCCAAGATATTTCTAAAGCTTAACGAATATTTAACTTTAAAGCCAGGGTACAAATGATAAACATAGAGTCCATGCATTTGTTTAGAATGTATTGTAAACAAATTAACATGTATTTTCTTCATGAACTCCTGCCTATCAGAATAGACCGATTCACCTTGTTCAGAAATAACTATAAAACAAAAATCATACCAAGATTTGACGAAAAGGATTAAAAAAACAAAACAACTAAAAACACCAGTCCGTTGTAAGCACAAACATAGATCAGCAAAGTTTATATAAGAAAAATCCAAACTAGATAAATCTCGCTTTTAACTTAAATTCACTAAAAAAGCGGGACAAGCATAAGGAAAGACCAAGTTATCGATTGAAAATGACGAAATAGAATTTAATTTTTTTTCGTTCAAAACGTGTCTGCCTTTTTAAAGGATTATAGTTAAAGTTAATGCAGAATATATTACGATTTTTTTCGTTTTCATGTTTTCAATGCTTCATTACGGTTTATCAAATAGTCAACCAAAATTTGTCTGTTTTCATCCACTCGGAGATACAGAGCTCTCAACTCTTTTTTTCCATGTGTTTTGCTTTTATTTTATTACTCGTAATTTGTGAGCAATGGATGTAAACATTCAACGACAAACGACAAAGACACACCATAGATAAGAAAAAAATAAAAATAAAAACACTATGACTAGATGTATATAGTGATATAGAAGTCAACATATATCAAGGAAAAAGAAAAACTTTCTTCCTTTATTCATTATTTATACCAACAACTTTTCACAATGTTCGCCTTTCTATAAAAAACATGCAAAACAAGTGGTTTATAGGGGTCATAACTTCGTCGTTAGTTTCATCCTTTATTAATCAAGTTGGCAGCGCTAGACTGAACGCCCATCTGTCATACTTGGATTCGATATGAAAATGTTTTTTTTTAATTTTAATAAGTTGATAATCTCTCCAACCGGGTGAAATATTTATAAAATGATTTCATCGTTACCCATTAATCGATGATAGAAAAAACTTACTTACTGTACATCTAGGAAACTTAATATAAGGTCAGAAAATTACAATTACAGTTAAGCATATGCTTATAACTATTGTTGGTGAAGCTATACAGTAGAAGTAATGCATGTACCATAATAAGCAAGATTTATAATATACACTTTAGGGGTTATGATATTCGTGCAAGACTATTTTTTCTGCAAGGCTTTTATATTTGTACATCCGTAAAACGTCGAATGAAGATAAGCGTTTTAATTAATTTCCAGTCTTGCATACATTTACTAACTGTAGGTCAACTTTTGATGGTATAAATTTCTGTGATTTAAAGTCTAGAAATAAGAATTCGCAGAAATTACTCTACATTGTAAATATAAATATGCTTAATATTAACACACACATATAAAAACAAGAATCATTTCATGCAAACATGCTGCTGTTCAGATGGTGAGATTTACCATGTGAAGGTTGGATTGGGCAATTTGGAATCTGGCATGAATAGAAATTAAAGTTTATCAGTTTGCTCATAATCTGTAAGTGTATGCGACACTGGCTATGAGTTCCAACAATGAGTAATCTCACAGATATGATATGTTTTCATGTCTTCAGATTTTTGTGGATAAAATCCACTATCTTTACTGAAGTATAAAAATACGACGGGAATATGAGACAGAAAAACATATGTATGTCAAAAAGAAGAATAAGAAAATATGCAGGCTGATAAACACATGCTGTAAATTGAATAAATGATTGATAGATGAAGTCTGAATTGTTAAGAAGAAATAGTCTTTATGCGGTATAAATTTATTGAAAGAATGGATTATGTTTTAGGTTTATCTGAGGGACAAGTCGTAGGCATTGTAATAGGATCCATATTTGTTGTCATTTTTGTTGCTGCTGGATGTTTTTGTGTGGTCAGGTAAATATGAATATATAGTTTACTGAATAAATCAAAACATGCTGTGTCCATTCAAGACACTTGTTACAAAGAATTCCGATTTTTGTTGAAATGTCTCTGCTTAGCTCATATGCATATGACAAAATGAACTCCTATATCTTGATTAAGAAAGTATTAGAATATACGTTAGGGTACATAATCTTTTTACACCGATAAAGATATAATTATACCATTAAATAATCAGAAGAAAAAAAAGTTATCGAATTTCTTGTACGAATATTTGTAGATAATCTGAGTATAAAATCAACATTCTGTATTTTGGATTAAGCAAATTAATTCCTGTTTACATGATATTCTAACCATTAAACTTGATTTAATTAATAGATGACATGAATCAAATCGCTTCAATTCAAAATAATTATTGTAAATATATAAATAGATAGCTAGTATTTATTCACAACAACGAATACATAATTTAGACTCTTTTTCAGACAAGTGAGAAAAACCTTACACCTTAATGAACCGTTTGAAATTGAAACTCCTGCAGTTGTTCCATACATGAATACGGTAAATTTGGGCAGTTGTGATTTTCTTATGCAAAGTTTGCGTTGTGTACATATACATCTATGCAATCTCATTTAAAAATATCCTATTACCAAACACAATTATTCCGTTGAAAAGAACAAGAAAAAAATCAATCTTGTGTATTCTTCAATATGTATAAGTAGAATAGTTCTGAACTGAATTTATCTTTTGATCAGTAAAGACATTGTTTCTCTTTTTAATTATGAATTGACTTGATCTTCTACATAGTAAAGACAATGCATTTACCTTTATGTTCTTATTCGTTCCACTAAAACGAACATAAATAATTTATCAAATAAAACACATACACGTATGTTAGGATGAGAAGCGCTCTGAAGTGCAGTTTACTTATTCATGTAAATACTCAAATCTAAATACATTGTTTTCTTCTTTATCTTCATTTCTACAAAATAAAACAATACTTTTAGCTTAATATTCCGATATACATCAAAAGCAAGGGCGGGTGGGTGGGAATTAAGTTTTCTGCACTGAAAAGAGCCTTCGAATGACTATATAACTTTTAGCGTTAACATCGGTCAGTTAAAACCCGTGCAATGAATATTTAAATGTCATCCGACAAGGTGACCAACAACTAACCAATAGATTACAGGTGTAAATAAACACAAACACGTGTTATTCGAACCTTTAATAAATACATTGATTGTCTGTTACAGCCCATTGGTGTATTTCCACGTTACCATAGTCTTGCATTGCCCTCAGATAGATCTAGCACCCCTCTGATCACAGCAGTAAGTTATCCGGCTTATATATACACGTAGTTAAGGTTTTTGGTTCATTTTTCAAAGTTTCAACATTGTATAGTAGATTAAACTCATTTAAACCACGACAGTCTTCAATTTGAAGTTTTTAAAGTTCTCTTTTCTTCTATATAACTTTGATTTAAAAAGAGAAATGAATAATTAAATATTAGTGCGATTAGATTTAAACTGATGCACACGAATGTATATACTGCATTATAAGATTTCCAATTTTGCCCCCTATGTAGAATGTAACTACATGTAATGGAGCTGCAAGACACAGCAGTTTTGATGACAACAGTTGTTCAGAGATAAAAGACATTGGGCACGAAGGAGAAGAGCGATGTGTTGTTAGCAGCACTTCAACGTCAAATGGAGGTACATTGGCCCTGGACGATGTTCCACGACAAATCAGCAAAAATAGCGGACATGGAAGTATGTCCCCCACCTCCGTAAATCAGCCAACTGCTACGGACAAGATAGTGCAGGAAAACTGTCAGGTTCTGAAGGAATTGATTTCGAAAGCTGAAATTATTCCACATGGATATGCCAAGGCAACAGCCATTAATACACGCTGTTTTCATGGTAATGATCACGTTACAGATCCTAAAATTTAAATTGGATTACATGCCAATGTAAAAACATGAGAACATTATGTAGATTTTGAAGTCATTGTCAATTAACATGTAGTTATATTCTTGGAGGTGTGTATTGAAACTGTATATAAATCAGCGTGAAGTCAAAAGTCAAATTCAAACGAATAGTTTAAGATAAGACAAGACAGTATAATAATTGATTTTTTCAAATGTAAACTTCCATCATTTAATACCGTAGTATTATGTTCATACACATTAAAATAAACTATTGCCTGAACTTAGACATTAATAAGAGAGGTAACTCTCAGAGAATTGTACAACATTTAACTATTTAGCTGTATCTGGAAAATATCTTTACCGTCTTACATCAAAATATGTCTTAAATTGACCTCTATTATCACAAATGTATATGTATATTTATGAATGATATTATTTTTATATTAAAATTATAAGCCTACATAAGTGCATAAAGAACAATCTGATATTAAATGATTATTTGTCAAAGTATAAACAGGCATTTATTCGTAGTGGATTATATATATATATATATATATATATATATATAGAGAGAGAGAGAGAGAGAGAGAGAGAGAGAGCTCATATAATTAATTATATTTTGGTCTGTTAAAAAGCAAAAGTTGAAAAAAAAATTGTACAAATATATACCAGAATAATACATATTATTTCTGGGGTTTTTTTTCCTCACTTTAATAGAAAATGGATCCTTTGATATTGGAGAAGAAAACTCTCCAACGGACTCGAAAGAATCGTCATGCCAGTGCAATGATCTCTCAGGAAGTGGCAACTGTTTATTATGTAAGTAATAGAAACGGTAAACCCACCTACCCGCCAAAAAAAAAATTTAAAAAAAAATAAAAATCTCAAACCGTTTTTTATTATTATATAATGCTTCGTTATTTCACCATAAATGCACGACAGTGATATTATTTTCCATAATATCTTAAACTTGACTGTATGCATGCCATTTGGCAATCGTTGGTTTTATTTTGGATCGTGCATTTGTGTAGTTGTAGGAAAAGAATGAGAGAAGTGGTGGATCAGTATTTTGGGGGGAATAGATCTAAAATCTATTATGGTATATGTCCATCCTTTATGATAATTGTCCTCTCAATGATATATAACCCTAATCCTGAAGTGTTGTGTTGTGACACATGATGTAGAGCACCTCGTAATCCATGGTTTTCTGCCATATGTACATATGTCTATATACTTTCATGCTGAAATGTATGTTCTTGCCCTTCACTCCCCTGAGCACATCAAACATGGCACTTGCTGTTCTGAAAATTCAATTCATTCATATCTGGTGTTAGTAGATATTTGCTCTTTATTTCAACAAATCCTGGAAATAGTTCCTAAAATATAAAAATGGCCAAGATATTCTTTTTGGAAAATTTAAAAGTATGTTTTAATTAGAAGGTAAATGTACTGCATATGATAACGTTTGTAAGCAAGATTGATCGATTTACTTGAATGTAGTTGCATGGTCAGCTTGTGACCAAGCTGTTATCGTTGATTGAATACCATTCGTTAGCTACAGGTAGTTAATTATAAGGTTGAACAGTTTGTGATTTTATATACTATATGTACATTTTTCGACATGGTTACAGAAAGTTATATCACATAGATCACAAAATAAATCATTGGACATCAAAACAGCATTCAATGAAATTGAGATGTGTGACTACCTCTATATATATAAATTACCATCCGATTCCTCGTTGCCAGAATTATTTAAAACATTAATATTTTTGCTTTTACATTGCAAGATACATTTTGTATTGCAAGTTGAAATACGTGTATTATTAAACTTACTGCTGAAAATTTAACGTATAATACCTGATAGTTTTGGTGTTTGCAATTGGTCAAATCCAATTATGGCATATTTTCAATAGTAATTTATTTTAGATTTGATTTACTCTATATTTTACACAAAACAACCACTTTCACAATGTGAAGATTTTTAAAAAAGAGCATCCAAGATTCTTAATTGAATCCACATTTTATTGTAGCAAACAATACTAGCCAGCAATCTATAGAGACATCCAAAGAAATCCATGAAGTTCACTCTCAACATCCCAAGCAAGAAACAGTTGAACTAACTTTAGGTTATGTATTTTACCAAGCAGACAACACCCAACATTCCTTTCACCAACCACCGAGTAGCGGAGACCAGTTTAAAGTAACAGAACTGTTTGCTGTTGACCATCATGTGAATCCATCTCAGCCTTCGTTGGATGACCAGACAATGAATGCACAAACTGGGAGAAATCAATTCTATAAACAATCGATGATAGAAAACAATGTGTCTTCAGTCCCAAAGACTGGAGAATTAAGCTTCAGTCCAAAGCAGCCAAACGATGATTCCAATTTTCCTTATTATATACGAAATGATCCCTCTATCCCAGACTACTTGCCTAACAAATCAGGGGATGAAATTGGAATGGGTTATGTTCCAAATGAAGCAAAAGATTTTCAAAATGGAACATTGGAGAATTCAGTATCACATCATGTTTCAAATAGAACAGTTGATCAAATTGATCAGAATCACGTTACCAATGATTTTGAAGATTAACTTGTTATGGGTTATGTTCCAAATGGAACTGTGGAAAAATGTGGACCAGTTGAACAATTTATTTAGGATATAGATTCAGACAGAACTGCGAATCAGCCTTATAGGAATCATGTTCCAAATGAAGGAATGGATGAAATTACAATGAGTTATACAAAATGTCCTATTGAAAAAAAATCATCAATCTCGTTCCCACCAGGTTCCAAATGATTCAGTGGATTCCTCTAATGTAAGTTCGTTTTAAATTAACCAATGGACTTGTCTAACATAGGATACGTTAAGAATGGTACCACAGAAACAGATGTAGTGTCAGAAAAACTTGAACATTTCTCAAATTGCACTAAAGTTATGAATACAACCTTACTTTTTGACAGTGACGTTGACAGAAAATGTAATCTCGAATTTGGAACTGAGTCAGACACAAGTTCTGGAAGTTCTGCAAACAAGTCATGCATCTATAACAGTGGCTATGTTACTGCTGATATGATGAATTCAGCAGGCTTTGTGTCTACTGAAGCTGTTGAGCAAGAGAGCTCAGGAGAAGAAGAGGAGAGGGAGGAAGTGGTCTTCAACAGTGGGTATGTGTCTGTAGAAGCAGTTCTGGCCATCTGAATTTTTTGCTTGGAGGAGAGATCGAAAGCTATTGATTTATTGTTTAAATTACCTAATTAGGTGTTTGCACAATATTCGTAAAGAAATAGCTATTTCAGATTTGTTTTTTATTTTTTTTAAATGATTTTTTGCTTATAGATATCATAAATAATTTTTACTTATGGAGAATCTGCTGGATTGCAATGATTTACATTACATGAAAAGAAACCTATTTCTTTGAATTCATAAATTTTGAATTAATGTCATTGCATGCATTATAGAAGCGGTCATTCAATAGACCAGTATTTTAGATACATGTGCAAAGTTTACATTCAAAGTTTAAAGTGTAGTATTTGGCCCCACCGTCACCAACTTTCCTTAAGTCAATACTCAGCCCCAAGACTTAGTTTTTACCTCATTTATGCGCTTTTCTTTTCAGGATTTGAGTTGAGGACTGAGTTGTGTGATTTGAAAAATTTTGTGACGGTTGGGCCAGATATTATTCTGACACTTTTTACTTGATTTGAATTTTACAACTCTTTTGTTATTATTTTTTTATTTCTACAATGTATTACTGATGTAAATTGATTTCTGTGGTTAAATTTTTGTATAGTACCAATGCGTGATTGCACTTATTTTGATTAAATAATTTTCTCAATATGCTTTATGACAGCTGCGAGTTAATTAAAATTCAGAAGTGAACACTAACTTCCGCATTGCATTTTTGTGAGTATACCCTCCCTTAAAGCTGAACGGAGTGTAGAGAGTAAAGAGTTTAATTACAACTCATTTTAACAATTTTTCGTTTACCTCATATAAACGTTTCAAAATCCCAACAACCACCTGCACTAGTTTAAAGTTTTATTGATTTTATTTTGATTTGTTAAAAAAGATTTATCTGTCGGGGTATTTATTTTTTTGAAATCTACATTTAATTTTTTTTATTAATTTTAAATATATTTTTTTAAAGTTAATATAATTATTTCCATAAGTCTGGAATCCTTGTGATAATTCTCGGAGTTGCTGGAATGACATATGGAACAATTTTATAAGAAAATATCTATAATAGTGAATCAATGCCTTATTCTTTTTTGCTTTTTGTCAAGTGAAATAAATTTACATCATTAAAAGGAATGTTATATTAAATTTTATTTTAGCAATGCTGGTATTGAACTGAATCATTTTTATGCTCTAACGTGTGTCAAATTAATATTCTAAATGATGTTATTTGTCTTTGAATTCAGATGAAAGTTTTAAACATCAAATAACCATATATTTATAAATATTCATATTAATTTCATAGGAATTAATTTTCTGTATAAAAATTAAATATCCAATAAAAAAAATGCTAAAAGAATTCGCGTGTTTGCAAATTGGAGCAATTAAATGCAATAAGGTTTTTTTTAAAGTAATGATTTATATCTCCAATATGTTTAAATCTCACACAATATAATATTATTAATAAATGTGCTATTTCACGCAAAAAAGATCTTTTCCTTTCTACTTCATTTCTTGTTTGTTTGTTTTTTATTGAAGTGTGGACTTGAAAGAATTAGTATATTTCTTTTTGCTGGTTACTTTCTGGATTGAATTTGAACATAATTTAGCCTTTTGCTAAATTTTCTTCCAAAGCTATGGCCAAGTTAATGTTGTTCACTATATTGACTGACATTGTACCAGAAAATACCTCTATTATAATAAATGCGCTAATATAAGTAATCTTTTCATACCTTATATGCCTGAATAAAGCAAGTTTCTTTTATTTTCCGAGCTATAGGCATGAAAGATCACTTTAAAAGTAATTGGTGGTTACTAGTACAAAATGGTTTGATGAAAGATTTCTATCCCCTGGCCAATAAAACTTAGACGAATTAACTTTTTTTTTAATCTCAGTCTCCCTCTTTTACTATTGTGTAATTACTCCCTTTCAAAAGTATAAGCTTGTCTACGAACCACGGAACCCCAACTTTTTTTAATTAGTGACAGTCCTGACTCTAGTCAAAAAAGGCAACCTGTGATTACAATTTAAAGTCAATCTATCAGGTTTGAAAGTTTAAGTTCTTGTTTCTATTGTATTTACATATATGTATTCAGTCTATCGGGGTTTATCCCAATTACCACATTCCTGTACATTAAAAACTCAGACAATTGTTGTTATTAAATAAATAACATTTTCTGAGTCATCCTTTTTTCATGTTGTCATTTTTTCACATCGTAAACTCATCATAAGATTTATTTTATATAGTGTGTGTATTTAATCGAGTTTTTGGATTTTGAATCGTCATTCAATCCTGCAGTATTAATTTACTATTGTATTGGTATAATATGACGTTTTATAATTTGATAATTTAGAATTTACTATATCAGTAAATTTTCATGTACATAATCTCAAAAAGTGTATAATTACCTCCTGATTATCTTGTGATTTTATATATCATTACACATGTATTGATGATTTTAAATTAAGAAAAGTTGCAATTTAATTATTCAAAGATTATTACATCAAGACGATGAACATGTTTAAAATTTATTTAATAGGTTATTTTTTTTTAAATAAAAGAAAAAATAAACCGACTACATGTTATTTGTCAAATTCCAAATGTCCTTTGAATAAATTGCTCCGTTCATTACCTCAAAGAATGTTTAATTATTGATAACACCCTCCCCTTTTTTGGTGTGCATTACCTGTAATAAAAAGAGAGCAGCTTAATTTCTATCATTGCCACCAGATGTCATATGATAAATAATTCACTTACTTTTTTATCAGACGGTACAAAGCATTTATCAGCACCAAGGGCACACTCGCTATGATACGAATTATTGTGTATAAATAATGCATATAATTTTTCACGACATCAAACATTTTAAGTTGTATATTACTATTAGAAACTCAATCGACATAATTTGGGTTAAGATTGTTTATTTGATAGATTCATGTTGGGCACTGTCGTTAAAGCCATATGTAAAATGCAAAATGAGGTCAAAAAACATATATCTAGAACACTTACTAGAACAGCTTTTATTTTGGTGATGCTTCTTTAGAGATTTTGGTGCTATTTTATAGATATGTGTATGTATCTGAAATTCTCAGGATTTTTTATATGTCTCATGATCTGCTTCATTGTACGCTTTTGAATTAATTATGATTTATAAAAGTCGAGAATGCATATTAAGATGTATTGAAAATCACTGAAGTGAATACTTTTGTGATGAATAATGACACAAGCAGGATTATCCAACTATTCCATTCTTTGAAGTTCTACGTAAAACTATTATTAATCTTTTTTTCTTAACGTAATGTTCATGACATGACTTTGTTGTACATATATTTCATATAATGTGTGCCTTAAATAGTATTTGCACTGGGTTTACAATGTAATTTCTGTCAATAATCACCATTGTATCATTATAATACTATTATATTATTCATTTGTACAATAAACCACAGAGTGATATGTATATTTTGTTCCGATTATTATGATATAATATGTTCATATTCACATGGACATACTGGGGTATGTCTACCCACAACTTGTTCAAAATATTGAATATACATTTTGTGTTTAGATAATCATTCATGATTGACAAGGTGGTATTGGTAAGAGTAAAAAACAAACCTGTCAACTCTGAAGGCCACCTATCAAGGTCTCGATAGAATAAGTGGGAACATCAATGGCTTCAAATACAGAAAGTACTTTTTGAGGTAGTATCATCAGATTGATATTGTTTAATTGTTTATGGTAAGAGTATGGACCCCCTTTCTTTCCATTTTGCTATATTGTATCGGATATATCATGTTAATTAGAAATCTTATAATTAATTTATTTCAGAGTTTTCGTCTCTACTTGCTCATTGCACGTTTGAGTATATTCAGATAAAATCGATACACTTTAGATTTAATGTTTTTAAAAATTTAATGGTAATAACCAAACTAAGATAATTCTTAAGAGATAATGTTTTAATTTCAAATTTGAACAGTAAATTCATTTGAGAGTCATAATTACAAATATTGTAGAGCCTTCTGGACCCTAATTTGAATAGCTAGTCCCTTTTTCTTGATATCAAATAAAAGGTCTTGTGAATATAATTATAATTCTTTGTTTAGAACACAAAATCAGCAAAAATACTGAAAGTTGAATATTGAACTTCTAACTTCAGCCCATGATTATCCCATTATTCCGTTTAATATTTAAAGTCTATGATCAGGGACATAGAATGGGTTATAATGATAGCTTCCTGCAATATTCAAAGCAAAGTATGTTAAATATTTAAAGAGCTTGCAACGTCATTATTAATACCAGCAAGAATATTAGGAATAACTTGAATTGCAGACAAAAATTGTGATTCCTTGAAAATACTATACTTCGGTGGACACATACTAGTAGTCACCGATTTCCCTAAAATTTCAAGGTTAGATAAATTTTGATTCTCTGAAAATACTGAACTTCGTTGGAAACGCATAGTCACCGATTTTCCTCAAATTTTTAAGTTAGAAGTTCCTATTAGCTTTGATATAGTACCGTAAATAAACTGCTCACATCTAGATGCTCCCTATCATAGCAAATACAAATATTTAAATTGCAATGAAAGAAATTATTGCAACTTTTTTAGACATTAATATTTAATTTGGTTCTGGAAAGTTAGTGCTGAATTATTAGTTGTATCAACAGCAATATTGGCATTTAAATCCCTTTGTCATCCAAAGTTACATGTAAATAGTGTACATGTGCTGTATGGAGCAAAGTCTGGGTTAACGTCCCGTGCCATTAGAAGTCCGTTTCTCGAGAAAAAGTTAAACTGTTCGATGACACTATTTTTTTCTTAATTTTTAAACAATAATCTAACAAATATATTAAACTGAAATGACTGTAATGAATAATTATATTTATATCGTTTGACAAAGTTGCTTTATCGATATGAGAAATGGCATTTTCAATATTTTAAAATATATATTATGTTAAGTCGATATGACTTACAATAAAGCCGAACTGATTGTATACATGAAGATAAATTGAATCATGTTAAATTACTAGATACAATAAAAATTATAAAAGCTATAATACTTTAATAAATGATATGTTGATGAGTTAATAGAAAAATATGATTTTGAATTGTTAATATCAAATCAAGTGTAGGCCTCTATACGCTGCCGTATACTATTGACATTTAATCTCAAATATTGATTTCAAATGTAGTTTTACGTGCATGTTAACATGAATTTGTTGAAGGCTGTTGACTTGAGCATGAATTCTGCATATTGACATGATTATCTATTATGTTGACGTAATCTATAGATAAATAAGCTCCATTAAAAAGTTGTTCTTAAACTAAAGGACAGACCGTGTTGTTTTTTATACCCAACTGTTTCCTTGTATAGCTAAAATCCTAAATGTCGTCGAAGATTTTACTTAATAGTAAATGTGTTTGCTATTTATGAAGGTGTTGTAACCCTCACAAACTGAGATGTAACTGGAAATCCATTTGTTAAAGATTTTCTTTCTTTGAGTTTGTGCAGATTAGAATGAAAAAGGATTTAAATATGAAAAGACTGGATAAAAACAATATCAAATTGCAAAACAACCTATATCATTCTAAATCTTATGACATTAAGAATTTATCCAAGATCGCTGAAGTATTTATATTTTCCATTGGAATAATATAATTAATTTTGATACATAAGAAGTTTTTAATAGTCAATTTTTTGATAAAATACAAGTTTTTGTATATAAAGACTTGAAAAAAATCATTAGTGTTCTTTGCATTATATCATTTTTCTATGTCTATTTCGTAACGATAATATGAATGCTTGGTTGTCCCAATATTGCGTAAACTTAGGGCAATACTTAAATTCTTTGCACTGTAATTTCGTCAAACAATTATATTGTGATCATTGATCCTATATATTTAAACTAAAACTGAATTGAAAAGTGATAGACTTGCTCAAGTCTCTGTTTAATAATTTTGATGCTCTGTTTAATATCGAATCAAAAGTTTGATAATATAAGAGAAGAAATTGAAATTTCTGAAACACAGTGAAACTTGCAGTGAATATAAAAATACAGAAACATAGAGACTTGAGCAAGTCTAAACACTGACTGCATATTCTATTAGAATTATTAATGTGACCACCAGGAATGGTAAAAGGTTTTAATACAAAACAAACTATCGATATTTTGATAATAAAATACTGAAATACAAAATGAGACTATTGGTACAATTCTAGTTTATTTTGCGTTTCAGTATAATTTGGAAAGTAGTTTGTTTTGCATTACCGTATTTTACCCTTTCTTCCGCCACATTTAGTTATTCCTAAAGAGTTTAGGCATTAAAATTATTCCCTGCCTTGCATAGGAACCTCCATGGTTGGTCGATTCTTTCACACCCCCACCCCCCATATTTTATAATTTGGTGTAGAAAAATGATTTAATAAAGGTGAATGTTATATAAGATATTAATTGAGATGTATTAGAATTTGGAAGAGGCAGAGTTTCAAATAGTTAGTACATTAATTGGATACAATTAAATGAGATAAATTTCATATACATCTTGTGGACGATTGGGTGTATTCACCAATATACATTTTATCTGCCATTCACATTTTAAATAAGTTTTTTTATCAATATACAATTTGTTATTCATTTCCACAAAACAGTTTCAATTTTTTTTTTTTACAAAAAGCGCTTTATGGCAATGAAACTTGCAATCTCAAAGCCCTGGTTTACTCTAAACAGAAAGACGCTTTAATCGTGTATGGGTTGCCGGTGTCTAGGTCGTGAAAAACAAGACAAAAACAAGTCCCAACTGTTCCGGTTTTATATTTTCGTGAGTTTTTATATAAAAGATAGCGTATGTTCGGTTTGATAACGGGTCATAATGACGCTCTATTCTCAGAACACAGGAATATATGTACATGTTTATCTTTAAAGTAGGAACACGTGGGGTTTATCTATTTTGATGCTGAAATGTGTAAAAAGAAAAAAAAACCCAAACGAACAGAACAAAATCAAAATAATAAGAAAACCTGGTATATTTCATTAATTTAAATTAAATTAAAAAACTGGCAAACTAATCTGACTACATAAAACTGTCCTTAATTAATAATTTTTCAATTTACAATGAACAAGCGACTTTTAAAAACCTCAATCTGCAGTGAATATATCTTTCATTCATAGGAAGAGTTATTTGTTCTTTTGACAGACGTTATACAATAAATCCATGTACATATTTAATGTGTTAGCTATAAAAATGATCGCTAGACGCCGTGGGAAGATTGATTTGCACCATTTCCTTGTTATCACCACAGGAACTTGATATGTTATCAGTAACTAGCAAATAAATCCCCAAAGCGAAAAACCGTGCCGTCCGTAAAACAAAAAAAAAAACAAAAAAAAAAACACCAAAAAACAAAATCAGACTTGATTTCAGGTGGATTCACTTGAATTGCCTGTCAGTAGTTCTTTAATTTCAATTACTTTTCCTATTGTTCTTTAAATGAGCTTGTCTTATCGGGTCGTATAATGGTATGAGCTTTTATGTCCATCCGTCAGTTCGTCCGTCTGTTTGCTTCCTTACACTTGCATTGTCAGCGGGTACAGCTCCGATTAGAGATGGTTCGTCTTGTCTAAGAAATGTATCACTATACATTTCTTTATGTAATTATTGTAACTTATGGTAATACATACTAAAACATAATACCTTGAGCACAATACTTATCCTTTTTTAGAAGGGGGGGGGGTGTTGCATTCTTAGCGCAGTGGTTTTATTTTTTATACAAATACTATGACGATATCAAATTTATTTAGAACACTGAGAGGCCTTGATCCATAAAAACAAGCTAAGGGATCTTGAACGGAAGTTTTATCAGAATCCTCAAGTAGGTAATTATGTCCCACTTATGGAATTCTATGGCTATCAGTAGTCAAATTGTTTCCGATTTATATACTTCTCATTGACCCCTTTATCACCAAACAATAACTAATATTGTTTAAATTAAACAATAACTAGAGGTATTTTGTTTATGTAGAGAATTAACTTTGTCCGCACGTCATTTGTAATTTATACGAACCTAAGCCATCTCTTACTAGAAAGTTGCCAAAGATATGTCCCAGTTATAGTTATTTTCCAGAGGCTGTAATATATATATATATATTTATATATATATATATATATATTTATATATATATATATATATATATATATATATATATATATATATATATAAAATTGTTATTATTATTAAACAATGAGAGAACGATTAAAGAAAAGCTATAAAGCTATCCTAGTCCTAGTTTGTTTTAAGGCATCCTTCAGATGTTCCTTTGTTTATGTGCAGACTTTTATATGGTTATTGTGTACAAAGCGCCACTCGCCCTTTTCTACATAGAGCAGCTGTCAATAAATCAAACACGAACAGACGTTTTTTCATTGATATCACACAGATAAGAAATACTGTGTCCTATTGTATGAAGCATTTGTTTTCAACTTGAAAGAATGTAGTTTTTTCACACATTACCATTTTTACACAGAGGCTACAAAGATTACATACTTTAAATACAGAAGTATTGTTTATAAAAATAAGAGGGGTGGGTGGTAAATAGATACCACAAAAAGAAAAAAAGAAATGAATAAACTATTATCTCAAAAAGAGGAGTTTTCTTTTACATAAAGACTATTGTCATGTGATATTTAAAATTAGACCGATACTTAAGTGTAATAAACGTACCTTATATATAGCCATTTATTGCTGGTCGATTTAATTCCACATTATATCGATGTTAAACTGATGTTAAAAAGTTTGAAATTTGGGGGGGGGGGGTATCGAAACAGAACGTTTTGAATTTTTTGGATTAGGAGGCAAATAGATCTCGAGAGAGACCGAGAGACTCACTACCAGTTTTAAATCAGAACGTATTAGAACCAGAAAGAGCTGACAGCTGAGTTACTTGATTTTGGTTAGATTTTGATTTTGTTAGAAAATGTCGTTTGGCAAAATAACCACGTAGCGACGGTGTACATGATTGATTTTGTCTTTTCAAACAATAAAATAATTTTAAGTTGTTTATTTTAGGTACAAAGGAAACGAGAATTGCAGGAAAAAATACTTCAGATTGGCAAATAATCACGATGGTTTTAATTTCACTATGTTCGCGATTTATCGTTTTTCCCCAAAATTAAACTCATCGTAAATATTAACATAAGTTTTTAAACGTGTTAATACTAATACTTTGATCAACTTGTTTTCTTGAAGCATGAAATTAAAACCGTCGCGATTGATACTTTTTGAAAAATCGTGAAACTTTAACACCGTGGAATTAAAACGACTTACAGTATGTTACCCGTTCACGCGGGATTTGTAATTATCGTCTGCGATAATCGCTACCTTTATGGGGCGTATATACCCCTAAGTTGTATGGTTTATGATAATACAATTTTATCACTGAGTTTCTCTTCTATTTTGGAGAGAGAGAGAGAGAGAGAGAGAGAGAGAGAGAGAGAGAGAGAGAGTTACACGTCTTATTTACCGCTAACTCAAAATCATACTGGGAATCTCAGATGTGTATTTTGCGTGGGTTAATATTACATGTAATATTACAACTTATTTATCAACGTTAAAAGGCCTCCATTGAGAACCTAAACATGTCAGATACACGTTTGATTTCGAACAGATAAATGTAGTTTCATACTGTATCGATTTATTTCTTAGAAATACCTCTATATTTTATTTTGTATAACACGCCCAGAATTCATTTGAAGTGTCTCTGTTATCTGCACGGTTGTTAACATTTCGAAGGAAGAAGTTTACGCGATATAAGACGGAGGGGCTGAAAGCTTATATTTTGATTTATACATTACTTGATACACATTGCTGGATAAGTCCTTTTATTATTTAGGACAGCACCGACCGGTTGCCTATTGAGATGGGTTCTCTCTAAGAAGTTGACTGTGTTTTGGAGCACTTTCTTTTTCGTTGTGTGTGAATGAGTACTTTCCGATAAATATAATCGTCTATAAACTGGATTTGGGGGATCTGTTAACCACGTTAATTTTAGTGCATCTGCAAGACAACCTGCACACAGGTTAGGAAACTTAAGAAATAGTCAATCTGGTTTCATTCATAAAAATGTTGCATTACAAAGAAAGAAAACAATCTTGCAGATATACCAGTTTGCTTGTGTTTTTGTATCCTCTGTGTTGTATCAATATGCCAGGTTCATAAATAGAATTTACACAGGATTTCAAGTCCATAGTGCATTTAAATGTATAACCAGGTCACATTGCCTGGTAGCGATTTAAAGTTTCATTAAAAAAATTTTGCACCGAATTTTTCGTTGAATGATATCTGTCTCATGTTGCGCTCAAAGGCAGACAGAAACACAAACACAAAGGGTGAATAAATTGATATTGTGTCTTACTATGTGTCAAAAATGGGATAGGTTGCACAGGAATAAAAAATACAGTTTTTTTTTATATGTCAAACTGAAACTTGGATTTATTTTCAAAAGTGTAGAATAATATAGAAATATAGTCATATTTC
>WFKH01007768.1:51823449-51842427 GCA_016163765.1 Magallana hongkongensis | reverse complement strand
ATACGCTCTATCGCAACGTCACCGTCTACTGGAAGGTATTCAAAGTCGCAGAACTTAGTTTGTGATGCGTTAGCTTTTTATATGGTGGCATAGTTCTGCCATTGCTTGTTAGATATTCATTTAGCCTTGTCAGATCGTAATCCTCCTTTGTCAGAACTTTATGTTGACTTGTTAGTTATTCACGTGTCTAATTTAAAACAAAAAATGTGTAAATGCCCAGTATTTGCCATCAAATTATCCTACCAAGTTTTTCTGACAAGTTGGCTTTTTAATTGAACAAGAAAACATAAAGAACTGACAAATCCACATTAATTATCTATAGATCGCCTTGTCAGATGTTGGACAAATAAATGTCGACTTGTCAGATAAACTGATGCTTATGTTGGCTTCGTTCTGCCACCACTTGTCGGATAGTTATGTCAAGTTGTCAGATAATTTTACTGTCTTGTCAGATCTTTATGCCGACTTGTTACTTATTCACGTGTCATAGTATAAAGATTTGACAAGTAGACATAACTATATGACAAGTGGTGGCAGAACTACGCCACCATATATTTGTTTAGGTGATATAAGTATGAAATTTAAAATAACCATGTTTTGTTTGTCAGTTTTTAGTAATTTTTGGTTTTATATTTGTCTGTTTTATGACCAACTAGAAAATTCCAAGAAAAAATCAAAATGGAAAATTGACGAATTACACCCTTGCATATGATGGTGCTTCAGTGGCGGTGTCAGCAGAGATCTCGCATGGACAATTACAAATCTCGTGTGCACGAAACTCTTCTATATGCGTATATGGGTGCAATGAAATTGGCTGTTCACCGAATTCAACGATAACAATACCTCAATTCAAAGGTCAATTCAATTTAACATTATGAGTAATACATGGATGTATGCAAGACTTAGTATCTCAAATTAAATTAATTTGGCAGCAATACGCTACCGTATGCTTGTACTGATATATTAACAGTTATGAGATAACGTTATTGAAGATTCGAATAAGATTGTGATGGGGCATGCTGTTCAATATTTTATCAGTATGACCTCTTATTCTGTTTGAATGATTACATAAATTCTCATACTTTAACAGACAGTTTTGCTCCAACGAAATTGATAGTTGAACATCTGAACACATCTGAGGTAGAGCTGACCTGGTTTGGAGGAGAAGGTCAAATCGAGGCTGATATTGTTTGGTGTTCTGCTAAGCCAGCTCCCTTCCAATGTCAGGTATACAAAAAGACCGCTCCCCTGTAACGAATATTTTTTAGGTCTTCCGTTTCCAACGGAAGACCTTATTGTTTTCGTACTGTTTCTTCTTCTTCTTCTTATTAAGGTCTTCCGTTTCCAACGGAAGACCTTATTGTTATTGCTTTGTTTCTTTTTCCATTTTATTATTTATTTTTTTCTTACGCTTTTTTGTACAAACGATTTCTTGAAAACAACTCGACCGATTTTCGTGAAAGTTTCAGATCTTGTAGATATTGATTAAAACCTTATACATAATTTTTTATTTTAATGACGTCATTTCCGTTCGGGAGATATTGACGTTTTAGCAATTTTTAGAGGGTCGGTTTGTCCTGCTATCTCCTCCTAAACGAAAAAAGATATTGAATTTAAATTTTCAGGGATTGTAGACGAAAGATTGTAGATGTGTTTAAAGGCATTTATGGTTGTCTGGCTTCAAAGGCGTCGAAGCTCGCTTGGACCCGAAAATTGAGTTTGAAAAAACTACGTTATTTTGAATGGTTTTCGTTCTTTATCTCCTTTTCTGAAAATATTTTAACATAATATATGGAGCAAATAAAATTTATATTTACAAGAGCTTTGGTTTGATATAAAGAAAAAGGGGCTGGTCCTTCAATTTAGGGGCCAAAAGGGCTATAAAGTCTTTCTTCCATAGCACTTTACTGAGAAATATTTTGTAATATGTTTAAGAAGCAAAAATGTTCATCTTTCACTTATAAAACTATACATTATAAAATTTGTATCATGCGTTACGTAATTAGGGGTTTTAAGGTGCCAGAAGTCCAAAACTTCGATCAATTATATCTTAAAAAGGACAAATATTTTGAAAAGCAATATAGAATATAAGATGCTTAGAATGATATTTTAAACAATATTTGATCATAAAAGTTTCGTTATCCGGCCCCAATAAGGAGATAAGGGGTCGGCCCCTAAAACGTCCTATCCCAGATAGCTCAAAAACGGCAAAGAATTTCTAAACACTTGTTGAACAAAATATGTTTAATATCAAAATACCTTTTATATGATGTCAAGAAAAAGGGGCTGGTCCTTCAATTTAGGGGCCAAAAGGGCTCTAAAGTCTTTTTTTTCCATATGTTTAAGCAATAATGTTCATCTCACATTTATTTAACAATATATTATAATTATTTTATCATATGTTCCGTAATTAGGGCTTTTTTAAGTGGTTTTAAGGGGCCAGAAGTACAAAACTTTGATAACATATCTCAATCAGAACAACTATTTTAAAAAGCATCATTTTGAAAATCAATATAGAATAAAAATGCCTAGAATGATGTTCCTAACAATATCCAACCATCAATTTTTTGTTGTTGCCCCGATAAGGAGATAAAGGGTCAAATATCAATGTCAAGGTCATATAACCTTCAAAAAATCGCACGGAAGACCTCCTCGTTGCTCGCAACGAAATCGTGTCTAGTTATTATTATTATTTTTTCCACAAATTTTGTGCACGCGATTTCTCGAAAACTATTCGGCCGATTTCGACCATTTTTTCACAGATGATTGCCAGTGGTCATAATTCTAGAAGTTTTTTGAAATTTTGTAATCGTCACTTCCGGTTCCGATTTACGGTTGATTTTGTAAGTTTTTACGACCAATTTTGTGCAGACATAAACTCAGAGACTATCAGAGATATAAATATGAAATTTTCAGGATATGTAGACCATAGGTTATAAGATGTGTAGAATGTAGTATTTTGGCGCCTGTGACGCCATTTCTTTGAGCTCGCCTAGGCACGAAAATTGGGAATGAATTTCGAATCAAAATTTTCACACGTTTTGGTCTATATCTTTTTATCAGTTGATATTTTGTTATAACATACAGTTGAACTTCGATATCTCGAACACTGATATCTCGAATACAATGGATATATCGAAGTAATTTGTAAGTCCCAGCCACTTATCTTTAAAGTATTTTACCCTCGATATCTCGAATACTCGGATATCTCGAAGTTTTTAAAAAGTTCCATCCAGTTCGAGATAACGAAGTTTGACTGTATATAATAAAAGTGGTAGAGTATGAAAAGTGCTTTCCAACAAAATCAAGAAAAAAGGGCTGGCCCCTTTTATTAGGGGTCAAAATACTCGTAATTCTATTACAAATAACTTAAAAACGATAAAGATTTTGTAATGCATTATAGAAGCAAAGTTGTTGAACGTAACAATATCTATCGGGAAAAAGCTTTGCCACGCCCATTTATTACGTAATTAGGGATTTTTAGGGGCCAACGTCCTTAAACTTTGACGCAATTTATCTAGAGAAGGAGACATATTTTGTAAAGCATTGTAGAAGAGAAAATGTTTGCATTGATAATTCTAATCGATTCCACTAATCAAAACACCAATGTCTGTCCCCATTAAGGATCTAGAAGGCTGGCCCCTAAAATATTTAATTATTTGTATCTCAAAAATGAACAACAATTTTAGATAGGTGTAAGAACAAAAAGTGTAAGTATTTGTAAGACATTTCGTATAACATCAAGAAAAAGGGGCTGGCCCCTTTAATTTAGGGGCCGAAACACTCGTAAACTCTATTTCGAATAACTTAAAAACGATAAAGATTTTATAATGCATCATAGAAGCAAAGTTGTTGATCGTAACAATATCTATCAGAAAAAATTATTGCCATGCCCATTTATTACGTATTTAGGTATTTTTAGGGGCCAACGTCCATAAACTTTGATGCAATATATCTAGAGAAGGAGACATTTTTTGTAAAGCATTGTAGAAGAGAAAATGTTTGCATTGATGATTCTAATCGATTCCAATAATCAAAACACCAAAGTTTGTCCCCACTAAGGATCTAGAGGGCTGGCCCCTAAAATTTTCAATCATTTGTATATTAAAAATGAACAACAGTGTTAGATGGGTGTAAGAACAAAAAATGTTAGTATTAACTTAAGACCTTTTCAAGGAAATCAAAAAAAGGGTGCTGGCTCCTTTAATTAGGGGCCAAGACACTCGTAAACTCTATTACAAATAACTTAAAGACGATAAAGATTTTGTAATGCATTATAGTAGCAAAGTTGTTGATCCTTACAATACCTGTTTGAAAACGTTATTGCCACGCCCATTTATTACGTCATTAGGGATTTATAGGGACCAAAGTACTTAAACTGTGACGCAATATATCTAGAGAAGGAGACATATTTTGTTAAGCATTGTAGAAGAGAAAATGTCTGCATTGATGATTCTAATCGATTCCATTAATCAAAACACCAATGTCTGTCCCAATTAAGGATCTAGAGGGCTGGCCCCTAAAATATTCAATCATTTGTATCTAAAGTTTTATCGATTATTCATCGTAAAGTTTTAAAAAATCGAACGGAAGACCTACTCGTTACTCGTAACGAGATCGTATCTAGTTTATTTTACTTTTTGTTCTGAACTTGTGTTATTCTCTCAGACTTTTTGAGCTTTTTTTAAAAAAGTTATATGAACTGAACGTAAAATACATTTACAGCAGTTCATTTTATTAAGCACAATTAATGGATTTCTGCGAAAGTTTAAGTAGTATTTTAATCCCATATTACCAATATGCAACATAAACGTCTTAAACGAATGATGATTCAAATGTACGATTTTCCAAAAAGATTTTATTGACCATGGTGCTGTGTAAATATTGATATAAAGCTTGCATTCTGTTGATAGAGTTACTTTAATGTTCAGTAAAATTTATGTGAAAAAAGCATCCCATGTCTTTAATATCAAAGCAAGTGCAAATACGATACTGCATGCAGAATGTTCAAGTCTTTTTTTCAGAACGAAATAAACATACTGGTATTCAAAGGAAACGTCACCCACACAGTCCTTCATCAGAATGATATGTTTAGTTCTATTCAAGATGTCATCTTTGGTGTTGCCATTTTAGATGAAAAAAAGGTCAGCAGTGGAATAAGATGGCAGGATCCTTGTATTTACAAAAAGGACTCTGGTATTGTACACTATTGTAAAAAAATATATACACATCTAATTGCAATGATTCAAACCTTTTTCACCTCAGCTGAACCGAAGGTCTTGCGTTTTTATGAAGATGTAAAATCTATTTGCTTCTGTCTCTTAACGTTTTCTTCTCTGAGAATAGGCTTTAGTTATATTTACAAACCCTGTTTAAGGAACAAGATTTAATGTATGCACAAACGCCTTAACTATAAAAATTATTGCGTGATTTTTTATTTTCTCTGAAATCTAGTATTAGAATGCCTTGAAAGGTTTTTGGTTTTTTTTTTTTAATTCAGAGCCAAGAGAAATCCGGGATGTGTCTTTACAACCTGAGCCTCCAGAAAACAGTCTGATCGTCTCATGGAGTCCACATCTCTGTGACACCAGTAGCGATAGCAATGCTTACGTCCATTTCTATAAAATCATCTACTGCCAGCTGATATCGTCAAGTGACTGTACAGGTAAAAGTTCAACATTTTTATCAGAAGAATGGTAATTTTTCTCCATGTATCATAACATATAAATAAAATAGTAGCCTTTCTTTATAGTTATACATTTGCAACACGTATATTATATCTTTGATTTTCGGCATTTAATAGAAAAAAATATATATTACTTCATGAATCAGAAATGATTGTATTATACATTTTATTTCTTTAATAGGGATTGAAAGTTCAGTTTCGGTTCTAGCATCTGCTAATACACAGTATATAATTCAAAACCTTGAGCCTGAAAAAGAGTACGGAATATGGATACAGGCATTGTCGCTAACAAAGGAGGGACCAAGGAGTGAAATGGTGACTGGTCGACCCACAAACAACGGTAATTGGAAAAGACTTAAAAGCAACTTTATCAAAAAATCAAAACTTTATTGACCGGGAATGATGCTTATCTATTCTCTTTTGTCATTCATTTTATGTCCGCTTTGTTCATTAAAATAAATACTTGAATTTTTCTACGTTCAATAATGAATTTCTCATTGAAAATTAATGTTTTAATTATTGATTCAGATTCATATAAAAGGATTTATTGAAATGTCCTTTACATAAAAAAAATCTCGATTGTTTTAAAAAATGAAGAAAAAATCGTGTTTCGGGAATAATGAGTTTAATTCTTACTTGCAGATTTACCAGCAGGAGCCACTGCGGGAATAGTAGTTGCTTCTCTTTTTGTTTTTGCCCTTGTTTTGGCTGGAGTAATGTTCATTGTAAGGTACACATGTTTATACTTAAATGCAATGATCTTTTTTGTCAAAATTTTGTCAAGTATAAGACAACAGAAAAGAAATTTTTAAAAATAATGAAATAGTTGCATATCAAGTGGTACAAGAATGAAATGAAATAACATTCATTAGTGCATTTAAAAAACATTAAATATCTGAGTCAATTTACGTATACATTTTTGTGTTATTGTTAATTTCAGAAATGTTAAACAGAAACTTGGTTTTGATGAAGCATTTCCCATACACATTCCAGAGATGGATAACAAGGTTGGTTATAAATATTTCCTTTTTGTATTGCAATTATATAATTAATTATTTGTTTCGCATCCAACATAAATACAGACGGATAAAGCATAGAGGGATTCTGTAAAACCTGTTTTATTAGATCTTCTCTAAAGGGATTGCTGACATTCCACACAACGAACATGCTTCGTCATTTCAACCTTATATCGCATAAATGTTGCCCCCTCCCCCCCAAAAGCCCACTTTTTTTTATAAAAAATATACAAACCAGTACAATACATAGAAAGGTCACTTTACTGTGTTTTGTCATAATTGCTGTGCACAAATGGCATGCCACTTGAAAAAGTATTGGAACGTGTTGTTATTCAACCCGTGGCTCAAAATTTAACTAATTTTTTTAAGGTCATGTTAATTTAGATGAAGTGAAATATATTAGATCCATGCGAATGTGTACATATTATTCTATGCCACTATGTTCCAAGGTGCATTGAAGTGTATGAACTGTTAGGTGGATGATCATAAAATTAACCATTTGATCTACCAAATACTTTAAAAATTTATTTGTTACACTATAAAATATTATTTAGTTAAGAAAAATTCCATACGTTTTAGCTTTAAAGTTTAAAATTTTCCCTATATCTTTATACAGAGCTCTTCTTCTTAATAAAGTTTTAAACTTTATTAAGTTTTAAAATAGCCATGATCGTCCAGCCCATTTAAAATGGCAATAAAATGACAATTTAAAAAATGTGGTTCTGTTTTGTAAACTTTTTTATTTCTGTATTGATCATATCTTTGACAAATCATAACTTATCAAAGGTTAAGGATTCAAGAACATCGTGATTTAACTCTTATCTAAGTCCGACATGAACAATGTGTTGAACAATAAATGTGTTGATAAATATGTTGGTCAATGATTGTTAAAAAATGTTGTTAACCTTTTCAGATTTTCACCGATGAACAAAGCAAATCACACCAATATGAAAAAGTGGAAAAAAACATATCCGTTTCTGGAGAGACAGAATCTATCTCTGTTACAACGCAGAACTTTGCAAATGGAGTACCGCAATCAAATGGCGTTCTTATTCAGATGAAGAAAATGTCAAATGACCAAATTAAAGTAGCTAAAAACAGTATAAAAACCGATGAACCTACAAGCCAATTTATTGAGAAACAACGAAACGACAAACCTAAACAGAAAAAAGAATTACCCCCAGATTACACGCAAGCGGTTACTGTGGATCAATGCCTAAATGGTAAGGTCCGGTAAAGGTTTTGAAACTGTGTTCGTCTATGCATGTACTGTCTTTCTTTTAACATTAACATTACCAACACTGACGCATAAAGTACAAAAAACATAT
Source organism: Magallana hongkongensis (assembly GCA_016163765.1). Classification (NCBI taxonomy): domain Eukaryota; kingdom Metazoa; phylum Mollusca; class Bivalvia; order Ostreida; family Ostreidae; genus Magallana; species Magallana hongkongensis. The sequence continues at coordinate 51,834,397 of WFKH01007768.1, read as the reverse complement.
ACATACACCTGTTAATAATGTTCTCAGATTTCTTTTGACTTTTTTGAGGGCAAAGCACATTTTAGAATCCAAAAGTGATTGAGGTGTGTTGAAGTAGCTGACAGTAGATCTTTCATTATATTTTTATTAACTACTATAAATCTTTAATATATTAATGTGCTTATGTTTTCACTTCTTTAGAAAATGCAGATATTTCGGATTATATAGCATCTCCAGAACTTGGTACTCAAAATAATGGTTATGTGCCTCATAATGGAATGGATAATGACATTCTATATGAGGATGCGAAACGAAACATAGTTACTCTAGCATTGAATGAAAAAGCAACAATCCCTGAACAAAACAAAGATTGCAATATGCAGAGCATACTTTCATTAAATGATTGGAACGAAACCGCATCATGTCATGCATTACAGAGTAACATTTCAACAGAAACAAACATGTCGACGAGGAATGCGCTACCCTGTTTGAGGCAAAACCAACATGGGTACCATTCTGAAATTAAAACAGCAGATTTGGTAGAAAAAAGCAACAACAATGGCATAGTCATGATGTGTAGTGATTACGTACCTTGTAATCTGCAACAAGCTATAGAACTCTCTGTTCCTGGTGAGCTAAAATCAAACTCAATCTCTACAACAAATCCAGAAAGTAAAGCTACAAATAACAGCACCAGCACAATCGGATATGTGACACATTCAGGTACTACAATATGCAATATGTAATAAGTCGGACATTTCTATATAATTGTTCCAATTTGAGTTATATTGAGAGAGAGAGAGAGAGAGAGAGAGAGAGAACGCGTGAATGAGTGTGTGTGTGAGAGAGAGGAAAACTTTGTTCTAACAAATGTATTATTGTATGATAAATGTTTTTGATATTATTTTACATGCTGTATATAATTTTTATATATCATGATAAAGTTTATCGTCATTTTGTTATTAAATGACCAATTTCGATTATGTGTTTTAGTTCATCATTTTAAAATCAAACAAAGCAAAAACATTCAGTGTAAAGAGTTGAAAAAAATGTATTATTGTGTATGATCTGACAATATATATATACTTTTGTGCTTTACAATCGTTTGATATGATTGCCTTAAACCAATATCACTTTACATATAATAGTTTTTAGTCGTTTAATGTAAATATATATACATGTATACTGTTGTCAATGCTAGACACTTTATGTAAAAATCTAATACATGCTATTAAATTCAATGCATTTTAAAATTACTTTATCCACATGTGCATTTAAACAATAAAATGCTTTCTTTAGCGATTCATGCGGGATATGAAGGTGGCGACATTGCAGAATAAATACATAACCCGCGTTAAAAAAAGTAAGAAAAATTAACAAAAATTTTTTAATGTACATTAGTACGTTAAAAGAAACAGCCAAATCGTCTTCTGTAGGAATTTGAGTCTAACTGTAACATCAGCATGAATATTTCGTGCAGTCGTGATTTTTCAAAGGTTGCTGAAGGTTTCAACCAATCGATAAAAGGGGTGTAGATTAAGTTCTGTCAGATTCTACAGAGCTATGAATGTACAATCAATTTCCGTAAGAAATAGAGGAAATCATATTTGGTGGATGTAAATATATACATGTATTTTGTTATTAAAATAATGCTTAATCAATATGAGACACCAGCCTGTTTTCCACTCCACTTTGTTTGGGTTGATATACAATGTGATAACGATAAAAAAAAGTATGACACTCGTATTGGTTAATGGACAACAATATCTATATCAGTAAACTACCTATGTATTGATATATGATCTGACAACATTTTTTTTCATTTCAGTCATATGTTTTATAGATGTAAAATTACCCTGAATTATCAATTTGTAAAAATATAAAGTGTGTTATTTCTTTTACTTAATACCAATATTTCAGTTCTGCATTTTAAATGTTGATATACAGTGTTGGGTGTTTTGATAACGTTTTCGATGCATTGTGTCTTGACCATTCATTCATTATATTACGTATACAATAAAATACGCATAAATTAACATCTTTGTATGATTTATTCTATAACATATATAACTTTTTAAAAGGTTTCCGTTCTAACTTGGGCATTTTTAAATCTACAGGACAACGATATCTCGAAGATTACTTGTATTCTAGTATGCATTAGGTATTAAAAATATTGCAACATTGCATTGATATCTCGTCATTAAAATTTATATTTGAAATACCAGTTATTGAATTTCTTTTGGTGTACATAAGTTTTTAAAAAAGTTTTCTGGCCTTTTTTCAGAGTGTCTCTACTAGAAAATTACATCTTAAATTTTATGGACACCTGTAGTCACTTATTTTTTACTAGATCTTGACCTTAAGGCAAAATGCTACACAAAAATTTTATTTTATGGATCGTTGAAATATCATTTCGGAAGCATGATTTCGTTATTCAAAGAAGGATATATGCCCTTAATTTTTTTATACGATCTCTTTTGTTTTTTTGGGGTTTTTTTTAATGCTTTTATGGCTGCAAACTAGTTTGAACGATTTTGAATATTGTACCTCATATCTGTTAATCCCTCTTCCCATTTTAGCGGATTTTTGAATTTTTTTTGCAATTTTCGCTACTTTCATTACAAGTTTAAACTACCAAAAGAAAGCATTGTTTGCTATATACATGTATTTATATCTCCAAATCCTTCTACATTATATTTAAGAATTCTGTAATAAATTTACCGTCATTAAGGTATAACCATGCATGTTTATGTTGTGACCGACATATGATATAACTATTATCAATGTCAAAGAGTACTTGAGTATTCGACTATCACTCAGTCATTCCGATCATCGATGAAAATTTTCTTACTTTATTACTCGTAAAAAGAAAAAAAAAATAGATTTTGAAACAATTATTTTTTATTAAGGCACTAATTTTCTATGCTATGAATAAAATTTAAAGGCTTTCTAAGCAGTTTTGTCCATATGCTATATGTTCCATTTGTGTCCCAGAAGCATTTTTAAAAGGCATTTTTAAAAGGCTGATATATTGGTCTGGTTAAATCATTGATTATTACTATTATCAATAGAGGTACATAGGCTATTATGTAAATGAAATGACCCATTTGATGTTTCTTTTAATGTTGAACGAGTTATTCTATAATGTTGAACGAGTTCAATGAATTATTGGATTGAATGAAATATGTTATATAAATAAATAATTAATCAAATCAATCATATTTTTCATAAATAGTAAACTAAATTGCTCATTAGGTACGGTAGAAAAACCTGTCATGGAATAAGACACGTTTTATTTAATTTTGATGTGTTTGCCTAGCTCAATTATAAATGAATAAGCGTCTCAAGAGAAAGGAAAAGCCAAAACATTTGCAACCAGATATTTAGAAAAAATACCTTTCGACTTAACCTTAAATAAAATACACGTACATTTATAGATGTTTTTATGTTAAATATAACATGTAGTGTCAGAACCATTTATTTTAATATAATATGATTTTAAAAAAAGATACACAGTTTAAATTTACGAGTACTTGATTATCGCGCGACTAAAGTCACTGATGAATTGACTGATCTGTTCGAGTAAATTGACATCCCTAATTTTCAACCAATAAAATTCCAACTTTAAACATTCTGTGAATTACAACTAAAACTGATAATTGTTCATATCTTATATATATATTTAATTTAAAAAAAGTGTGTTATACAAAGTATAAAACAATCACTGAAGTAACAGTCTTCTAAAAAAATCTACAACACATAATTTACCAAAAAAACATTAACTCTAAAGTATACGTAGGCTCATTGTATCTATTCGCTTTATGAAAGACACAATGGCTATAATTTGCTTTTAAGATTTTATTTACTTTTGCTTTAGTGATATTAACATTTATGATCTTAACTATACATTAATATTAACTTGTGTATCAGTTCCTACATCTACTAACAATTCAGAGTTAAATATCTTCTAGCATTTTAAAGGATTTTGCAAATGTTAATCTTATTTTCCACCAAACTTGTTACCATTATTAAAGAAGATTATTTACCCGTCTAAATATGAATGACAATTCTTTAAAAACACCGAACTCTCCAAATGAATATCTGATCATGCACATAATTATAATAAAGAAACATTTTAAAGCGACTAAAAATTTATCTTCAGGTCGTATCTGAAAATACAAAAAGCGTTAAATAAACATAAAAAAACAAGCAATGATGTTTGACTTACAATAATGTCTTAAAATTTAGCATGAATGGTGTTATCAATAACATATGATATGCATTCAATGCAGTGACTTTTTCATTAAGAACGTTAGGCGGCTTCATGGTCAACTAAATATTCCTTAGATTTACCTTACTTAAAAAAATGGTATAACAAAACATAACATATTATCTAGTATAGAAAACGTCGGATCCAATTATTTATTCAGAGGTCTTCGTCTCAAGGATATAAATATAGTCTAAAATTCTATCCAGTCCTTTTATGAATTACATTCTAAGAGGATAATCATTTAAAATCATTCCTGTATTTACTAAGCGATTTAAACCTTTCAATATACAAGTTTAAATGACGAACTAAGTTACCTTCCTTTGCCTCCTTCTCCAGTATCGTCCATGTTTTTGAGCCATATGAACTCCAAGAATCAGTGTCACAGACTGCAACACAAAAAGACAGAAAGAAGAAGAAACTATTTAATACCGGTATTTCAATGTTTAGCTTCTACGCATTACTACAAAAACGAAATGTTTAGATATGCTTTAAAAATCTTAATCATTTAACTGGTGAAGTAGACGAACATATTTTTCTCTAAGATTCATGTTACTTTTCTATTACTACTACTACTACTACTACTCTCTTTCTTTCTCTCTCTCTCTCTCTCTCTCTCTCTCTCTCTCTCTCTCTCTCTCTCTCTCTCTCTTTCTCTCAGATACCTGGTGAATGTCCAAATTGTTGAGGTGATGTACGAATTCCCGATACTGTCTTTCCCACTCCATTTTATGACCTTCTGTTCTGTTTTAAGATTTATGTTCACAGTATTAATTTAAAGGTCCTGTTCCATTTGTGTCAAATGTAAACATGAACACATGTTCATGTAATCGTTATTGAGAGGAAGTAGGTTAACTTGCGAACAGAAAGCACCTTAACGGTTGGTTGCTAACATTTAAAGTTGGAACATGCATTTGGTACGGATTTTCAACTCTCTGTGTAGAATTACCTAGGAAGGTTTAAACGCTGAACTTTCCTTTTGTTGCTAACGGTGTAAAATCAGAAAGAGAAGGGTTTTGCAAAATCTTGTATAACTTAATTATTCTCAGAAATGAGTGATTAGAGTTAGGAGGAGTGAATTCGAGCTATTACGGTGCTGAATAGGAGGCGAGAAAACTCCATCCTCTGTCCCAAACTGTACTATTGTTATTTCCATTCTTACTTCTTAGTTTTTACTTTCCTAACCCAGTGAACTTGAAATAGAAGATACCACAGAGTCTGAGTAATCTATTTCATATTAAGGTACTTTACCAGAAAACGATGTTAATGGTAACCTAACAACAAAACTTTATGATTAACTTGATGACTTCAATTTTTTTATCGTCAACTTTCCTTACTTACATGTATGTAGCAATATACCTTCTTCACTTACATATGTTTTTTTTTGTTCATTAGTTGATTTGATACGGAAGGCATGCTCTACGTATGACCAATTTCTAAAACGAGGCTAGCTACTGACAAACAGGTTGATAAAACAAGATTATAAACATTGAAGTCATCATTTCGTCATGCTTCTAGCAATAAACAGTAAATATTATTAAAGATTGGTTACTTAAGTCTGAATGTCACTTTCGACAAAAGCTAATATAAAACGCGGGTAAGATTCGGAGGAGTCTCGGAATTAATATATTCGAGACTCTAAAATGAAACATAAAATGCTAGACTTAGTATGAGGCTGCATCACGGGGCCATCTATGTATCAAACGGCTATGTTACTCAGGTGATCGTCAAGGTTTGTTGGTCGCTTGTCTTTTCAAGCTGCTTGGTCCGATTTTGTATCAAATTTTGTGTGCGCTTTTAAACGATGGTTATGCTAAGTATGTGTATAATAATAGACATTGTAGTAGTTTTCCCAGTCATTTAAGCCATATTTCAATGAGAAAATGATGTACAAAATTTGAATACAAAACAAACGAAAATAAAAGGGTATCGTGTAATTTCGCCTCAGTAAAATTTGCCCCCGATGTCGAGGCGGGCATGATTGTGTTACAACTTAAACGTCGCTTTTGATAAAGGTCATAATGTTTTGCCAAATCAAAAATAAACATGTGTACATTTTGTTCACTCACATTTCTGAAATTTGGTTTGTTTTCAATCGATGCATAATATGCGGGTTTAAAACCCAATCACTCGGGGGGGGGGGGGGGCGAAACCAAACAGTTCCCTTTTCTAAACATTCCCATGATGCAGTTTTGTTTGTTTTTTTTGTTTGCCCAAAAAGAAATTATTTTTAATTACTTTGAATGTTTCTAACTTTGAAAGGAGACCGATTCTGCTGGTGTAAATAGGCGAAAGTCTATAACTTTCTAAGATAATTGGTTTGTATGGAAAATTATTCGATACTGTAATAGCCAAAAAATCGGACCATGCAGCTTTAAATCAAGAAAAAATAAAATAATTCCATATAGAATAAGATAAATTATCGTTGTTTGTCAGTTCGATTTTTTAATGATCAGTATTTTAGAAAACATCACAAGGAATGGTCTGACAACCGCTCTGACAAACGAAGCCAGTCACAAAAGGTCCTAGTCCCTGCTTGTTGTACATTTGATTTTTCTTTCACTTTATATTGAAGAATAATGGTGTAATTTTTAAGCAAATGTAATTATTTTCAAAGTAAACTCCTGGTAATGTTTACATTTCTAATTTCACCTTTAACAATTCACCAATTCATTTTAGAAGAAAAAACAGAGTCAACAAGGAAGACAAGGGAATTTGTAAACATTTCTATTTTTAAAACAAAATGGTCCATTTGTTTTTACCACTTTGGAAAAAAAAACTTACACCAAAATATGATAAACAATTAGCGTATGGGCGCGGCAGAAAGGGTAAAAAAGACGTTTATGCAAAACGAACACCTAATTTTCAAAAACATGCTTAAATGAAAAACAGACCAGCTTAAAACCAAATCAACAGCCTCTTTTCCAAAACAGACACCGATGCAAAACAAACGATCACCAATGCAAAACCAACAGTCATGCACCGAATAAAGCTAGCTGGCGTGCAAAGAGGTATCAGGAGAAATCGTACTCTGGAGAAAACGTAACCCGGATAAAACGTACGCACAGATTTGTGTGCGTTTTCTCATAGAAAAAACGTATCTTGGAGAAATCGTAAAAAGAATTGAAATAGTTATAGGAACTGTTTTAATGCAATGAACTTACTTATTCAATATTCAATTGAAGGGGGGACTATGCGTTTACCTATGACTTATTTTCATTTTCACTGTTTATATCATGATTTCCGATTTCAGTTTTTACATGCTCTGGAAAAAGTTTGGGCCAAATACTTGATAATTCGGTTTTTTGATATATAAAATAAAAGGTTTTTTATGTAAATATTAGAAAAAAGTTTTGCTGCGAGAAAAAGTGGGAGGGGCAGCCTCCCTCCCCACCCCTCCCCACCCCCTCCCCCCGATGCTACTCGTCTGCAATAATTGTGTTTACACAGAAACAAACGTCGCCTGAGCAGCTGAACAAGTCTACAATTAATCAATCGATACAGTATAAGTGAAATCGTCAAAAAATATTATAGTTTTGATTGAATTATAATTGGTGAATTAAAATATTAATATAATGCTAAGAATAGTGTAATGGTTTTGTGTAAATTTGATTATGTGCATTTATTTATTTATATATGTTATGTGTATCTAAAGATCTATTAAGTCTATATGTATCCATATATGTTAGACCCCCCGGGTCTATAGAACCCGGCCGGGATTTATATGTATGGAATTTACCATATTACCATATAGGCGAGGATCAGACCCTTGTCGCAGCTAGGCGAAAGCGTTATAAATGTCATCAAAGCGTTATAACATGCAACGGTAATGCTATGACTCATATATTCTCTTCTTGAAAATAGTTTTTAAAAAAATACTATTTTTTAAACATTATTTAGACACTTCACGAATTGTGTAAAAACTACACTTGTTTTAAGATACTAGAAACCATGGTCAGATATTCTATATCATATTTAATGTCTGCGATTAATATTATATATATTTTTTAAAACAATATTTTACTTCAAATCTTCATCACTACAGGTAAAAATGTAAAACAGGAAGTCAACCAACCAGTCTAAAACTTATTATAAGGGTAGGTTAGGTTTTACATCCGACAAGGAAGTTGATGGTAGCGGAGACGGTGATTTTAACAGAGGTCAAACCTGTACTCATACAGCAGTTAATCAGACTCCAAGCCTATCATGGAATGTGAATGTAGGGAAAGCATATTTCATCATAGCCATCAAGATAGCAAACCGAAATGATAACCGTAATTATGCATATGTGTTTGAATCAGCATTGATTTTTCCAATTCAGAAATGTTGGCGTTTATAACGTTTATTTGTATACTTCAAGATCATCGTAATAAAATGCCCTTGAAAATGATAAATACATGACTGTACGATTTGTGTCTAGTCATACATTATTATTAAGTAAATGAAAACACAAGTTCAAAATTGAAATTTAAACCAGACAACAGAAAGTATAGTCTCTACAGAAAAAAAGTAAATTGGAAGACCTTACTCGTAACGTTTTTTTTTAGATTATCTTTATTATATATTTATTATTACGCTTCTATATTTATATTTTTGCAGAGCTTCGTATCAATTGATTTAAGTTGTTTGGAACGGCGGTGAATGGAACAAAATTATTGAAATGCAGTGATTCATCTTCTTATCTGGACCGCATTGAAATAGTTCTTCATTCTACTCACATGCCGGATGTACCTGTCAGTGTCATAACTATAGAAGGACCAAACACTAGTGAAATGATCTTGACTCTATGTGAAGGTTATCTGTTTAGTAAATCTTTTAAGAATTTTTTTTGGCATTTTTTATCAAATTAACTATGTTAATTCTATATTTAATATTTTTCCTTTTTGAGTTTTATTTCATTCCTGTGAAATACAAACGTTAAAAATATTTGAAAATTATCGCAAAAAATCTATTAGGGTGAGAGTGTTAAAACAAGGAAGTGAAATTAGTATACTTACGAAATGCAACATCTAAGGAAAATAAAATGATAGAAAGGCGGCGCTAGAGAAAATAGTCTACTATGCTATATGTATGTACATGTATGTGTTTGCAAGGGAATCTGCTTGTAAATTGTATATGGAGTAGAGTTGCATTGAGTATTGCGTGTAGAGCTATTAGCTTTACACGAACTTAGTGTTTACTGTCCGAAAACAGAATTCGTAAATAAAATTCTATGAATTCTATGCTGGAATACTTATATTTACATTTGCAAGTACGTTTCCTTATATTAACCTATGGAATAGCGTTCCATTATAAATTAACTTTTTTCATGACGACACCATGAGCATAGCATGCACTTATCGCTTGTCGCTCGATTTATTGTAAACATAAAATTTCGGTAATTTTAACAATTCTGAATACTTTGCCTTTTTCAAATGTAAATATAAGTAATAAACACAATGTTGAAAAGTTCATCGGAATATAAACTTGGTTGGTATGTTGTCAAATCTTAAGTATTGTACCAGCGATCTTAGATATATAAATATATTAGAATTAAATTTTGAACAAATTTGTTTAAGCTGTAGTTATGATAAATAAGTAAAAAAATCCCTGGATATGAAAAAGTAGGTATTAAGTAGGTAGGTATTAAATATCAATTGTAAATTATGTTTTGAATATAGATATCTAAAAAGTGGAGGACCATCTTTTACAATTACCCTAAATGTGAAAAGTTTTGCCACGTAATATTCTTTTTGTTATAGAGATAAATATTTATAAACAAATAATACCTTCTTTTATTAATCTACTTCATATCTTTCTTAGCTAGACAAAAGTAATATTTTGAACAAAATTCAAAACGTTTTAGTAGTAATAGAAATCCTCGAAATATGAAGGAAACAATCGAGACAGGTTATATTTTTATTTAATTTTTAGATTAGCTTTGTCACCCAGGTGACCTGTTACAAGTGGTTTTCGTCCGTTGACGTGAGTCGTGCAAACAGTTTTACATGTGACCTCTTGAAAACTACATACCAATTCTTTTTAAATAAAGAATAATGCTTCTTTGGCTAAAAGGAACATACTGGTAATTGCAAATTTCATTACTTTTTCTCCGCAGGGAACATCGGAACAGAGCCAATATTGGTCAAAATTTAATCATTTTTCGATAATGTTCAAAAATGTTCCTCGAATCTATAAGAAAATTTGAAATCATAGTTATGGAGTCCATGAAGCCTTCTACCACAATTGTAAATGTTCATGTTCTGGGGTAGGAGTTATAAGTCTAGGGCGGGGTAGAAATACAAGTAGTCATATAATGTGAATTTATGTAATGTTAATTACTTTTACTGGCATCGAACAAAAACTTACTGCATATCTAGATAGACTATAAAGCCCTCTACCAATGTTGTAAACGTGTTTTATGTCCCCTGGGATAGTGGTTTGTTTCTTGGGCGTGGAACAAATGGTCTTATAGTTGTAATGCATATAATGTATATATTTTCTCTACCTCTGCTGATAAACCGTAGACGATATATTTTCTCTACTTCTGCTGATAAACCCTAGACGATAAAGCCCTCTACCAAAATTGCAAATTTCATGTCGCCCTAGGATGGGGTTTTGACAATAAGGCAAGGACAAAACGGTCATAACGTTTAATGTATATAATATTTAAATCTCTTCTTTACTTTCACTGGGACTGAATAGAAACTGGCTGCATATTTA
>WFKH01007768.1:51800542-51818449 GCA_016163765.1 Magallana hongkongensis | reverse complement strand
GTATGCATTCGCTTCTGTTATTTGGTCACAGTATCATCTGCTTTTTTATATTCAAAATTGTGTTCAATGTACATGGTATAAATTTTATCAAACAATTTGTTAAAAATATGTTTAAACTATGGATTAATTAATAAGGGTACTAGTATTTCAGCTAACATCATAATTAGTATTTTCATGTAAATTTAAGAGAAATGTTTGTTGAATCATTAAACCATTCTTGTTTAAATCCATTACGTAAAATGATTATATTAAACTATGTCTGCATACATAATTTTCTTATACCAGTATGAATACAGTATGGATACACAACTAAGTCATTTATTACTATTCATCATTAAAGAGGTTCGCTCCTTAGGTTTTGGGTAGCCATTTTGGGTCACCTATAGTCTGAAAATTATGCATCACATATCAATTCTAGTAGTATATTTATGTTTTACAATGCCAAATAAACTATATTGAATAAAATTGTTTTTAAAAAAATACAGTTTTACAGAGTTTAGTAAGGGACTATATTTTGTGGCGGAAGGTTTTCAAGAAGGAAATAAACAATTTTCATAACTTACTAGTTTTAGAGTACTGTTGCTTTAGTTTCCTAATTTTCAACGCAGACCAAACTTCTAGATAGTTTGTGTATTACGATATATTCATGATGTTCTAAAAAACATATTTAAACAATATATTGATATTTCTATCGATATATTTTGGCATATTTAGCTTATATTTCATAGAGGTTAAGAAAAAATTAACTCCAATTTTGGCCTAAAATTAGCTTATTTCATTCTATATCTCAAATTTTTGAGATGTGACCCCTACTTGTTTTACTTTTAAATGAGACATTAAATGTATGTCTATTTGAATGCAAAGTTTTGGAAAGATGACATAACTATAATTTTTTTTATTTGCGTTATAATTTGATTACTCCAAAATTTTGTAACATATGTTGTGTTCATTATGTACTGGCCTTTGAAGCCACCAAGTAAAGCAAGAATTTTTAAACTTTGACTTAGATTTTACTTTTATAGTCACTACATGTGTTCAACTTCATACTGTATTAAACCATAACTAAATAATAGTTCAAATTATAAATATTTGTTTGATTTCTTCAAATTATCAATTTCTATATCAAATTTTAGCGAAACTTTCAGGAAAATTATCATTTCTGTTTGGAGCCCTATATTTCCAAAAAATGGCATGTGACATTGGTCCCAAATAAAATAAATGAACATTATAAGTCCCCATCTTTATATCCAAATGTTTTCGGATGATTGACATTACTATTATTTCAGGTGCCAACCTCCTTAAGCGGCGATCATCTAACTACTAAATACATCAATATGTATCATTGTATGCAATATAAAGATAATTAGTAACTATGCGTGCCGGAACTCCTATAAACAATTTTGATTTCTACATAGAATTGATCTTTAAAACTTAAATTAGAATTATTGAGAAAATTGAAGAAAACAAATACATAGAATTGATCTTTAAAACTAAAATTAGAATTATTGAGCAAATTGAAGAAAACAAAAAGATTTTAATTCCATTCATTTTTACAATTTTGTATCATTAACGGTTGCGACTGCAACGCTTAATGATATAAAGTTTGTATCATTAGCGGTTGAGGATGTCGATATTTGCTTGTTTCATTAAGCGTTAAGGCTGTTGTGCATTTGTGCCGCTTAATGATACAATTCTATCATTAAGCGGCGATTTATCATTAACAGTTGAACATGTCAACTGTTAATGCAAGAATTTATTGCATTAAGCGTTGCAATTGCAACGCTTAATGCTATTTATATCATTAAGCGGCGTTGAATCATTAACGGTTGTTACAATGCCCTTGAAAATGATAAATACATGACTGTACGATTTGTGTCTAGTCATACATTATTATTAAGTAAATGAAAACACAAGTTCAAAATTGAAATTTAAACCAGACAACAGAAAGTATAGTCTCTACAGAAAAAAAGTAAACTGGAAGACCTTACTCGTAACGTTTTTCTAGTTTATCTTTATTATATATTTATTATTACTCTTCTATATTTATATTTTTGCAGAGCTTCGTATCAATTGATTTAAGTTGTTTGGAACGGCGGAGAATGGAACAAAATTATTGAAATGCAGTGATTCATCTTCTTATCTGGACCGCATTGAAATAGTTCTTCATTCTACTCACATGCCGGATGTACCTGTCAGTGTCATAACTATAGAAGGACCAAACACTAGTGAAAGGATCTTGACTCTATGTGAAGGTTATCTGTTTAGTAAATCTTTTAAGAATTTTTTTTTGGCATTTTTTATCAAATTGACTATGTTAATTCTATATTTAATATTTATCCTTTTTGAGTTTTATTTCATTCCTGTGAAATACAAACGTTAAAAATATTTGAAAATTATCGCAAAATATCTATGAGGGTGAGAGTGTTAAAACAAGGAAGAGAAATTAGTATACTTACGGAACGCAACATCTAAGGAAAATAAAACGATAGAAAGGCGGCGCTAGAGAAAATAGTCTACTATGCTATATATATGTACATGTATGTGTTTGCAAGGGAATTTGCTTGTAAATTGTATATGGAGTAGAGTTGCATTGAGTATTGCGTGTAGGGCTATTAGCTTTACACGAACTCAGTGTTTACTGTCCGAAAACAGAATTCGTAAATAAAATTCTATGAATTCTATGCTGGAATACTTATATTTACATTTGCAAGCACGTTTCCTTATATTAACCTATGGAATAGCGTTCCATTATTTATGAACTTTTTTCATGACTACACCATGAGCATAGCATGCACTTATCGCTTGTCGCTCGATTTTTTGTAAACATAAAATCTCGGTAATTTTAACAATTTTGAATACTTTGCCTTTTTCAAATGTAAATATAAGTAATAAACACAATGTTAAAAAGTTCATCGGAATATAAACTTGGTTGGTATGTTATCAAATCTTAAGTATTGTACAAGCGATCTTAAATATATTAATATCTAAGAATTAAATTTTGAACAAATTTGTTTAAACTGTAGTTATGATAAATAAGTAAGAAAAATCTCTGGATATGAAAAAGTAGGTATTAAGTAGGTAGGTATTAAATATCAATTGTAAATTATGTTTTAAATATAGATATCTAAATAGTGGAGGACCGTCTTTTACAATTACCCTAAATGTGAAAAGTTATCCCCACGTAATATTCTTTTTGTTATAGAGATAAATATTTATAAACAAATAATACCTTCTTTTATTAATCTACTTCATATCTTTCTTAGCTAGACAAAAGTAATATTTTGAACAAAATTCAAAATGTTTTAGTAGTAATAAAAATCCTCGAAATATGAAGGAAACAATCGAGACAGACTATATTTTTATTTATTTTTTAGATTAGCTTTGTCACCCAGGTGACCTGTTGCAAGTGGTTTTTGTCCGTTGACGTGAGTCGTGCAAACATTTTTACATGTGACCTCTTGAAAACTACATACCAATTCTTTTCAAATAAAGAATAATGCTTCTTTGGCTAAAAGGAACATACTGGTAATTGCAAATTCCATTACTTTTTCTCCACAGGGAACATCGGAACAGAGCCAATATTGGTCAAAATTTAATCATTTTTCGATAATGTTCAAAAATGTTCCTCGAATCTATCAGAAAATTTGAAATCATAGTTATGGAGTCCATGAAGCCTTCTACCACAATTGTAAATGTTCATGTTCTGGGATAGGAATTATAAGTCTAGGGCGGGGCAGAAATACAAGTAGTCATATAATGTGAATTTATGTAATGTTAATTACTTTTACTGGCATCGAACAAAAACTTACTGCATATCTAGATAGACTATAAAGCCCTGTAGCAATGTTGTAAACGTTTTTTATGTCCCCTGGAATAGTGGTTTGTTTCTTGGGCGTGGAACAAATGGTCATATAGTTGTAATGCATATAATGTTAAAAATATTTTCTCTACTTCTGCTGATAAACCGTAGACGATGAAGCCCTCTACCAAAATTGCAAATTTCATGTCGCCCTAGGATGGGGTTTTGACAATAAGGCAAGGACAAAACAGTCATAACGTTTAATGTATATAATATTTAAATATCTTCTTTACTTTCACTGGGACTGAATAGAAACTGGCTGCATATTTAGAAAGATTATAAAGCCCTCTACGTTATTGTAAATTTGATATCCTCTAGGGTTTCGACTCTGGAGCATGGCCAAAATAGCCATTAATATAATGTTTAAAAATCATCTTCTTTACCTCTACTGAAACGGTATTGAATTGACTGCCTATATAGAAAGACTATAAAACCAAAACCGGTCAAACTGTCTTAATGTATATAGCATTTAATAACATTAGTTACGTATACTGACACTAAATAGAATCTGACTGTATATTGAGAAAAACCATAAAGCTGTCTTCTTAAATTCAATTCCATAACACCTAAAGCAGTGGGTCTGATTTGGTGGAATTGTTTGTTTATTATGTTTAAAAATCTTATTCTTTTGATCTGCTTTTTTAAATTAAAGAAATAAAGACATTTTCAGAAGAAGAGAATTGGTGAAACTGTCTATCAAATTTAAGCTACTGTGGAATCATTTCATTTGTGGGGTGGGGGGTAATTTGGTTGGTAGCCAACATTTTCCTGCTTTCTGGGGAATTTCATTGGTAGTGTAATGTATCTTATATATACGTTTTTGAGTATGTAAATATGTGCGCAAGGGTTACTCACAAAGGCCACGAACATTGGCCTCCCAACTAACAGTGACGATTCCAGAGTATCATGAAACCTTTGCCCCAGTGGGCAGAAGTTCAGTCTCAAGGTGGGGATATTGAAAAAATTAATAGAATTATCTTTTTTGATTGATCATATCATTGTAAATAATGTTATTAAAACGTCGAATTTTAAAAAAATTCTATGCAAATGATTTAGTTATATAAAAAAGAAAAATCATGAAAAAGCAGTTTTTGTAGTTTCCAAATGTTCAGATAGACTTGTTAATAGCAAAGTAATAACTGATTGGCTAGGTAAAAACAATAATACGTGGTAAAATTATTTTTGGATAAATTCCGGGTGTTTTTATAAATTCGGTTGCATGGAATTTCTATGAGAGAAGATGCAGTATGTGGAATTTCCAAGGATGAATATTGCAAGTTAAAGCTTAGTTAGTCTTCAGAGTGATTTTTGAATGCAGAAGTTTAGCATAGAAAGAGAATATTCTGTATGATTTGATATACATTTGAACTTGTAGAAAAGTATTAAGGTACGGCCGCGTGGAAGGGCCAGTTTAAAAAATAAATAAATCTTATTTGTTCGGACAAATTAGGATTTGTTCGGACGAATTAGCTATTTGTTCGGACGAATTAGGATTTGTTCAGACGAATTAGGATGTGTTCGGACGAATAAGTGATTTGTTCGGACGAATTAGGATTTGTTTGGACGAATTAGCTATTTGTTCGGACGAATAAGTTATTTGTTCGGACAAATTACGATTTGTTCGGACGAATAAGTTATTTGTTCGGACGAATAAGGATTTGTTCGGACGAATTAGGATTTGTTCGGACGAATTAGCTATTTGTATATAAAACAGCATTTTTGATGAGTAATTTATAAGACTATCTGATCTGGCAATGATGTAGATGATGTAGGGGGAGAGGGTCTGTGATCAAGCCACCCCTTTCCTTGAATGTGGTTTTTTCTTCAAATGATAACACCTAAATGTTATGCATGTACTAGTCACTGACATTTCAATAATGTTGGAACAGGGGCGACAGAGGCGGTCGCCGCCCCAATAATTTTGCCAAAAAATGAATTTAAAAAAAATTAAGACTGAATTGAAATTTAATAACGGTGATCTGTATTCACTGGAGCGCCGATGATAACGGCGATTTTTGTTCAATGGAGCGGCGAAGTTTACACAGACAAAAGTGGGAGTATATATACATGTTTCTGGCGTGTTTTGACAATCAACAGTGCATTAATTAGATAGGTTTGACATTAATGAAATATCGTTCTTCAGCTTTGATGATCAATTACAAGTTGTAAGTTAGAAACAACTGATCATATATTTTATGAGCTATAAAAATATATATCTAATATGTAAGCACACGATTCACGGAAATCCATTTAAGGATTTTTGAACGTCTTGGAAGTTAAACAGAGACTGATAAGTTGAATCAAATTTACGTGGACATAATAGGTGCTTTTACACGCACATGCGCGTATCCAGAAAATTGTTCGGGGGGGGGGGGGGGTTCCAAGGGATTTCTATGTTTGCGGAGGGGGGGGGAGTGTCTTAGGCCTATTTTTGGTAACTTTACTATGTAAATTTAAGAAATTTGAATTTTCTAAGGGGTAGGGGAGTTCAGCCTCCAGCTGACCTCCCCCCCCCCCCCCTAGATCCACGCATGATACACATAAACTTCTTTAATATAAATAAATGTGAGTTGCGTTATCTTGATACACATTTTATGTCGTCAAAGGTAAGAAATAAATATTAAGTACAACTTTGCTTGGTTTCTTATATAGTGCCATCAAATAAGTGACAATGTAATTTATCAAATTGAAGAATAATTTGACACACTGTAGAATGACAACTTAAATCTGATTCAACCCAACTTATCGATCAATTTCGCCGCCCAAAAATGAAATATCTTTCGAGGTCCCTGTATTAATACAATATCTGACATATTTTGCTGCCAGAATATAAGCTCAAGTCTCAAAATCTGTCAAAATTTTGCATGTCGATAAAGAGCGGGAGTAATATTAATTGATATGGCATAGCGCTAATTTTTTTTTAAGTTACTTAAGAAAAACCTGCGTTGCCTAGAATGGGCATCTCCATGGGCATCTAAAGGGGAGTTGGGGGTGGAGGAGGCAAACAAAATATTCTTTCAGAGACCCCCCCCCCCCAATCGGGAAACTTTCCTGGATCTGCGCATGATCTCGTAAACTAATATAGACTTTTTACATCCGTGTATCCATGATTATGAAATCTCTCTCTCTCTCTCTCTCTCTCTCTCTCTCTCTCTCTCTCTCTCTCTCTCTCTGTCTCTCTCTTATAATAATTAACTTATTCAGACCAAATATCTTATTCGTCCGAACAAATAATTTGTTTGTCCGAACAAATAGCCAATTCGTCCGAGCAAATCCTAATTCGTCCGAACAAATCCCAATTCGTCTGAACAAATAATTTACTCGTCCGAACAAATCGTAATTCGTCCGAACAAATAACTTCTTCGTCCGAACAAATCCTAATTCGTCCAAACAAATACTTATTCGTCCGAACAAATCGTAATTCGTCCGTACAAATAATTTTTTCGTCCGAGCAAATAGCTAATTCGTCCGAACAAATAACTTCTTCGTCCGAACAAATCCTAATTCGTCCGAACAAATAGCTAATTCGTCTGAACAAATCCTAATTCGTCGGAACAAATAACTTATTCGTCCGAACAAATAACATTTATTTATTTTTCCATCTGGCCCTTCCATGCCGCCGTATTAAGGTACAATATCGTGTTGTGACAACTTTCATACAATTGGCCAAGTGTCAGTTTCTTTGGCCAAAGTGGCAAAGCCATATTCAAGACACTATCAGGCAAAAACTAGCTTGTCAGTTTTGATAAATTATGATTGTTTTTTGTTTACAAAATAAATAATTCTTTATCAATATTTATACTAAATAGTGTATAAACAAAAACACTCTATGCACAATATAATTTTTGAGAAATTTTCAAAAATATGCAGTTTTCTGAATTTTTAAATAGATATTATGAAGAATAAAATTTTAATGTAAACAATTTTATATTTTCTGTTGAAAATCAATAAGACATTTTTAGATTTTGTTAAAATATGACCTACATGTAACATAATGTATTTTGAAGCATAATTCAATAATCTATGAGGTCATGCTTAAAGCTTCATTGTGCCAAAATTTGACTGTTTAATTTTTGGACCACGTGAGTTAAAGCTCACTGTAAGAAAACAAACGTGCCAAGGTAAAAATATGTTGGCCTTTTTAATAAATATATATGTTGTTTTAATCATTAGAACTTAAAAAGTTTGGTTTGACACAAATTCCTGAAAGGCTAAGTCTACATTTCAAAAGAAAACTAGTTATAAAATATACAATAAGTGTCCTTGGTATTATCTCTCATTAGTCGTGAAAAACGATAAAAATATTTTTTCTCGTAATTTCGAGTAAAGATATCGTTATAACGAGCCAGTTATCTCGTTATTACGAGAAAAGATCTCGGAATTACGAGAAAAAATCCCCTTATTACGGAAAAAGATCTTTATAAAATGTTGCCTTTTATTGTTCTTCTCTCAGTGTAAAATTGATGAACATAAGAAATTCATAAAATTAGTGAAAGAAATTTTATAAAGAAGCAAAACAGATTTATTAATGATTTAATTAACCAATTTATTGATATAAAGGATAATTTGTTTTCAGACTCCAAAATGTAAATATACAAAACAATTATTTTCAATATAGGTTGTGTATGAAGATATAAAACATAATTTGACGTAAATCCCGTGTATCCATGATTGAAACTATATAGTTATCTGTAACTAATAGAATAATTATTGTGTATTTATGACTAGGACTACCTGGTATTTACTTCTTAGTGGGATTGTAATAAACTTTGAAAAGTAAAATTACATGAAGTTCTTTCCACTAAATCATATAAGATTAAATGTCAAATCCGATCATTTTATCTAGACATATAAAATAATGATCTGATTTATTTAAAAATTAATCAAAATTGAATAACGTTTATGGAAAGAAAAATAAATAGATTGAAAGGATGATCCATTCAACTTTGGGGTCTTTCCAGAAACACACCTTTTTATATAGATCTTTTTCGTAATAACGAGATCTTTTCTCGTACATGTAATTACGAGAAAAGATATTTTTTTATGTGGCCCTATTCGTCTTTAGTAAATGTCTATGTCTCCAATGTTATTTGATTGTACGTTATCTGTGTTTATATTTCGCCTCGACAAAGTTGTTAATGTAAGGGACGGGTAGAATTTTTAACTTCCGTTTTCAACAAATCTAAGCATGATTTGGATTCAAAACATTGAATTAAAAATAATTTTCTTCATTTTCTTGCTGATTCCAGGATGTTCAGGTAAGTTTTGAGATATTAGTAATGACGATAATCTTGGTTAGTAAATGTTGGGTAAACTGCAAGTATCTCTATAACTAATATAGTTATAATTAAGAAATGAACTCAATGCCTATCCAAGCCTATACTCGTAAAACCTGGATTGGAGCAATTTACGCTTTTGTATCATCCGCTTTGCAGAATACAAGGTCTAAACTATCCCAACCCAGGTTATACAGGTATAACTTGGGTAGACATTGAGTTTATTTCTTAATTATAACCAATTTAAAAAAATAAAACAATGAAAAAGCACATAACTTTATGGATGCCCTAACAACATTTCTTTTTCGTTTTCTTGAAAGAATGTGTTAAGGCTTTAATTGCGTTGCGGTAACGTTTTTATCTACTTTTTGAATTTCTGTTCAGAATGTCTGATAAAAACATAGTGATACACCATCACAATCTCTACACCGTTAGTTTCCGCCTGGTGAGATTAATATTGTCTTTATTTGAACAGACGAATTGCTGATAAGATATCAGCTTTAACTTCCTTGAATGCGTATCCACTCTAAAAACTAGATTTATGTTTTCACAAAGTTTCATGCATGTTGTTGTAATTGTTTTATGGATCTGTCTTTTCAAGTTATAATCAAATAATTCAATTTTTCTTTCCATGAAAATATATATTTATATTAAACAATATTTTCGAAAAGTATTACTTTTATACTAATTTCTGAACACTCGTTGTTTGAATTGTCAACATAAGTGCTGGATAAGCTATAGTTCGCCGAGAGTAAAATTTTGAAAAATGTTAACGTTTTTCCGAATCTTTTACCGATCGATCGAATGCCTAAATTTGATGTGTAATATTGAAATGGACAGAGGAACATAAAATGTTAAGTAATAAAAGTACGAGTATTCATATATGTTGAATAATGACCTCCGAGGTCGAGACATGTTAATTTGAATTATTTTAACAGTCGTAGCGTAAGCAGAGGTTTTATATTTTAAACGGCGTTTCAAAATCAAGGAAGTAATTATGCAACTTTAATGATAACAAGATTTTTGCTGCTGATCGTTTTGATCTATAGATAAGCGAAGGAGGTCATATTGAGACGGTTGTTCTATGTAACTCCAGAATATTTGTACGTGTATCGATTGCAGACTATCGGATCAGACGATCGGAATGTATTCAATGCAGGCATTTTTGATAAAATGTATAGTTACACTTAAATTAGTAATAAAATATCTTTTTGTAACTTAAAAAACTGTAAAGTATTAAACATTATTTTATTTTAAATTCTTTACGTTTTTGAGTTGGAACACACAGTGTTGATGCATTAGGGAGGTCCTTGAAACAGTCGCATTGAGCTTTTGTGACAATAAACATAGCTGTGACCTAAACTAAGGCGTGAAAAAGTCATGTTTAGTATTTAAATTTATATGATTAAACGGTTTGTTAAAGTTATAGGAGTATACTCATAATCGATGTAAGTTTAATTTTTGTTTCTGATCTTTTTATTTACCGTTGACGCTCGTTGTATATTGGATACTGATACATACTGCATTTCTTTGATCTTGGCTATAAATGTGTTAGCAATTTAAATTATTGTCAAAAACCTATGACCAGTTGCAATTTCGATCACTAACACTGACTTACTCATTTATTCTTGTTGAACTAATACTTTTTAGCATAATCATATTAGATCGGTGGAACAAAATACATTGTGATGGATAAGAAGGAGGTTCCAAGCGATGTCATTCATATCAATAAATCATTACAATATGTTGATTCATCACAATCCGATGCTTGTAATGTTTTAAGGTACATTCTGTTCGAGCCAAAATAGGGAGACAAATTCAATCGGAACAGCCTGTACAGAACTGGAACACTGTATCTCTAGCTTTAATCCCCAAACAGGTGAATGTCTAGGTCCAGGGAATCAGTGTGAACCAGGATGGATGGGGCCAGGATGTCAGTATGGTGGGTGTATAGATAGATAGATAGATAGATAGATAGATAGATAGATAGATAGATAGATAGATAGGAGTTAGAAAGGATATCTACATGTTAACTAGAGACAACATTAATCATTCTCGTATTGTAATGATTTTACTTCCGGATTGAAGTGTATCATATGTTTAATCAATCAAATGCCTCTATTTTTGACCAATCAGTGATAATCAGTATACCCAATAATAAACGATGCATGATTAGACCAATCGTTGAGAACTAGTTGGGTATATATGCAGCCACCAAATCATTCTTAGTCAGTTTTCAATCTGTGAACTACTCGACCGGTCTTTTGGTGAAACTCTTTGGTAAGAGTTCTACAGAACAGGGATTTGAGCTGTGTCGGAAAGCAACACATTTGTTCGCTAGACCACTCAGTTCTTAAACCTGTTTCTGTACCTTGTGTCTTGGTGACTTGATATTGTCTTTGTGACTTCAATAATGTCTTGGTGACTTTCGGCTGACCAAGTATTATACTTCTATAGTAATTTGATAGTTGGCTGTCGTTGACCGTGGTAGCAAACAGAAAGAAACAGAAACAACAGAAGGGCCTTATTTTTTATATCTAGAGAAAAAGGAAAAACTTTTTTTATCACAATATACATTGTATTCTACTAAATTGTATTTGATATTATGAAGCATGCTCCATCAAGGTATGGGTATTGTTGCTCAGCTAAGCGATGTGGTCCCTAGCCTCTTGTTTTTTTTAATTTGAACGAATGTCTAAAAATGTATATAAAAAACATAACAGAATATTTTCCGTTGTTCGCTTTGCTGTAGCATTTAATCACACATGTTCTCTCTTTGAGTTAATTTTGGAATTTGGAATGATTTAAATATGTTTGAATTAATTAACAAATTCCCAACTAGCACCAATTGTTTTTTCCTTTATCTTATCTGTTTATTTTTTTATCTATTATAATTTGTTTATAGATATAACGTTAATAATGTAAAGTTCTTAACTATTGGTATATTCTTTTTATAACGATGAATAAAATGAAACACCACATGAAAAATCATGCAAATAAATTTAGGCGTTTTGATAATTAAGAACGGGAATATCTAATGATCCATCAATTTTGTGACATATTTTAGACTTTTTTGTGTAGAAAAATATAGTGTTTGCCTATATGCATTCTAATTGAATCAAACTACCAATTTTAGTTAACCTTGCATTTTATCCTGGAGTGGAAAGTGAATTGGTTTTCGATGGAAACATGACGACACATCGAACAATTTTAGATGGAAGAGCCACAATCAATTTTGACGAGATATTTTATGTTAGCGCTCTCAGAATTCGCACAAGTAATAACAAATTTGAACTGCATTTAAAATTGAAATATTTGTGTTGAAGTTTATTGTTTTGAAATTATTTTAATGGTTTAAGGAAATGGATATTCGGGTACGTTGGCTGTCAAAGACAATAATAACAGAATACTTTACAACGATAGACTTCCTGCATCTTCGCCGACCATCTTTTTTACAATATATGTTTTGACAAATAGATTACATATGAATTTCAGTCCATCCTTGGACATTGCTGAAATAGAGGTGTTTGGAGGTATGTATGAACATTACGTATCAACGTTATTAAATGATACTTTAGAAGAAAACACAGTAAAGTACACAGAAAGAATGGCAACAAAATAACCTTACAATTAGTCAAAAGTTTAAAAGAAGCAAGAAATGCTTTTTTAAACCAATACATATTGATTAAAGAAACATTCGTTGTCATCAACATAGGTTATTAAAAATTAAACGTCGCAGATTTTTAGCTGCACAGGGTTTGTGGGGAGTCCCTCCCGCCAAATGTCAATAAATCAGACACCAAGTCTGGGAACTTTTGAAAGAGGTTCCATAGAGGTTTTAGTTATTTACCTCGATCATGATTATTTACTCTGAGTTTTTATCAACTTCTGCATAGAAATGTTTTCTTTATCCAATTTATTTATTAGTTTTTTTGAATGATACACAATATAACTATTTTATTTTATGATTGTTGTACAAAAGTTGTGTATATAACGAGTTTCCATTTGAATTGCCTCTGCCCCAATAAAGTTCCCTCCAAAATGAAATTATGGCGGAAAAACATCGAAAGGAGTTATTAAGCTTACAGAGGATATTAAGCAATTACAAAGTTTTTAACATTTTGATCGGAATATAGAAGAAATGCTGATGAACCTACAAAAGTGATGAAGCGCAAGAAAAGTTTGAAGAAATATTTCAGTTATTCCAAGACAGGTCGGCTCTGGAATGTTGAGGGATGTCTACATTGTTTACACAGACCTGTGCCACAGATGGGTTTTCTAATACCAGTATAAATCTTTAAAAGATTTTTACACCCAATTTCAAGACTGAGTGACTAGCAGTGCACTTTCTTATTGTAATCATAGTGGTTTTAAAAGCATTTTAAGAATTTTCAGTATTTTGATTAAATTCAAGTAATTTTCAAAAAAATTAAAACTAACTGAAAATTTGGTAGCTTATCATTTTTAAAACCTCTGCGGCCCTATCAAAGCCATTGTTGTGATAACACGCGCGCCTGTCACTTATTATCTCGGGGTAATAAAATAATCAAAACATCCATAATGGCCTGTATACCTTTGTTGTCTGCGATAGGTAACCATATTGAGCAGTTCAAAGATTATTATGATGATTAATAAAATATTGAAATATCATGACAGATTTGCGATCAAGTTGAATAAAGTGTTACATGTAATAACATGGTGGGTCAAGATTTGACTGGCCGCTGGCCGCGTTACACGGGTGCCGCTCATTCCAGGTCAAATATATATGAAAAATCGTCCGGAGAAAATTAAACTGGCCGCTGTTCAAGAGTGGCCGTTGATTTCGGGGGCCGCTAACACAGTTTTGACTCTATGATGAAACAACAATTTGATTTGCATTTTAAAAGTCAGTCGTGATTTATCAATTTTTTTTTCAACGTGCATTAAAAAGTAAGCATTTTGATATATTTTTAATTAGTCTTGTATTTTGATAAAAATATGTCAATGTTTGATGTAATTATCTAATTTCTTTATAATCCATTTTTGAAGATATCAAATAGCAAACTTTTGACACCAAGAAAAAGGGACATTTTTATACGATATTAAATTTTGCTCAGTCATTGTCATCCAATATGTTTTTATCTCATTTTTGAATAATTTCACACATGATTATTTCAAACACTAACCAAAGGATAAACATACAGTATCAAATATCCCAAGTTTGTTATAACTTTGATGATGCAATATCTGCAAATTGCATATATATTTTTCCGATGTTTAATTTTTTTTATCAATGCATATTATTTGCATTCTACCTAATTTCAAAATGATAATAATGGATTTAATCCCATTACAGATGTCAGCGACCCCTTTTATGGGGGAATGGTCACGACTTTGGTCAAAACACATTTTCCGTTTTTAATGTTTACAATTCTTCAGTGAGACATTTCTAATAGTCAACCAAAATTTGATTGTCAGTCGTCAAAATATAATTAGATAGAGAGCTCGCAATTCTTTGTAATGTAAACAAAACTTGGGTCATATTTTTGTTTACGTTTTGAATTTCCAAGTTTAGTCCAACACTAAATGTGACAAACGCTCGGAACTGTTTATTTATGTTCAAAACGAATGAGCAGAAAGAAAAATCAGCTTAAAAAGAACCTTTTCTGGTATATTGAAACAATGTAAGCAAAAACAGGTTGCTTATAACTCCTTGTCTGACATTCAAATTGTGGTTGATCATTAGAAAAGAATAACTTTAACATTGTACGCAATAAAAAAAAAAGAAAAGAAAATTGACCAAAATCGTGAGCATGCCCCTTTAATACGATAAACCTTTTATGATTTTTATAATTTTTAAAGAGAGTGGATAAAACTTACCAGTACCTCAAATCGTTTTTTGATCGTTATAAAATGAGGTTTTATTTTTATCTTTTTTAATTCTCATATACATACATTTAAAAAAATCATTTATAAACTGATGAGAAAAATGTACCTAATTGCGCTTGAGTATTTCAAGGGCAGTCAAAAGTTTGGCAGAGCAAGAAGTCTTGGGATACTGAATGTAAACAGTGTACCCCTGCCATAAACAAACGATGATTTTCTTCAATGTTATTGTTTTATCTTGGAAAAAGACGATTATATGAGGGTACACATATCGACAATTGGTTCATGCAAAAATTCGGTCATCCCTAGAGTAGGAAATGAATACAAAATTACATAAAATTGTAACACATAAAAAGAGTAGATCAAATGTTTTCACCTTTAATAGCCACAGTAAGACGCAACAACTTTTGCTGAATTGAAAATGTTCTTAAGGTTATAGATAGGTGTATTTAACAAGTGTTAAGTCGATGAATCTTTTATTTCTTTCCATCATTTTAGCAAAAGGCAAATAAAGCGCTTATGCATTTTTTTTATATAAGTGGAAGGATTGATTGTTTATATGCAAATGACTTTAATTATTCTTACGATAGGTAAAAATGTAGCTCTGTGGAAATCTACCAATCAGTCTACAACATATTCTGAAAATGGAATAAGCTTCACCTCGGACAAGGCAGTTGATGGAAATGGGGATGGAAATTTGAATAGTCACACCTGCACACATACACAACCTAACAGATATAATCCCACATGGAATGTAAACCTCGGAAATGCATACTACATAATTGCAATAAAAATAAAAAACAGGAATGAAAATCGTGAGTATTTATTTTGATTTATGTATATAAGCTAATTCATCCTTTTCTGCACGAGATAGGTTAATTGCAGAAATATGATAATCCAGCCATATATACCCAATTTTTACTGTATTAGTTTATATTGTAATTATTGATTGATAGAGTGGTGTTATATCTTTGTACTTAGTATTTGTTTTTATCATCTTCACGTTTTTGTAATCAACTGTTTTGGAAAAGGTTTAAAATAAGTAAGGTTGTTTGTCTCATGACATGAGTCATTATATGACTTATGATTTGTATAGTATGACATTCTTAGTAATTTTTAAACAAATAATAGTGACATATATTAGTTAAATATCTTTAAGGCTCATTTTTGTGGATGCGATACGGGATTTTGCTGAAATTAGGCACGGTGTTTTTGTGGTTGATTAATTAAACTAAAATTTGGAATTAACTTAGGATACCAAAAACACTACCCTATATTTTAAAATACAAAATATTCATTTGACATATGATTTACAGATAAATTTGAAAAAAAAAACATCAATGTGTAGTACAAATTTAGAATATATATTCTTAATAATTTCGTTATTTTCATAATTCTATTTTTTATGATCGTGGATAGGTTAGAAAACTAAAAAAATCAAAATGTTCTAAGGATAAGTTATAACATATTTGAACTTTGCTTCGTGCGGCGTTTGTTGAAGTCCAAATATGTTAGGTTAAAAGATAATTACTTATCCAAATAATCTCTCTATAAAGTCAAATTCTAAAGAACAACCTTAAATTGATATTTTTCTACAAGTGAGCTAAAATCGATCATATTGATATCGTCATGACAAATAAAAAATGTAATGCATATTTGTAATTTTTAACTACTCTGCTTCCGCGACATCATGCTACATGAACATGTGTATTAGCTAGATTTTGAATTTTGAATGAGTTGTTTCAACAGCGATCAATAGTATGATTATACACTATATTTTATTAGTTAGGCAATGTAGCGGATTGAACAGGACGGCAATAGTCGGTAATTGCTTTTTGTTCAATAAGCCCGGCTAAAAATTACATTTCGTAATACCTAACCCCTGAGAACAGTTAGGGTTTATTATTTTGGATTTGAATTTAAATTAGAAATATATAATAGTACACAAATGGGGAAGAGGGTGTTCAATTTATACTTCTAGTTTAAAAGTTGTTGAAATCTTCAGCGGGATTTGCAAAAGCAAAGCTTAAAACTGAACTTTATTTATTTTACAACGATTGATAACCAATGTTTATATAGATAGCATTTAATACTGCAAAAATAAATAAACGGAAAATACTAACAGCATCAAAATAGGAGCTCCCACTTTACAAAATAGTCAAACAGAAATTAAAAGTTTATCAAATCTTTGAAAGTTTTGCTCGAAGATGAAATAAGCAAGAAGGATCAATCTTTTTTTGTTTAAATAAGCATGTTATAACAACAATGATGAACATTTGTAACAAATAAACTATGTGCATGGAATTCAACATATATAGATGCGCTACATAGAATAGCGCACGTGTTGTGCTGCATAGATAGAAGGTGTCGTTTATAGAATGTCAAATTTCAATATTCTTTCAATTTTGTTTCTAAATTCAGTCGACCTGATCCTTTGTCAATAACAATGACAAGAGAGAGAGAGAGAGAGAGAGAGAGAGAGAGAGAGAGAGAGAGGGAGAGAGAGAGAAAGATTATTGTTGTTATTGTTCCAGATTTTTTATTTATCGCTACCCTGCATGGATTAGAATTGTTAGTTCCTTACAGCGACAGATTAAAAATAGGTCATGAAAGATATATATTTCAATTTTAGAAATAAAGAGAAGAATATGGAAAGCGAGAGAAAATTAGGGATCAAAATTTTAAAATAAAGAATTGAGTTACCATCCAGTTAAAACATGCAATCGAATATAATGCAACAGAAAAATCTAGTAGCAAGTCGCCTCCTCATTGGCATCCATCTTTGTAACAGCTTGTTGTGTTATTTTTTTTATTTTCGCGAGCAATTACAATATTTTCCTAAATTATACCTTTAAGAGAACATAGTACACACACACACACACACACACACACACACACACACACACA
>WFKH01007768.1:51789077-51800142 GCA_016163765.1 Magallana hongkongensis | reverse complement strand
GACAGTTACATGTAGTACATATTATAGTTTGAAATCACAATCACAAAACATTAACATTGGATTTTTACAAATCAAAGGGAGAGAATACTTTATATCGTCAAAGAATTTGTTATGCAGAATTAAAACCAAGTACTTAAAGATTTTCTCCGTAAAACGGCGTTTGATATTATTCTTTATTTAAACCCAATTCCTCAAGATATTTCTAATTATGAGTCAGACTTATTATTCGAATCTGAATGTTTTATAGAGTATCGCATAAATGGTTTTAAATTATATGGAACAGCAGAGAATGGGACTAAACTTTTGATGTACAGTGATAAACACTCAACTCAGAACCGCAATGAAATATTCATTGATTCTACACATATGCTTGATGTTCCAATAAAAGTGATTACTATAGCAGGACCGAACACTGGTGAAAGAATCCTGACTTTGTGTGAAGTTTTCGTATACGGTATATCAATATTTTTTGGTTCATTGCAAAATTTAATGTGAAGTGCATATCATTCGGCATTAATCTATGAATAAACAGAATATAGATTATACAAACGACTGTTTATCAAGATAGACACTGTACTATGTGTTGAAAAAAAAGGATACACACATTTTATTTTTTTATTTTTAGCCAGTATCAAAAATAAAAACGGAAACTTTTGTCCTGAAAAATGTCAGAGGAATTACAACTGTACAACCGACAATCTTGTTTGTCCTACTTGTCAGGAAGGATGGGGAGGACCATATTGTTATCGTAAGTTTCTTTTAGCATTCTCAAATAATTTTGCCAGTTTTATAAAAATTCATTAGAGGCACTCTTGAGTAGGAAAAGCAGACACATACGATTAAAAATGTTTAAATCGTAAAAAAAAATGTATTACCCTCCTTCCTTTAAAATAAAGATGAAACCAAAGTTTTTAAATAACTTAAGACTTGATGAATAATTACCATTGTCAATTTTTAACAGCATTCAACGCATTAACATTTCATTAATTTACATGGCGTTTGACAATAATATTATGATTTTATCAGGAAAAAGTAATGTAATAGTGAGATCCCCAGTCCAGATGGTAAAAGCTAATTGAATATTTTCGCCATCAATGGACAATCGCGTGTGTATCTATGTAAATCAATATATTTCAGAATGTTAATTATTCAAATATGATAAGCTTGCTATTCTGCGTGCATTTCGTATATATGATCAGAAATCTCATAATAGATGTAGCCAGTGGTATAATAAAGCCAAGCTTGGGTCGTTGTTCATAAATATTTATTATACAGAAAAACCTGAAATTTTGTAATTATACGAGTAACACAGAATAGACACATATGACAAGACAATTAGACACAGACAAACATATACATTAGACAACGAAATGAAACGGTAATATTACAATTTAGAATAAACTTTAATTTGTTACATTAATTGTTACCGGGACAAACTATCCTAATGATTTCAGTATATTCCTATACAAGAATGGTCTGACCCGTTCAAGGGCTAGGCGGAGAGTGCCAGTCCGGTATAAGATTTTGGCGGGGAAGAGTGCATGCATAGTTAGTCATGTGACCCTATTGTCCAGTCTTGTCATTTGTCCACGTTACAGATTTTAAACTTTCATTCATAAACACTCACTCTACACACATATACCAATCAAACACGTACCC
Organism: Magallana hongkongensis; assembly: GCA_016163765.1. Lineage (NCBI taxonomy): Eukaryota > Metazoa > Mollusca > Bivalvia > Ostreida > Ostreidae > Magallana > Magallana hongkongensis. Next base: position 51,798,483 of record WFKH01007768.1, on the reverse strand, counting down.
TAGCGCTGTAATTTAATATAAAAATAATATAACTGGTTACATAGACAATGTTCAATGTTGCAGACATCAAAATGTAAGTTATCGGAAATGTTCCTATTCAGGTATAACATGTCGGCGACCAAGAGTTAGGTCCCCTCTTCAAATAGCTACAGCTCCAAACAAACAGACATTCGACTATAATGAGTCTATTGAGTTTAGCTGTGCAGAAGGATACAACTTGATTGGAGTGGCAGTCCAACATTGTACACAGAATGAAAGTCTTCAGCAACATTTGCCTATATGTTTACGTATGTTAAGTGTTAGTCAATTTCATAACCAAAATTCTAAAAAAAAATAGAATAATCAAAACAAATTTCCGAGTGTTTGTGAGGAAAAACAAATTGTATTCCGTTATTAAAAAATTTACCAACTTGTGTTCTATGGTTAGTATGCTGATCGTTTATAATGCAATTTGTAGAAAGTAATTTTCAGTGTAAGTAAAAAAAATATTAAAGGACTATTCAGTTTTCTAGAATCAAATCAGTAGGTAAATTTCATGCTTTTGATTTTCTTTTTTGTCAAAGTAAATATACATGATATAAGTTCACGTCATCGTATTTGCATGTAAGATTAGATGTGGACATGATATTACATGTACAGTGTACGTGAAAATTCACTGTATTGTTTGATTTTAGGTATAACATGTCAACAACCAATGGTTAGATTCCCTCTCTTAACAGCTACAGACCCAATTAAACAGACATTCTATTACAATGAATCTTATGAGTTTCGCTGTGTAGAAGGATACTACTTGATTGGAACGGCAGTCCAACATTGTACACAGAATGGAATTCTTCAACAAAATTTGCCTACATGCTCACGTATGTTAATTGTCAATTTATTTAATCATACTCTAAATGAAATATAATATTCAACAAACACTTCTTTGTGTTTTAGAGGAAAAACAAATTGTATTCCATTATTACAATCTTTACGAAGTGTGCTGATCATTTATAATGCCATTTAAAGAAGTTGATTTTCAGTAAAAGTAAAAAAAGATTCAGAACTAAATAGTTTTCTAGGATTAAGTCAGTAGGTAAATTCAACGTATATTATTTTTTTTATCAAAATAAATATACATAATGTAAGTTCACTTCATCGGTTAAATGTCTATTTTATCAAACATGTATAGTTTACAATCAGTGACGTTGCATAAATGATAATACATGTACTACGTGTAAAAAATACTGTAATTTTCTTTTTTAGGTATAACATGTCAGCGACCAACAGTTAGGCCCCCTCTCCAAATAGCTACAGATCTAAACACACAGATATTTTACTACAAAGAGTCTATTGAGTTTCGCTGTGAAGAAGGCTACAATTTGAATGGAAGGGCAGTCCAACATTGTACACAGATTAGAATTCTTCAACAAAATTTGCCTACATGCTTACGTATGTATATTCTGGTCAATGCTTATGATCTTACTTAAAGGAACTTCCAAGCGTTTTTATAATACTTTACTTTTCTATCTTTAATCTTTACTTAACTTTAGATATCAATGATCAGCCAAAAATTTAACGTTAGTTGTCAAGTCATAATCTAGATAGAGAAACCACATGTCTGTGTTATATAGAGAAAGCTCGTATCAATTTATTTGTTTTATAGGTTGTATGTACTGGTGAAAGCATCATTTTACATACAATTTCTATCTACAAGATTATAAAGAACATGATTTAAAAGATTCCAAGTGTTGTCACTTTTTTTGTTTGAAATGTATTTCTGTTCAGTAACAAAAACGTAAACAAAAACATGACACTAAACATGGCTTTCATAATAATGAGTTGTGAGCTTTGTATATCGTATATTACATCACAACTTACTTACGTTTAGCACTTTTGGTAAGCTTTTTAACTACCTTTGGTAAGCATTATAATCATTAAAATTTGAAAATAGAATTCCGAAAAAGAATCATAATCATGCCCCTTTCAAGCTTGTTGCTCAATTTGAGATAGAGTAAAGTGACTATATTGATTATTAAAGTCAACATTTTATTATCAATTTTCATTTTGAGGTGTCTGTCTTTGCCAGTGTAGCTCACAATATCCACATGCGCATGTCCGGTTTATTGTCTTTAGAATCAAAATGTAAAGTTAATGATCAATGATTTTGCAAATATGATAATGGATTTTAAATTACTAAATGATCGTTTTCAGATATAACATGTCAGCAACCAGCAGTTAGGTTCCCTCTCCAAATAGCTTCAGACCTAAACAAACAGACATTTTATTATAATGAGGCTATTGAGTTTCGCTGTGAAGAAGGATACTACTTGATTGGAACGAAAGTCAAACATTGTACACAGAATGGAATTCTTCAACAAAATTTGCCTACATGCTCACGTATGTAATGTTTTCTTATGTCTTAAAACAGATAACGGAATTGAACCAAAACATCTTCAAACTTTATTTGATGTGTTGAGTCGATGGATTAAACCATCATTATTTCATTTAAAGAAAACTTGCTAGATTTTGGAATCTAACTTCAAATAATTTTAAAATGTAGTTAGTACGCCAAAACTGAACAATAAGTACACAACTAGTTTCCATTTTTTAGAAAAATATACAAGTTCAAACATAGATACACGACACATAAATTACATATACGAGGGTTGTCCATGAAGTTCGTGAACAATCGCGTTGTTGTCGTTTTAAATGGGTTTATATATACATATTGTGTATCGAACTGTTGTCATAAAATTCCAAATCAAATTAGAGTGCCTTTGGATGTTTTCGCTAAAATTAAACAAAAACTGTACTGTATTAAAGGGTCGCGAAAAGTACGCACGGCCCAGTATAAAAATTGTCCAAAGTTCGTAATTAAGGTTATAGATATGAATATTTACAGCTTTTATATAACATGTCAAAACATCATAATCTTCAGTTGTGATGTAGTTAGTATTGTGTACGTCATTTTTATACTTCATTTGAAGCTGTTTTTAAATGAGCAGAGAATTTTTAAAAGATATTTCGGCAAGAGCTTGTCTTTAAAAACTCCAGAAAAAGCGACAATGGCTGACCACACGGAACACCACGCCTTCATAAAATTATTTGTCGACTTGGGTAAAACATCGAAATAAACAAAACAAATGATAGAGGAAATAGTAAAACATCGAAATATTTTGAGATCACTAATCTACGAGTGGCACAAGCGATTTTCTGATGAAGTGTACCCTCTAGCCAGACGCTGATTGTGGCATATTACTCTTAGGTAAACCAAGGACTACGACAATATGTTTTATAACGTCGTTATTACTCGACGTCAAATTGGGCCGCGCGGCCTGTATAAGCATTTTTTATATAGTGATACATGTAACTCTAATGCAATAAGATACATTGCTCTGATTTTTAATCTTATACCTTATTATAGTCAATATTAAAATATTATAATACTTTCCTGAAAATGGGATCATTATTTAGAATGAAATTACATGTGTCCACGAACTTTTTGGACAACCCTCGAACATGAACGTTTTAATGTGAATAGTATTAACAAATATATTGTTTATAATAGATAATTTTGCAGACATAAAAACGTGTTAAAGAACTAATTTTTTTTAAATAAAATGTTTTTAGATCTTAATAATTGTACAAATAGAGTTTTTTAATATTCAACATTTAAATATTAGGTCATATTCTCATAAGGTTTGGTGAATTTTATGCTGTTCACAGAATACACATGCTCATGCACGTTAAATGTCTAGTATATGCCTATTCATATAAAATTTTGTTGCAGATTTGAAAATACATGTAATATACTTGAAGTTTTCGTTTCCAGGTATAATATGTCAGCGACCAAGAGTTAGGTCCCCTCTTCAAATAGCCACAGATCCAAACAAACAGACATTTGACTATAATGAGGCTATTAAGTTTTGCTGTGCAGAAGGATACAACTTGAATGGAACAGCAATCCAACATTGTAAACAAAATGATTTTCTTAAACAGAATTTGCCTACATGCTCACGTACGTAAAATAACTGTCAATTCTTTTAACATACCTTAAAATTTTGATGCATATCATCAAAGCAGCCGCTCACTTTTTAAAATTTGAAAACCTTTTCAAATGTATATTGAATGAAAAACAAGGAACTCTCTCTCTCTCTCTCTCTCTCTCTCTCTCTTTCTTTCTCTCTCTCTCCTCTCTCTCTCCTGTAAACGAAATTTTACGGAACCACAATTTTAAAAAGTTATGACTCTTTTCCGCCATATTTTGATAAAATCCCGTAGATTTCTTTAGGAAGCTATTATATCTTAGGGGTTTATAACACAGGCTCTTGGGGTATGGATACCACCCCCAATCTTTATCTACTGAAAATTAAAAACAAATCAGAGGCGAACTCATACTTTTTTATGTTTTGATATGCTTAACGTAACTTATTAGACTTATATAGTTTGTATTTCGACTGACACTGTCTTTTCAATTGTCAGTCGAAAAATGCGAATTTAAAAATAGCTCATAAAGTCGAAATGGTTTCATTTCCTTTAAAAATATAATATGAAACCAAAATGTTATCATGGTAAGAAAGTAAGTATCGGCCTCCAATTTTTTAAAAATTAAAACAAATGTTAAAAGAAGGGGGGTTCCATACCCCAAGTGTCTGTGGTTTTTAATATTGTCATTTAATCTCAAAAATCTGTTGTCGTTGTATTTGATTGCACCAGTATGAGACTATCTATACCTTGAAAAAATAGTTCGAATCCAGATTAATTGAATTATATGGCCTAAATGTTTAATTGCATAAAAAGATGCATGTTTTTCCACTTTTCTCTTAAGGATTGACAAGTTATACAACTTTTTCAAAGTGTGCATTGGTCTTTATTAAACTAGTTTAATTTATCAAATTAGACAGTAACAAAACATTACATTTGATCGACGGATCGAATTTCTACGTAAGAATATATTGAGAAAAATCTTCTTTCGAAAACCAATAAACAAGAAAAGCTGTAACTTTTGTGGAAACATCTTTAGCTGTAGATTCAAGAGTTTTCAAGTCATGATCCCTATGGGTACGGTAGGCCACAATGGGGATTAATGTTTACATAGGAATATATATATAGAGAAAACATAATTAAATTGAAATCTTCAAGACATGATCTCTGGAGAAGAGTGGGGCCACAATGGGGAGGCAAATCTTTTATAAGGGAAAATATTTGTGGTGATAACGAACAGTGTTCAAAATCAAACACAGACCTCCATAAAAATTAGAGGTAGAATCAGGTGCCATGGAGGAGTGAGCATCCTCTGCTGACCGGTCACACCCGCCGTGTGCTCTTTGTCGTAATCGGGAAAACGGAAAAATCCGTAGACATTTTGGTGATTGATAATAGCCTAACAATAAGTATGAAAAACGTCAATCAGCATTCGACCTAGCAGAAGATTGTATTTGCTCACAAGGTCGTTGTACCGACCATAGATCTTATAAAACGATGACTTCAATCGAGACTTTCGATAAACTTGTTTTATCATTTTTTTTGTAAGAAGCTAGCCTCGATTTATAAATTGTTCATACGTTGAGCATGACATTGCGTATTGAATCAACTGAGAGACAAACACTCCATATGCAGGTGATAGAGGTGTTGCCAAAAGTTGAAAAGTTGACGATAGAAAAGTTGAAGTCATCACATTTATTATAAAGTTTCGTTGTTAGGTAACAATTAATGTCTTCTTCTAGAAAAAATAATTAAATATGAAACAGATGACTCAGACTCTATGGAATCTTTTATTTCACGTTCACTAGGATATATCGAGTTGATATCGGCCTCAATGTTTAACATAAGAATATCTGGAGAAAAATGTGAAACTCTTTTTATACTGGATCTACATATTCGACTACTACCCAATATTTGTATAGAACTCGATAAAGCTGATTTTATTATGGATGTTGTTGCTCAGGTGAGCGATGTGAGCCATGGGCCTCTTGTTTTAAGAGGAAATCCTGTTCTTTTAGAACGGTTGTACAACTGCGAAAATACAGACATATCTTGAAAATTTACAATTCTGAAAAATATTAAAGGAAATCATTGATGTCCACTCTACAATCGTTTGTTGAAAAAAAGGTTGAATGCTGGACATTTATGTTGTAGCTTTGTCTCAAAATAGGGTACTTTGTTCTTATCAGTCGACTTGGGAATTTTTTAAAAACAAGACGAAATATATACTTATAACACATTATTGTCTTAAATAAAAAATATACATATATTTTTTACGGAAAACATAACTTTAATATGCCTCTATGGTCACAGACAAATATATCTTGTGCCGCTTGATAGTTTCTGATACCCGTTTCAAGAACAGAGTATTCTATTTTAAGACAGAGCTACGGCTTAAAATGGCGAGTTCGACCCTTTTCTAAAAAAAAGAAATGGTTTTAGATTTGACACCAATGACCTCCTTATATATTTTTGTCGGATTTTAAAATCATCAATTTAAGTATGTAGCCATGCAGTTCTAATAGCTATAGATTGAAAAAGCATTGTTCTATTCTTGTATGCGTAATTTGCATACAGAACACTGTACCAATCCTCATTTGTATTGGTTTTTATCTCTGGGAACAGTTTTGGTCATATCAGTTTATACAGTGCAGAAACAAGCCAGTTGAAGAAACGTTTACAGTTTTGTCATCAAATGAACAAGATGGCCGGACAGTTTATATTATAATTTATTCCCTCTTTAATGGGGAGCATTAATTTTAACCTAAAATATAAGAATATTTGATTTTATCTTAGAAAAAAAAGGAAACATTAGAAATATTTTTTGAAAATCAAATTAATTTTACATCGAACAATTTAAAATAATTAATTCTGGAATGTTACAAATGTTTTGAATAAAGAAATATCTTATTGGGTTAATAAAATAAAGTCTCATCTCCCCATGTGTGTTTTCTAACACAATTACAAATAGATCGGCCGACCCTCTGGCTATAATAAAAAGATATGTTAATCGTTTTAGCTAAATTATGAATTTATTATATTCATATTCTGTAATTGCCGCTTTCTTGAATTTGCATTTAACTGTTTGTATGCTTATTATTTATTTTAACATTTTTTATTATTTATTATTATATGAAATCTATCAGAACTTGTTTAATAACAAAGAAGTCAAAATGATTAAAAAGCCTTCCTCTTTTGAGTAAAAATATAAAAAAAAATCATAAACGTATGCAAAGTTATTTTCTAGAATATGATAAGTATACAATTCATAATTAGGGGTGTTGAAGACAAAATGATAATAAATTATAGATAAATATCCTTTTTAAACAAATGTTGGTACATTTGAAAAAATTTGAAAAAATGATTAAATGGACTACACAATATCAAGCAATTAAAACAAAATGTCAAAATTGAATCATCAGTTTTATTTTTAGGCACACATACTTGTTTAGCAAAGGCATCTCACAGCATTAAAGGGGCATGGTCACGATTTTGGTAAAAGAAATATTTTTCCGATATTAATGTTTACAATGTTTCAGTAAAGTACTTTTAATAGGCAAACAAAATTTGAGTGTCATTCGTTCAGTTATAAGCGAGTCACAGACCTTACCATTCATTGCAATATAAACAAAGCTTTCGTTTACATTTTGAATGTTGAAAAGTGAAAATTTCAGTTTTAGACCTAAAATGAATGTGTTAAACGTTAGGAACTGTTTATTTATACTCTAAATGAATAAGAAGATGGACAAAACAGCTTAAAAAGATTTTTTACTGGTATATTGAACCTATGTAAACAAAAACAAGGCACGAGCCTTGTTTACATGACAAAGAATTGTCAGTCCTGTATCTTGCTTATAACGACTGGCTTTCAAATTTCATTTGATCACTAGAAATGCATTCCTAAAGCATTGAAAATTATAAAAACAGAAAAATAATATTCGACCAAAATCGTGACAATGCACCTTTTACATGCCCCTGCATACTTTAATGTCTATTTGGCCAATTATGTATAGAAAGTTGCATAAATTAAATTAAATGTAAGATAATTTAAATATCTGTTTTCAGGAATAACATGTCAGCGACCAGCAGTTAGGTCCCCTCTCCAAATAGCTACAGCTCCAAACAAACGGACATTCCGGTCCATTACAAAGAATCAGTTGCGTTTCGCTGTGAAGAATGATACAACTTGAATGGAGCGGCAGTCCAATATTGTACACAGAATGAATTTCTCCAACAGAATTTGCCTACATGCTTTGGTAAGGTAATTGTTTGTCAATTTATGATCAAACTATAATTTACGAACTTTTGTTCCAGGGTTATTTTGTTGATCTTTTTTAATGCCAGTTAAAGAAGTTGATTTTAGCATTTTTTCAATCAAATGCATAAAATCACCAGTACTCAACTAATAAACATTACATATACTGTTAATTTTGTATAAAAACAAAACTCAAAAAAGTTATAACTTTGCATCTACGGCTGCATGAAAATAAAAATATGCACGAAGTCAGGCGCACTCAAACTGTACTCGGCCTAGTCTCGTTCAAACAGACGCTCGGCTATCTCTGTATATCTCCGACTATACTCGGCCTTGTTAATTAAATGCCTTTTTGGTGATTTATGCGTGATATGAAGGTGGAAAAATTGCAGAAAAAAATACCTAACCTGCGGGTTATGATTTTTTTGCTGCCATGATCGCTACCTTCATAATCCGCATGAATCATCGAAAAAAGCATGTTTATAGTATTTTAAAAAGTATGTTTATATTTGTAAGACTTCAAACTCCGATGGTCACGCAAAAGTCAGATGGTCTGTGCCAAAGTCCGATGGCATGTTGTCGAAACGAACGCCAAAGGCCAATGGAGACGGAATAAGTACGTCTGTTTTAACATTCATCATAACTGTAGCGTAAAAGTATTTATGGTGGAAGGCTATTAACAAAATAAAAAAAAGAAAAAAAAACGAAAAAACAAAACAAAACAAAAAAAAACCCACAAGAGGCCCATGGGCCACATTGCTCACCTGAACAACAGTTCATTGTATTATTTTATTTTAGTTTTTTAAAAATATTTTCCCGATATATTTCAAAGTTAAAAATTGAACCCCTTTTGGGGCCCCAGTATTAGTCTAGGGTCACAATTTAAAAAAATTAGAATCTACCCTTTCTAAGAATGCTTGCATTGTAATTGTAGCAGTGTTGTACTTGAGAATAAGATTTTTAAACATTTTTGCTATATATTGTTTGTAAAACTTTAAACCCCTCTTGGGGCCAAGTATTAGTCCAGGGGTCATGATTTCAAATATTTAGAATCTATATTATTTAAGGATGCTTGCATAGTAATCTCACAAATTATTGTAGTTCTTGAGAAGAAGATTTTTTAAACTTTTCCCTATGTATTTCTATGTCAAACTATAGACCCCTTTTGGGGCCCCAGTATTAGTC
>WFKH01007768.1:51778370-51789067 GCA_016163765.1 Magallana hongkongensis | reverse complement strand
GCCCCAGTATTAGTCAAGGGGTCATGGTTTTAACAATTTAGAATCTACATTATTTGATATCAGAATGCTTGCATAGTAATCTCATAAACTGCAGCATTGTAGTTCTTGAGAAGAACATTTTAAACATTTTCCCAATATATTTCTATGTAAAAACTTGAGCCTCCCTTGGGGACCCAGTATTAGTCCGGGGGTCACGATTTTAACAATTTATATCTACATTTTAGGAGGCTGGTTGGTTGCATAGTAATCTCAGGAAAAAGATTTTTAAACATTTTCCTTATATATTTTTATTTTAAACTTTGAACCTCACTTGGGACCCAAGTTTTAGTCGAGGGGAGGGGGGGGGGTAACGATTTAACAATTTAGAATCTACATTATCTGAGGATGCTTGCATAGTAATCTCACAAAATGTAGCATTGTAGTTCTTGAGAAGATTTTTAAACATTTTCCTTATCTATACTTATAAATTAAGACATTATGCAAATAAACTACAAAATGTCTGTACCAGAGTAACTGCTTATACCTTTGTCATTTCAACACATGTGAGATGATGTCCGTAAGCTATAATTGAATTTTAACTAATAAGTAATTATTGCGGAATTAATAAAAAACCTACTTTCATTTTCGATAAACATGCCCGAAATAGCAAAAATGGGAGTAAGGTGGTAGACACGCTTTGGCGGATCCAAGTTAGGGGTAGTTTGCATCAAAATATTTACTTGCAATGAAATAAATATTGAATGATTTCGTAAAGAACGAATATATTTACTGGTAACTTATTTAGAGTATACATAGAAGTTAAGATTTGACGAATGTTGAACAAATAAAATGAGCCAATTCGTTTCTTAATTGCGCGATATTAGTTTTGATGAATTGAACGATTGCGAAGCACGACCTCTGGTGAGAGAATCGGATAGAACTTTCCAGAACGGGGTTACCAAGAACGCAGGTTGACTAATTAACGTCATGGCAAAAAGTGTAGGACGAGTTCATCATGCATCGCGGGCAGATACTTTGGCGGGGTGCCCCCAGGAAAGCGGGTTGACTAATTAACGGCATGGCGGAAAGTGTAGGGCGAGTTAACCATCGGGTAGATACTTTGGATCCGACAACCATGGTTTAAAATATGCAAATAAATATCCCTACATTAGCGCTTTTCTTTTCTAAATTTCATACACTTTATACATCACGATAGATTGGTAGTAAACCTAAGACATTAATTTGTAAACAATAAACAGATTATGTTATGCATAAAACGGGGATGTTGAATAAGGGGGTGACACCCCCATTAAAAAAAATCGTTTATCTGAAATTCTTATTATAGTGATAAAATTGCTATTAATTTTTATTTGTCCTAAAGAGCAAAATTAAGAGATATAAAACGCACTAAATATCTACTATTTGGTTTGAAATAAAATTTAAAGTTTTTTTTCAATCCTGCAACAAAAAGAATTAAGGCCACGTACATATACATTATATAACATCAATTTAAGTATAGATTTTCACACCTGTCCGCTCCTCTAAATATCCATGCAGTTGGTTTTTTTATTTTAATTTTAAAGAATAGGTTGAGAAAGCAATTAAGAAAAAATTCGAACACAGTATTTACAACAATTAACAAAAAATATGGTTCAACATATTAACATTGTATCATATTGATGTGTAAAGTGTTAATTCCCGCGCTTGCGCGGGATATCATCTAGTATATTTTTATTTTAAACTTTGAACCTCTCTTGGGGCCCCAGTATTAGTCCGGGGGTCATAATTTTAACAATTTAGAATCTTCATTATATATACAAGCTTTGGTGTAAATATTGGCATTTCTGGTGCAGTGGTTCTTGAGAAGAAGACTTTTAAAGACATACACACGATTTTAACTGTTTCGTACGGAAGTCCATTTAGGACCTATCAAAAAATATTTTTGAATTTGATATAACGAATTCTTGAATTTGTTAAAACGAATTTAAATCGTTTTAACAAATTGTTGAATCCGTAATAACGAATTAAATTTGTGAAAATATTAGGAATTCGTTATAACGAATTTAATCTGTTATTACAAATTTTAGGAATTCGTTTTTACAAATTTTGGAATCTTTTTTAACAAATTAAATTTGAAATAACGAATTCTTGAATTCGTTATTTTAAAATTTATAATTCGTATTTTCGGTTTTTAAAATCTGTTAAAACGTATTTTCATCCAATTTGTGATAAAAAAAATTCATATATTGCGGGAACAAATTAAACGGGGCGGACTTCATTTGTCCCATATAGGCGTACGCCGAAATGCGCTGATCAATTGACCGACGTTAAAGGGGAAAATGGCAAATGGAGTAAACCGGTGTAAAACAAAAATGGAGAAACATATTGTCACAGCTATTAGTGTAATCATGGTAACAGATGTAACAATTCCAAAAGACACCTTTCTTTATCGGCTTTGCTAGAATTCTTACATAATTAGGAACTGTTAAATATGTAACAACGCAATTTCACCAAAAGTACCAGGAAATACAGATTTTTTTACGGGTTTCTGCGCAAAATTTCAAAAAAAATTTAAATCAATGCTATCACTCAATGAGCATGCTGATTTATAAACAAATATCTGCATTTTTCATCTCATTACATCACCAAACTGTGAGATTACGTCATACTTAAAAAAACGGTGAATTCCACGCCGGTCTGGTATAGAATTGATAATACCGGTATTTTATATAACGTAACCAGGCATTATAACTAGGATGTGCGCATGCGTAAACCATTTTTCAATCAGGATCGGTTAACGTTTGGGAGGAAATTCGAAAGCTTTTTGGAGGAACTTCGAACTGATATATGTGCAATAAAAAAAAAAAAGAAAACGCGATTTTTATATCATATAAGTCATTAAAAGTGATAAGAATGTTATTTATGCCCATACATTGATCTTAACAATTATCAATAAAGCCTAATCCATTAATAAACTCAAATCTTTTTCCATCTATGAACTGCAGCTTGTTAATTTGTTACCTTAAAGAACAACTAAATAGTCATTGACGAAATAATGTCATTTATTAATGACGAATCAAAAGACTTGTACAAATCAACAACATTACAAATAGGGAGATCCCTGACAAAGTCAATACAAACTTATAAAATTGACTTATGTAACAGGTACTGTGGGATCTCCCTTATTAGTTAAAAACACCTGAACAAATATTGAGATAACCAGGTAAAATATATACAAAAAATAGTAAACAACAATGGCAGTGTGATCTCCCTTAATATAAACATGTAAAAAATTAAGGTGGCATATACAAAGTTCTGCCATAAATCCAATACCTATTGGATTCCCGCCACCCAAAGGAAATAGATGGAACTGGAGACTTATATAGCTGTATTATACATTTTGTGTAAGTAAAACTTGGAAAAGATGTTAATAGTATGGCATACTGGGATGTAATTACAATAATTTAAGTAACATTTTGTGATATAACAGAATATATATCAAATAAAATTAACTGGTTTTGACAGGTGGCCAGCAACATATCCTATCAATACAAACACTTTATCTACCATTTAAAAAATCAAAACTATGTTTTCTAAGGCAGGGTTGTAGCAGACCTTTTATCTGAACTACATGCAAAAAGGGGGGGGGGGGTTACACTAACATATCTGATCTAAAACAATGAAAACAGTGGAGAAAGTAACAGCCATGATCTAATTCCAAGATGACAGTCATAGTAGCAGACCTGATCTAAACTACTATTGAAGTAAGTTGTATATATCATATTTATGGTAGCAGACTTGATCTGAACTCCAAATGATCGTCAAACTTCGAAGGGGTTGTAAAAAAAACCACACATAGGCAAGCAACAGCGCAGATAGCAGACTTCATCTGAACTAGTAATATAATGTTATCTTGCTGCTAACCAACTTAAACCCAGGAATGATAAAGATGATTTTCTTACTCAAGTGCAACAGTAAATGAACCCAAACGGATGTATCGTTTAACAGCATCAGATTTCCATCTACCCATATTCTGAATCGCATTTACTGAGAAACCAACCTTAGATGCATTAGTGGCAGCACCAATTCTGAAGCTGTGACCCTTATATTGTTTTGGATCCAACCCAATATTTTTTATCACATCATTTAGCTTTTTTGCCACAAAGGAATACGACACCGGACACCCATCTAAAAACTGGAAAAGAGGGCCACCAGAATGGCGATGTTTTAAATAGTAAAACAATGCATGTACTGGACATGACTGAATGTTTTTTGATGCTTCTAATGTAATAACCTTTTGCTGTCCATAACTGACTGTTTTAAAATTTTTAAAACCACTTGCACCTGTTTTAGCCTCCCATGAGCTGTCTTAAGATGGACATCCGATCTTTGAATGACCTTATCTGACTTAGTCTTTTCTTTTATGACCAATTCCCCTAACCTGAAAAACCCATGAAATGCCATCAAAAACAATGCCTTAAGTAACAATGAATGTGCCCGAGTTGAAACTGTCTGATCTAGAGAATTCACAATTTTTTTTAAAATTTCACCTGTAATTGGAAGACGGGTATCTACCGATGGACCTAATTTGTAACAACCTCTCAGCAATTTTTGTACTAAGAAACTCTGAGCAGGATCTGGCAATTTTAACATCTTATGAATATACGTTAAAGCTGAAATGTGGGATCCTATTGAGCTTGGTGAATAACCAATTTCGAATAAATGACCTATAAAATTACAATTATTGTAATGTAATGTACAGGTAAGGATATGGAGCCTACCCGTTCAAGGAAAATATGTCATGAATGTAGATATGCTTTTCTTGTTGCAGGGGCTGTAGCCTTTAGAAGTCTTTTTGCAGAGTTTGTCAAATGTAAAGAAGATCCACTGGGATTTTTGTTTGTTGTCTGTGTAAATGAGGTGTTTCTTGAAAAGCTTCCTGAAATTTAAAACGGGATAATCTGTCAGCTGTTACATTCATCTTCCCAGGTATATGCTTTGCACGAAAGTGAATATTAAAACGTAAGGACACTAAAACAAGACGACGTAACAATTTCATGAGAGCTTTATCTCTACACGATTTTTTATTGATAACCTCCACAACAGCCATATTGTCTGATAGGAATAATACCTTTTTATTTTGAAAATGGCATGACCATATTTCCAATGCAAGGACAATTGGAAACAATTCTGTAATACAAATTTGATAATCTTTTAATTCAATTGGCCATTCTCTTGCAAAACAATCAGACTCTAAAACAGCTGAAAATCCCATCGAACCAGAAGCATCTGTGTATAAACTCAGATGGTCTGATGACACCCAAACTTTGTCCAGAAAGACTGACTTGCCATTGAAATGGTCAATAAACATAGCCCAAGTTTCTAAATCAGCCCTAGAGTCTTTATTCAATCTTATGTAGAATTTTGGGTTAGACAAACCACATGTTAGGTTGATCAACCGACGAAGAAATGTTCGACCTGGGACAACTACAGAGCAAGCAAAATTCAAAAGGCCTATGATTGACTGCATTTCTTTTAAAGTGACCTTTTTACACCTTTTGAATGAGTTAATTTTGTCAATTTTTTTTTTGGATCTTATCTACTGGAAGCCGACACTCCATTTTCACTGAATCTACTTCTATACCATAAATGACAATGTTCGTCGTAGGTGCTTGAGTTTTTTCCATTTTTATTGGCACTCCAATTGTTTTACATAGAAATAAAAAACTTGCAAGA
Organism: Magallana hongkongensis; assembly: GCA_016163765.1. Classification (NCBI taxonomy): domain Eukaryota; kingdom Metazoa; phylum Mollusca; class Bivalvia; order Ostreida; family Ostreidae; genus Magallana; species Magallana hongkongensis. The sequence goes on along the minus strand of WFKH01007768.1, from coordinate 51,783,352 downwards.
TCATTTCTACAGGTTAACGAATTTGGGGGTCCCACAAAAAATAAATCATCTAAAATATGGGACATACCAGGTGTCCATGTAAAACCATTTAACAAGTGTGCAGCCTGATCACGGTCATAACCCACTAAAAATTCACCTAAACTTTTTGGGTTGACCGGAGAAGGTAGTTGGCTGAGTGGTTGTTGGGGCCTTGGTGACCGTGTTAGTATTTGTTGATTTTTGTTTACGAAATCTACAATTGGCTCTTGCATGTGATCCTGAGCATGATTGACACCTGTGGGCAAATGAGCAGGGGTTACGAGTGCATTGTTCCCCATTGTTAAAGGCATAGCAGAATCTAATAGGCTTACTGCCCGTGTTTGCTCGAAAGGGCTGCTGCAATTGATAATTGCTTGAAGCAGCCTTGATTCTTAGTTCTTAGACATACCCGAGGCATTGAAGACATTTTCCATGACCCATTGGAGAGCAGAACTAAATGATTCGAAAATTTGACAGCTACTACTTGCTCCCATAGGGAGACATTTGTCATAATAGTATCGACCTTCCCAAGTAAATCCTAGCAAATAGTAATCAGCTGGGTGAATAGGTTTAATACGGATAGCATCTTCAATGTCCGTCTTTGCCATTAAGCATTCTCGCCCAAACTTTTGAACTAAATCAACCACCTGATCTATAAAATCGTACTGAACAGCTGAATTTTCTCTTGGTATATTGGAATTTACTGATTTATTTTTAGGGAATGAAAGATCATGAATTACTCTAAATTTTCCTGTACTGCCTTTTGGCACTAAACCTAATGGGGATACCACAAAATGTTCAAAAGGTCTGTTTGAAAATGGACCTGCAATTCTGCCTTTGTTTAACTCTGCTTTTTTATAATCTTCTATAATGTCTGGGTAATCTAATGTGGATTTATGGTTTTGAGGTACACATGGTGAAGGAGCAGAAGTACAACCTAATCTAAAACCATATGTAAAACCATTTAACAAGTGTGCAGCCTGATCACGGTCATAACCCACTAAAAATTCACCTAAACTTTTTGGGTTGACCGGAGAAGGTAGTTGGCTGAGTGGTTGTTGGGGCCTTGGTGACCGTGTTAGTATTTGTTGGTTTTTGTTTACGAAATCTACAATTGGCTCTTGCATGTGATCCTGAGCATGATTGACACCTGTGGGCAAATGAGCAGGGGTTACGAGTGCATTGTTCCCCATTGTTAAAGGCATAGCAGAATCTAATAGGCTTACTGCCCGTGTTTGCTCGAAAGGGCTGCTGCAATTGATAATTGCTTGAAGCAGCCTTGATTCTTAGTTCTTCAACCGGCTTTTGCCAAGGTAAATCAACAGTCTCTTTCAACATACGAAAATTCTCATCATATATTCTCCAGGCCTTATCCCCTAACATCTTATTCATTTCTCTGATAAAGTACCAGTATTTTAGGAGATGGGGAACCTGTTCTGGATATTTTTCAATAAAAATTCCCATAAAAATCAAAAACGCATCAGTCCATTGCTGAATTGACATTGGCAATTTGGGCTTTGATGACCCTTGCTGCACAATTACTGACCCAGATAAAATGTTTAACAAGATAGGGTCCTCCTGACGCTGCAACAGCAAACCTAAATCTATAAATTGATTAGCCCAGATCTTAGCTTTCAATCGATGAGATGTTGCAGCCCCAAGAAGAATCCCATCAGATAAATCAATAACATTTTTAAGATTAGCAGTTGCTGGCTCACCTTGACCTTCTTGCTGTAACAAAGCACTAACTAAGTCTGCAATATTTTGTTGATTTTGTTGGTTGTCACTAGATGTGGATGCTGCTGTTTGCTGCCTTGCCATTGAATGCACATGGGCGTTGGTATCACTCTGGTTTTGAACACCTTGCTGCAGGATTTCCATGGTGTCATCACTCGAGTTTGTCTGGTTTGATGACATAGTTTGTGATTGTCTAAAAATTGCTGCAGCTAGTAAGTCGTAATACATAGTATCACTCGACACTGGTTCTGCTTGAGTAACTGGTTCATCAGACACTGGTTCTGCTTGAAGTCTCAAGTCATCATTTCTCTGTACTTTTGCCGGTCTCCTTTTTGTTGACCGCCCCTCTAATGCCCGCTTAGGCATGGTTTATCTGAAGTGAAATTTTCATACTTATTAATAAACATGCTTAACTACCAAAGTGTTAGTCTTTGAGGACTAACTGCCAATTTGTTTCATTTCATAGATGGTTGTATCTTATAATTGAAAGACATGAAAACATCCCTTGAAACTTGCATGACTTGACTTCTGCAATACACCTTTGTATCCAAGTAGTAACTTAGAAATCTTAGACTTTGTATATGTTTTCTTATTTCTTTTGATATATATTCTTATTTTTTTACATATACATAAAACAGATGATGGCTTACTTAGATATAGCCAATTGCTCATGCCTCAACTTAGAAGTTTTAATCAGAATATAACTTAGAATTCTGACCACTCTTAAATAAGCAGAAATCGTATACTTTGATTTATTCATATTTCTTCAATCACCTATATAGCATAAAAACAGATGATGGCATACTTAGACATATAGCCAATCTGATCATGCCTCAGCTTAGATAAAGGTTTGTAGTAGAACATTAACTTAAATTTCTGACAACTCTTGCAAGTATCTATGTTTCAATCTATGAAATCTTACCACTCCTGCAGTACATTGAAACAGGATTACTGTACATAATCGTACAGATTAAATCAATATTCTTAAAATTTCTTTGTAGAATATTTCCAAAATTGTATCCCTTATGCTTATGTACACAAAAATTTACCATGTTAGGTATGCATACTCATTTGCTTAGAAATCACTCTAGTTATACTTATTAGAAATTTTCTTAACATCTTTTAAAATTTTTCTTTGACAATCTAACTTTAATTTTACTGGCCTTGAGTTTTTGAACTCTGTTATGCACTGCATATTTTATGCTCCTCAAGTATTTGACCATGGGTGCTGGATAACATCCATCCGACTCTACCCCTAGGTGAACTCCATCGCGCCCAAGGTATGCCAAATTAGTCCAAAATCCTCTATGTTTCCAGAAATGAACATTCTCCTCACTACTTGTCAAATGTTCCTAGTGTTTGTTTATACTGATGACCTCCTCATTTTATCCAACCGGTGATTTCCGAGGGTCATGGCGCAACAGTTGACCAATGATTACGGATTTTACACCATATCCATGTATCAAATAGTTCGCAAATGAAAAAATGTCTTGTGCAATAACGTGCCGGTCGAGTCGTCGCATCGTTACCCCCTATCTCAAGAACACATAAAAAAGGAACTGACGAAAACACGCACAGTCTGGTCGAGTTAGCAAGTCCGTAAATAGACAAACCCCCTTGGACCCGAAAACAAACGCTTATCCTTTCTTCATCGAGACCCAAGTTCTCATACACAGTGTTTTGTAAAATAAATCGTTCCAATCGTTTTACATAAGAATGTCCAATAATGCACACTGATGTTCGGTCCGCCATTTTGATTGTTTACAAAATGTCAGTACATACCCCGGGCGCCGATGGTAAAAACTTACACTGCACACCTATTTTAACACTTATATTTTACGAAATAACAAAGTTCCAAAGCAAATCCGGCTTGGGGTAAAATGCTGACGATGGTCCTCCACATTGGAGGGTCCATAGTGGAGGGGTGGAGCTTGGTGTGTCAGTCTTAATTCAGAGTCCGTTTGATTTGTCATTCCAATTATGTTATTAGAAACAGAATGGGGCACATTGTTTTATTTATACGACTTTTAAACACAAGCACATAAAACGTCTCTCCCCTAAATGACGATGACGAATGGTGGCACTTTCATTTAGGTGCTGGGTTTTTTAAAAGTACATATATAAATTGCTTTATTGTTCATTAGTTCTACACAAGATGTGTGTAGTAAAAATATTACAGCTGCATTATTGCTGAAATTGATAAAATGTTTAAAATTTATAACAGCTTATGAATTTTATTCAAGTCTTGTAAAAACAATTAATTTATTGTTATATTACATTTCCTTGAAAATGTCCCTATGTCCTGAAGATAACTGTGCTGAAATTTCTGAATTTCATACTGTTTCATTCTGAAATTTCCAATAATTATACTGTTTGAGAACAAGATCATCGGGTGGTTTTCTTAATTTGTCTGTAAATAATTGTCCACATCCATAGCATTTGTTTTTACTACTAATTTATTAACAGTTGTTACTCGGGGAAAAAAAATAAATGAGTTAACTTCCTGTTCACAATCTCACTGAACTCAGAATAATTGTTACACAAACATAGAGTAATTTATGTATCCTGATAAAGTTCATTTGAAGTTGCTTAATTCATTAAATGTTAGGACCTCCCTCTCCTTTTTTTTTAAAATTTCTGATAAACAACCCATATGTTTTAGCTATTAGGTGCATAAAGAAATTGGAATGACAGATCAAACAGACTCTGAATTAAGAATGAGACACCAAGCTCCACCCCCTCCACCATGGACCCTCCAAAGTGGAGGGTCCATCGTCAGCATTTTACGCCAAGCCAAGCAAATCCTCCCGCGTCCAATACTTCTTAAACTATCGGAAAGTACATGGTCGTAAATTAAACTTTACAAAGCGATCAATAGCTTAGGTTATGAAAACACGTCCTTCTCACACTTGAGTAAAAACAAAAGTGATATACACGTGATCAAAATACTCGAATCGCTTGGCTAATAACAAGGTACAAGCACAGACATTTATAAATAGGTACAAGATGGACAAATAAGCTAAAAATAACCTAGAAAACCAGAACCTAATTTAGAATTTCTAAAAATAGAATAAGCGATACAATGATGACATAAAACATATTATTTGGCAATAATATTTCAGTACATTTGGTTTATACTAAAAAGAAATTAATTAAATATTTGAGAGGACAATAAAAGCAATGTTACATGAAAACAACAGGCACGTAGCTTCAAAGAAAGGGGGGGG
>WFKH01007768.1:51746261-51763752 GCA_016163765.1 Magallana hongkongensis | reverse complement strand
CTCTCTCTCTCTCTCTCTCTCTCTCTCTCTCTCTCTCTCTCTCTCTCAACATACGAATGAGCTATCAAATATATAGATGATTTACAACTCGGCCAGAAAACTGGGATATAGAGTTTGGATCTCTCCTAAAAGTTTCTGTTTCTTTAACAACAAGACCTCTTTCTTCAATGCCAGAACTTCTCTCTCCTCTTGAACTCTGTGTAATTCCTCCTCCAGTCTTTTGTTGTCTAATAACAAGTTCTTCTCCTCTAGGTCCTCATATCTTCTTCTTTTGCCTTCTCCTTTAATTAAATTCGGTTGCAATGTTTTGACAGCTTTCAAAAAGAAAATGACACCAATTAGTAATGAATACATGTAAGTTTATTACAAACCTGCATTTGTCTTTCCTTTTCGTTTCACTCCATGATTCACTTGAATTGTTGGAACTTTTGGTAAAAAAAATAAACATGATCAAAATTTATTTGAATTTGATTAACTGCATGTACAAGTATCTCTGATATTTGATTTGAATTTAATTAAAAATTAAATAAACATCATGTACCTTGCTCAACTGAGGTAACCGTACTAATGGTAGGAGTATCTGTCAGACTCTGTTCTTCTGAACCTGAAATAATGAAATCCATCAGTTTTGCATTCTCCAACTACAGACAAAGATATGTTCATTATACCAGATGATGGTAGCTAGAAGACAAGTAATACTTTATTTAAACAAGACGGTCACCTGAGTACCATAGCCCATGCACAAACTTGTCGAGGAATCTCATATATGCATTTAATTTTCATTCTGGAGAAAAAAAAAATAATATTGTAATGACGACCACCTTCCTGCCTGAAATCTTTCAAAAAGGACTATGAAACCTATAATTTTAGCGAAAAATTTATAAAGATCATAATAGAGTGCATGACCAGATATTGAAAAGGTACAAGAAAATACATGTAGTTGAAAATAATTTTCCCATATTTGTTAACTTTCAAGATAGGTTTAATATGTATATGTTTTCATAGATAAACTAAAACAAGGTGGTTAGTAGACATGTTTTATTAAAACAACCTCCCATTCCCCATCCCCAGGGGCAGACAGAAACTCTCCCTGTGGGCATTTAAACAAAAAACATAACAGTCTATACATCCATTTTGGCCCCACCCTGGAGTCAACACCCATTGTCTGGGGGACATAAAATTTACAATTTTAATAGAGGAATTCCTGGTTAACATAATTATGAAGTCAGTATTTCTTACAGATGTGTGAGAGTAGAGAAGAAGATTTTTAAACATTATATTATGCATTTACAATATATGGCCATATTGCCCCCCCCCCCCTCTACAGCCTGAACCCCTGACCCAGGGGCCATGAATTTCATAATTTAGGTAGAGGAGTTCGTGGACATCATAACCATGCATTCAGTTTTTTCCTATGTATGGGAGTAGATAAGAACATTTTTGAAAATTTGGCTTTTTTTTTGCATACTCTATAAACACCCAAGCTTAGTTTCAATTTAAAAAATGCAAGGTTAGGAGGGGGAGAGAGGGATAATTTATTTTGTTTTTCTTTTCTTGTCAGGGGTTATGGGGGTAGGGGTGGTCAGGACACCGACTACTTCTAGATCTATCCATGATCCCTCACCAAGGTCTGTGTGCCCATCACCAGGGTCTGTATACACATAACTAGAGTCATATATCCATCACCAGGGTCTCATTACCTATCACCAGGGTTAGTGAAGGTCTGTGTGCCAATCACCAGGGTCAGTATACCCATCAGCAGGGTCAGAGTACATATCACCCGGGTATGTGTGCCCATCACTAGGGGCTGAGTACCCATAACCAGAAATCCACATAACCATTAACAGGGTCTAAATACATATCACCAGGGTAAGTGTATGTATCATCAGGGTCTATATGCCTATCACCAGGGTCTATATACTAGTACCCATCACCAGGGCCAGAGAATATAAATTTAAGAAAAAGATGTTTGCTGCAAGAACAAGTTGGGGGGGGGGGGGGGGGCTGCCCCTCCCTCTGATGCTATGTGCCTGTTGTTTTCCTGTAGCATTGCTTTTATTGTCCGCTCAAATATTTAGGTGTAAAAAAAAATATACATAACATTTTTATCACTTTTAATGACTATATGATATAAAAATTGCTTTTTCTTTTTCCTTTCTATTGCACATATATAAGTTCGAAGTTCCTCCAAAAAGCTTTCTAATTTCCTCCCAAACGTTTACCGATCCCAATGGAAAGTTGGTTCACGCATGAGCACATCCTAGTTATAATGCCTGGTTACATTATATAAAATATTATCCATTCTATACCAGACCGGCGTGAAATTCACCGTTTTTTTTTTTAAGTATGACGTAATCTCACAGTTTGGTGATGTACAATGAGATGAAAAATGCAGATATTTGTTAATAAATCAGCATGCTCATTGAGTGATAGCATTGATTTAACAAATTTTTGAAATTTTGCGCAGAAACTCGTAAAAAAATCTGTATTTCCTGGTACTTTTGGTGAAATTGCGTTGTTACATATTTAACAGTTCCTATCTATGTAAGAATTCTAGCAAAGCCGATAAAGAAAGGTGTCTTTTGGAATTGTTACATCTGTTACCATGGCTACACCAACAGCTGTTACAATATGTTCCTCTATTTTTGTTTTTACATCGGTTTACTCCATTTGCCATTTTCACCTTTAACGTTGGTCAATTGATCAGCGCATTTCAGCGTACGCCTATATGGGACAAATGAAGTCCGCCCCGTTTTTAGAATATTTTATGAAATATTATAACTTATTTCGAAGATGGATATATACATGCTCTCGATTACTATCAATTATTTTGGTTGTCAGTAAAACAATTAGGAATTTTTAATTTTATTATTTCACCATATGATTACAAATTTGACTACATCAAACATTATAGGGTTTTGTTGAGTAACACTTCAGCAAGGATAAATAAATAACTTAAGCCTATCATACTTAACAAAGCTTAACATTATTGAGTACTTTTTTTCATATAAAATGTCAACATAAGCTTTTCATATGTTCATGAACGCTTAGCTTTTCTTATATTTTAAGAAATCCAGAGCACACAGATATCATTAACCGTCGCCTTTTTGTCAGGAGGTGCCATTGGTATCGTTTTACTTTCATCTGTTATGATCGTTATCGTCATTATAAGGTAATTGAAACTCTTTTTTCAATCAAAATTTTATAATTACATCTACCAAGTATTATTTCCCCTATTTCTTACGGAAACTTATAGTTAATTCATAGCTCTATAGAAACAGCCAGACTGAAATCTACACGCCCCGTTTATCGATTGGTCGAAATCTACAGCGGCTGAAACTGACAAGATACTGACAGGACTGAAATTGACACGCCCTGTTTATCTATTGGTCAAAACCTAAGAAAAATCACGGACTGCACGAAATAATCATGATGATGTCAGACTCAAAGTCTCACAGGAGACGATTTGGCTGTTTCTTTTAGCTAACGTACTTATGTACATCAACAGTAATTTAGTGAATTTTACTAACTTTTCATAATCAATTTATTTATTAGTTGAAAGAAAGATGTCAATAAAAACAATAAAATCATTGCAGAAAAAATTTACATAACCCGCTAACGCGGGTTATGTATTTTTTCTGCAATGTCGCTACCTTCATATACCGAATGAATCACCAAAGAAAGCATTTTATTGATTAAATAAAAACAATGAATTTAGTATTATCTGTAAGTGAAGATATTATCTTAAAAATTATTGCTAAAGTTTAAGGTTAATAACTAACCTAGAGGTATCTTTTAATTTCATAAATATATTTGGAACATAATTTTTATCAAATATTTCAGACGGCGACGCAATTTGCCAAAGAAGAAAGGAAACACTGACTATGAAGAAAGAATTCACCAATCAGACCTTAAAGACCATGAGTACGCTGGTATAGAACACATTTCTAACCTCAGTAATGGTGACTTTACAAAAGAATCTTCAGTTTCTAAAAACATCAACCCCTACAATACAGTCAGAGATGGACATTATGAAGAGACAAGTACTTCGCTGGACGAAAATGACCATGAATATACTGAACTGAAAATGGTTCAGATAAGTCTATCAAGGGAGACAAGTAATAATATGCCAAATGATTAATTTCTAAACCGTGTACAGATATATGCGATCAAAATGCGAACGACTCTAATTTAAAAAAGGATTCCTGGTTTATCAGGTGAATAAATGACAGCAGAAATTAATTAATCAACATTTTTAATGCTATTATATATATACAGCTCATAATAGCATTGAAATATTTGCTTGGAAGACAATATCAAATTAACGCATGTAATAACAATAATATAGCATTAAATTATTTATTTTTGACGTCGTCGTGCCAATAACTGCCGTTAGGTGAGCAGACAAATTAGATAACGCGCGTTAGGGCGTTATCTTATTTGTCTGCTCACCTGAAGGCAGTTATTGGCACAACGACGTCAAAGATAAATCATTTAATACTTATATTTACATTTCCTTATTGATGAAATCAATTGTTTTATTAAAATAAATCGATAGAAATTGCAGATCACGGAGGAAGTAAATTAGCAAGAACAGCTGTTTTCTAAAACCAGTTTAAACTAGTTATCACATAGACTGTTGAGATGAGCATGAAAATATAATCCATGAAAATTAACTCTTGAAATTTTGCTTTTAATAAAATCATTTTTATTGTTGAATGATTGTTGAACATGGTGTTTTAACAACATGTATAAAATATATTTTTAAACTAATAACATAGAAATCAATGTTTGGGAATTGCAAAATAAAATGTAAAATACATGTAAATTCATACGCAGCGATTAGGTTGTTGCATTTAGAGGCATTTAAAGATCACATAATTTAATGAAAAAACACAGTAGAATGTTAATATATCAAAATAAACGATCAATATGAGAACAATAGAATAAATAATACAATAAATATGTCATTGTTTAAAACTTTTTCTTAATATTTCTTTGTAACAAGTTTTATAAAGGCTTCTACAATGAATTCTCTGTCTTGAGTTTTCAAATAGTCGTATGGTCTGGTTATTTTGAGTTTTGGTGGATCACTGCAGTGGTAGTTGATTTTGTCATTAACAATGTCTCTGTGCTGGTCATCAGTCATTTTCAGCACGGTGAATATCACCTAACAAAATAAAAAATATAAACCTCTTACTTAAAAGTACTAATCATTAAAGTTATTATCATAAAATAACGAAAATAATGCCAGGAGGGGAGAAAATAAAATCCATAATTTCCATAGAGGATTGATATGGCATTGAGTTTTGACCTACATGTAGAAACATGGTATTTTACACAAAGGTCTGCTATGATCTTCATCTTTGACCTTGAGAACATATAGTTACTAAGAACAAGTGATATCAGATGGACAGATGGCAGACATCAGATTGATGTCAGAACTGACAGACTGATCACTAACATAATTTACTATACATTATAACATAATGACATTCTATTTTGAAGGATTGTTAAGTAAATCATCATACCTGTGTTTCTTGCACAATCATCCCACAAATTTTTCCATTTTTTCGTTGTGGCTAGGTAGTGGAACAAAAGTTTTCCTCCATGTTGGCCAATAAGTGAATCATCAAGATGCTGTAAGAAATCTTTTGAGTCATGTTCATGAGTTGATACTTCATCGGCTACTTCCCCACTACAGCCATTTGACCTTTGTAAGCATTATCCTGCTACCCGGTGAATTATCAGAACTCTGATTTATCTTTGGACTTTCTCTTTTTACCTGGAATTAAAAAGAAAATCCTTTAATATCTTAACAATTCCATGGAATAAAAAATTGAAGGCAGTAGAGCATATGTAGAAACTCAATTCATTTTTTATTTCAAGAAAAAAAATAAATGAATATTATATATTTATAAAGCATGCACATGAAAATATGGCCATACCGCGCTAAGGGTTTCTAATCCGCACCCTACAGAACTGTGAAGATTTTGGATCATGGTCCCTTGGCTTGGAAAGATAACAAATGATATAAGACCCTCTTTACACTGCACTCTGATTTCAGGGTAATTTTTTTAATTAAAGTGATATTCTATGTGAAGGAACACAAACTCAAAATGCAATTTACAATGTAAATCGTAATCAAAATCACTATATTATGTATTCTAAACTCAAGATTAGCTATGATAAAGTAACTGAAAACATAATTTTCATGCAAATTCCTTAAAATGTACACCTTAATGCAAAATAATTCTTGCAAATGAAAATTAAAGCAGCATTAAAAATCTGTGTTCTAGCTTAAATAAGTTATTCTAATAGATACTGTATCATGTGTTTTGTAAATCTCAGAACCAGTAGAAAATTATCACAAAATGTGATGAACTACATGTAATTCTTAAAGAAAAACTTTGAGAATGGAATCTAGTAAAATCTGTATATATAATCCACATATATTCAAATTTCATCCTTTTGAATAAAACAAGAAGTGTATTACAAAAAAGCAAAATGTATGCATCAGCAAGCAACAACAAGAGAAAACTTTCCCCCTATTTCAGAAAGCATTCTTCTCTTTTATCACTTATGTCGGTGTATGTCAGCTGTGAAAATTATTACTGATAAATACATTCAAAATTATTTGTAATTAATTCTTTAATTTATGAACTGGGAGTTGCGTGTATCCCCTTTTCCTCGCTGGATTGTTAGTTAGATTCACAATTGAATGGGTGAAATAACAGAGGACTGGATATTACCTATATAGCTGTTTATCATTGTGCTTCTGATCCACTCTTAACTTCTTATTACTTGAATGTTTAACAAAACATTTATACGCTTTGGTATGATTATACTAACTCCGAGGAAGATTAACTAGTTTGCAAGTAATATTTAATTGCCATGGTTTTCACAGTCTCTCGCAAATATTTAATGCAGTGAAACCAAGCAATTAACAGTTTCTAAGTGTATATACTGATTGTAGCTTACTTCACAAATTACAACAACTGAGGGGTGTTGAGTACCTTGTTTGGTTTTATGAAATGGAGAAAACGTTCTGCATGGAAAAATTATATCCGGTGTCGTATAATTTATGGTCCGCCCAGTAAAATGGTCCGGGGCGGACCATAAATGCTAACATTTAGGGTCCGCCTTTGCTCTAAAAAGGTCCGGCCCGTATAAGAAAAGGTCCGTCTAACATAAAAGGTCCGGGGTATATTTTTCATTTTTATTTTTTCAATTTCGTGTATTTTGTTACAAAATAAGTGGTATTATTTTGTAATTCTTTTAAAGGAGTACTTACCCGAAGTGAGTTCGTAAATATCCAACGCATAGTGTGAATGATGATACATATACATGTAGCTTGGTCAACACAAATAAATTACAATAATTATTACAGTTTAAAACTGTTTTTTTATTTCAACTTTAATTCTGTCGGTCGATCATATATAAATAGGAAATGAAACTGATTGGTGTCATTAATTAAACAATGGCTTGAAACCAGGTGTTATATACACACACCACCCTGCAGGTGTGAAGGGTTCACACCTTCAAGTGTTTGACTGTTTACTGGGCACTACTAAACATATCAAGTAAATCATTCAGTCAAGTTCGTGATATATATTGGCACAAATATTTCATTTGAAGGAACTTTTCAATGGTTTAGACATTTAGTGACAAATCATGAGTGACATTAATCCAAATCATGATCGATACAAAAAGATAAGGGATGTTCAATTTCAATTCATAAAATAAAAAAGAAACATAAGCGGCCTGAGATCTGCAAGTTCTCAATATGAAAATATAAATAATATCAGCTATTGTCTGTTGAAATAATTTTTGTTGTTCCTCTCAATTCAATTTTCTAAAGTGTTGTTAACTCTTCTTAGTTGGTTCAAGTGACACAGTTACCTGGTACAATACCCCATACAATGCAATAATCAAAATTTTTATACTTATGGGAAGCAGAAGAAATATATTTTCCTTACACATGTTATTATATACCTATTTACTGGCTATAAGGACACTATCAAGTTTTGCAGAGGGAAATAGTTGCTGTCAATGCGGACATTAAACCTGCTATTGTCCCAGTAGTCAGAAAATAGATATTTTACCATACCAAAGAAAACACATTAAATAGATATTTTATTAAACCAAAGAAAACTCAGTAAATAGGTGTTTTATTATACCAAAGAAAACTCAGTAAATCGGTATTTTATCATAACAAAGAAAACTTAGTCAGCAATGCCGAGTCTCTTGCTTGTAAACAAGTTATAGTTATAGGACTTTGAAGTTAATGTAGTCAGTGGGGTCATATTCATGGAAACTATTTCACGGTATGTTATCCAGATGAAATAGCAAGTTTATTTGTCATTTTTACAAAAAATTTTAAACAGAAAAAAAAGAAGTATAATAAACTTTAAACCTCTCATGCGCAGTGAGTGATAGTGCATAAAATATTGTATTTTTAACTACCCACTTTAATGGAAGTTTTTATTTCATTATAATTGGCCATCTGAATTATCAAAACAAAATACCATCAAGGCACGCTACCTAGCTAGCTAAGAGATGTACCAATATATAAAACAATGGTGTTTTACTATATGAACTAGTGATTAAATACCTGGGCCAACCCAAACATAGCTGCAAATGCCTCAAAAAGTGATTGCATATGGTTCTCTTGTACACAGCATCCATTGTCCTTCCTTTTCAGAACCATATACAGTTGGTTAACAAAATTGTGTGATTCACAATTAAATCTGAAAAAGTAAGTTTGGGGAATTTAATATCCAAGTACTATATGTAGTATCACATTAAAAATAATTGATATTTGCCCTCTTAACCTAAGTATGGAATGAATGTTTATTTCTCTCAAACCATATCAATGGTACATGAGGTACAAAAGAAAACAAATATATTTACAAATGTACAAATGCAGGGTCAAGTTAGGAAGAGTACAGGAATTAAATAAATCTAGCTAATATATTTTTAATTAATATGGACAATTTCTTTAATAAATCAATATCTATGGTATTCATAAGCTTCCCAAATTTATAAGTGCAAACATTTGATAAATATTTTTCTTCAATTAATTTGTTACGGAATATAGAAAATGCCTGGCATTCCATAACATAGTGATATTCGTCACCCAAAGTGTTTTTATTACATAATAAACAAATTCTATGAAATCTATCTATATTACTCCATCTCCCAGTTTCATGTAATTTTCAGTAATTTATGGTTACATGTTCTAAATTTTGTAAATAAGACTCTTAAATCGTTTGGAAGTTTCTTAAGATAAATTTCCTGACCAAAGCTTTTCTTGAAGATTCTGTAATTAAAACATTTGGGTGAATTTTCTACATTTCTGAACCAATCTTGTAAAAACTGATTTACGAGTGTTTCCTTAACAATAGATTTTAGCCAGTTGATACTAGAAAAACTTTGATTAATCCAGACATAAGAAAGACCACATGAGTTAAGTATATCTCTCACATATTCCAACTATGGATGCATAAACGAACCCTCAGAAAAACATTTATAAAAATAGCGATACATTACATGCGTAAGTTTACAAACATGCGCCACTAAAAGGTTAGCCCAATAAGTAATTATTCGTACCTTGATAAAGATTATCAAAGGATATCGCCCAGTTTCCCCATAAACCATACAATTTGGGGTACTAGACTTAATATGCAGTACAAATTTTAAAAATTTTAAATGGATTTTCTCTAAAATATCTGTGTTTTCGTAGCCCCACACTTCGCAGCCATAAAATAAGATTGGGCTAATAATACTATTAAACAGATCAAATTGACAGTCGATTGGTAAATCAAAATATCTTATTTTTCTAAATACTCCATACAAAGCTTTTGAGGCTTGCTCAGTTAAATGTTTTTTCGTTCTTTTAAAAGATCCACTACGAGACATAATAACACCAAGATATTTGAACTCATTCACAATTTCAAGAGGTACATCTCTGTATAAAAAAAATCTTTTTGTAATACGACCTTTGGAAAAGATTAATACTTTAGTCTTTTCAATGTTAACATGAAGTTTCCACAAATCCCAATATTCAGAAAAAAAGTTCAGTGATTTTTGTAAGTCGTCTGGGTTCTCAGAAAATATAACCGTGTCATCAGCGTAAAAAAGGATAAAAAGTTTTAACATAGTATGCATCTCATTTTCCAATTTCTCGCTCAGGCTAGTAACTCCTTTAATACCATTTTGTACAAGGTAGTTTTCTAAATCGTTAATATACAAAGAAAAAAGAAATGGTGATACATTCTCGCCTTGTCTAACCCGAAGTGTCTCGACCAATACTAATCATTCATTTGATTCCTTTGTACATAGACTTTATAAATCTAAGGCATTTACCATCTACACCATTATTTATTAATTTGGTCCATAAACCTGATCTCCATACCGTGTCAAAAGCTTGTTTGAAGTCTATGAACGCGCAATAAAGTTTTTTCTTGCTAGAAATCATAAATTTGCACAACAATTCTAAAAGCAATACATTGTCTACCGTACAGTATTCTTTCCTGAAGCCCGTTTGGGCCTCAGTAATTAATTCTACATTCTCAGAAAAAATATTCAAACGTTTACATAGTATACTTGTAAACAACTTGCCTAAACAGCTTAATAAAGTAATAGGTCTATAGTTTTCTGGGAGGGTCGGGTCACCTTTATTTTTGTATATTGGTTTAATAATACCAGTAAGCCATTCCTCAGGCACTATACCTGCATCAAAAATCAAATTAAAAAAATCAACATACAATGGCAAAACACATGATACCGATGTACATATATATTCATTACATAATTTGTCATACCCTGGGGCTTTATTATTTTTTAGCTTACTGACAGCTTGTAAAATTTCATTCGCAGTGATCTGACCATTCAAAACAGAGTTATGTGTATCATCAAGAACAATTTCACAATCATTTGTATCATTATCATCACAGTTTCCTTCATTGACCTTTTTCATATAATCAAACATTGCTTTTATATCAACTTCAGTTTTACATTTATTATTCGAACTATTAAGGATTTTTCAGTATTCTTTAGGGTTACCTTTCTTTACATTTTTTAATTTAGATTTGACAGAGACATTATGTTCCTTAATACATGCATTCATAGTAGCTTTATATTCTTTACTAAGGGATCTAAGTTTTTCACAGTTTTCTTGAGTCCTGAATTTGTTGTGGATACGCTTAGCCAGGTGGAATTTTCTTCTCGCCGTTCTGCATTGTGCGTTGAACCATGGCTTTGTATTAATGCGATTATTTGTCAGTCTTGGTTTACGTTTAACATCTAAAGTCACATCTGCTGCGGATAAAAACAAGTTACACAATTTACTAGAAATGTTATTAATATGGCTCTTTTGTAAAGTATCAGTTGTTTCTCTAAGCTGTAAATTCTGTCTGCAATTCTTTCAGTTTGTCTGTATCAATGTTTTGTTTGTATTGTTCTGCTTTTTCTAGGTCCCATTTATACTGCCGGGTATTGTTTTCATCACGTGGTTGTACGGTTGGACGAGTTTCAATATGATAATGACTTTTAAGCTCAAAGGTAATTGGACAATGAACATCAGAATATAAATTGCAAAAATCATGTATGTAAAAATGTTCAAATAGTTTCAACATGAACACACTACAAATAACATAGTCTACTGTACTACTATTTTTACATGTGAGTTTGTCCTCACCTATTCTACCATTAACAATAAAAGTATTGTTGTTTTGACAAAATTCGGTAAATTTGTAACCATAATTATTACTAACAGTATCTACCGGAGTGCGGTTAAGCTTAATATATATATCACTATGTATACTACCACGTTCAACAGCTTCTCGTGTTTCTTCATCCCAATTATTATGATTTGCTAAATAATCATCAACTATCACATAGTCCTGTAGTTTACCCACACGAGCATTAAAATCACCTAAAAGACACACATATTCAGTTTCACGTGAGAGATTTAAGAATTCTCTCTCTATTTTTAGAAAACAATCTTTAGATGCATATTTTGTATTTTCTGGGGGTATATAAACAGATCCAAATAAAATATCATTTGGAAGATTAAACAATGATTTAGCTAGCGAAAACCAATATACATATGGAGAAGATGTCTTATATACAGTAAAAAAATTTAACGAAATTTGTTTTGACAGCAATAATAATACCTCCAGATTTAACTTTTGCTATTTCAAATCTATTTTTCATAAAAATTGAGAAACCTGTGTTACAACGCACTTTGAAAAATTACGCACTTTGAAAATTTTTTTCAAAATGCGTTAATTTTGGGACCAAGTCAACACACTTTGAAAAAAATATATTTTTTTCAAAGTGCGTTGATATCGTCGATATTAACGCACTTTGAAAAAAAAATGTTTTTGGGTAAGTCAAAATAATTGATACTTTTATATACAATAAATGATTGTTTTATTCTTGTTTAGCTGAATGTGATTTATTTAAAAAAGAACCCATTGCATTCTCAGCTAACTTGATAAACAGTTTCTAGATGAGAATTTTTTCCTTTTCGTTCTTTGGGAGATTTGAATTATCCAAATATGAAATGAACTCCATCGCTAAGTAACTTCATTTTCCTTTTTTGATTATGCAGAAAATTTACTTCTTATCTGGTATATTGGGCTATGCCAGAACGAATATGATTTATGTATATTGATAATGGAGATCAATGTATAGCATATTTCAGCTGGCTTATTGCTTGTGTTTGTAAACAAACATGATGTGAAAAAAGGTTACGTTAGTTATGTTTATCAAAAACAGTGTGATATTTTAGAAGATCCGTGCGAGAAAAAAAACCCCCGTATCCTAATGCTTATTTTTATGTTTATAATAATTTAATGTTTGTTAATGTATTTTTTCTTATATTGAAGTGATTTATTTGATTAGAATATGAAAAGAGGGTTAATGTTGAAACACTTAAAGATTCTTTAACATACCATTGGAGAAATTATTGTTTTGCCAGTTCGTTTTTTCAATATCACTTCATTTACTTAATTTACAACAGAGAATATTTCTTTTTCCGATCTTAAATGTTGCTGAAAATCATATGTTTTGGAAGGAAAAATGAGGGATAGGGGACCTTCTTCCTCTAATCAATTAAATGATGTACTGGTAATTGGCCTGTATCTTTGGTTAACCTCCACCCCCATCCCCATCCCCTTTCTCAAATACGATAAATTAGATTCACTAGTGTTAACAAATCATCATACCATCAGCAAATTAGAAATTCAATTCCAGAATTTGTGATTTATACATATTTTTTCAAAGTGCGTCAAGAGTCTCGATACTAAAAAATGTTGATGTACCTTCTTAACGCACTTTGAAAAAATTTTTCAAAGTGGGTTAACTTGGTCCAAAATTTAACGCACTTTAAAGAAATTTTTCAAAGTGCGTTAATTTGGTTCCAAATTTAACGCACTTTGAAATTTTTTTTCAAAGTGCGTAATTTTTTCAAAGTGCGTTGCCACAAATCTGGTATGTCGATTGCGTCAGTGTTATCTGTTTTTGTTTCAGTTAGACATAATATATCATAACGAGAAATAAAGTTCGAGAACTCTGGGTATTGTAATTTACGCCGTAGTCCACAAACATTGAGTGTCAGAAATTTGAGTTTTATCTGCTCTCCCTCGTGTCCCTATCCATCACGGTCTGGGGTAGATGTCTGGCGCGGGCGTTTTTTTGGCATTCGGTCGCCGGTGTTCTTTTGACTGGACGTCTGACTATCCACGCGCAGATCCATAAGCGTCTCCGTGAAAACTTCGCCGTCAATAAACAAGGTGTCACGAACTAGTTTTACCTTTTTGCCATACTTTTTCGCTTTTCTCATGATTGGATATAGTTTTTTTCTTTTATCCTCTATTTCGGGAGGGTACTTTTCGTTTACCCAGACACGAGATCCATTAAGTTTCCTTGGTGCACGTGTGTAAACAGATAGCCATGCTATGACCTTGAATTGTTACTATTACAAATTGGTCACTATGGTACTTATGTATACATAGATACTGCGTAATGAATTGTGTTAATGATAACTAACAGAATGAACTATGTGACTCTTGTAGCACTGCGCAGTATTCCTAAATGATGTTATGCAACCAGGTGCAGAATACGGGCACAAATATCCAAATTGGGAGTTTGTAAATAAGTTGTCATATTTGGCGATTCTGTGTCTGCATCGATAGCTCTGGTACTCTATATTGAGTCATGTATTGCTTATTCTATTTAACCTTTGTAACCTTAAAGCCATGTATGAATGAATGTATTATGAGTAAACGATGCATCATACCCAGGTGGGGGACTCAGAGACTCGGATTCTGAGACTCAAAACCCAAATCACAATTTTCTTTCTGACGGTTTTGACAGTTTTGTTACTTTATTTAGAAATAAAATTTAACTCCGGGATTTTGACACTAATTGTTCGCTTATGATCATTGTAGATGGGCCGGACTGGTCAGAACCGTCAATCATAAGTAAAATGTTATATATACTCATGTAAAATGATGTTAGATAGATTCTTTGATTTGAGCTGCTCTTAATGATTGTAAAATCTACTATACGATCACGCTCATTAATAAACGCTTATTAATTAACAATTGGACTTCGTAATTACCGAGTTTGAGGCGAATCTCCAGGAGTTAAATAAGGTGAAAGGCTTACACGAACTTTCTTGGTGCCCGTGACCAGGACTAAGCGAAGTTAAAGAAAATAAGGTAAGAACCATTTCTATATGTCTCTTGTAACTATCTCAAAGTAAGCAACTTGGTCTAAGCAACCAATATGGCGACAGGTGATGGGTTTGATAAAAAAGAATTTAAAAATCAAATGGAGCAATTAGAACAACAATTCGCGGGGTTGGGTCAGAGTAAAGAAAATAAAGGGCAAGAAACAGGTCAAAAATCCTTAGAAAAAGAAAATGTTAAACAAAATACTTTTGAAACATATCATGACGCTAGGTTGTATGAAACTCGTGAACCTCGACACCGAGTCCCAAATCAGGATGATGATAAAGATTTTTTCATTGGTCAGGTTAAAGCTATGACAGCCGCATTCTCAGTGCCCCTATCTTCTGTGATAACTCCTTTTGAAGGAGATGCTAAAAAATTTAGACAATGGATAAAAGAAGTTGAAAAGTACAGTGTTATGTCTGGGAAACAAGGTCATGAGATCCCCATGCTAGCATACATAACGAGTAAGGGTTCAGTGGGGGATTATATTAAAAGGTATTTAGATGAAACAGATGCGTCTGAAGAAATCCCATCTTGGAACGATCTCAAGGAATCCCTTAAAAATAGATTTGCAGAAATAACAGATCCCCAACCTGCGTTAGCAGTAATGCGTAGGACTCGACAAAATTCAAATGAAAGTGTTCAGTTGTACGCTGAGAGACTATTACAAATCGCGGAAGACGCCTACAATAAAGACAGACTAAAAGACCCTTTAGTACAACAACAGTTAGTAGATATCTTTTGTGACGGGTTGACATTCGACTACCTCAGAATGAAAATTTTGCGAGAAAATCGTAAAGATTTAGAATCCGCAACTCAAATAGCAATGCGAGAACAAAACCTGAGACAGAGGCTAGCGATAAGAGGGTCAAATATGACAGAAATTGTACAAAGTAATGACAACGGACGAACTCTTTCAAATTTTGATACTACTCTTCCCTTATTAAAGGATAGAGCAGATAATCTTACCTCAATAGAAACAAGGCATGTAGAACCGATGGAAATTGACCATGCGCGAAATAGTAGGTGTTTTAAATGCAAACAAACGGGTCATAGGGCTAGATTTTGTCCTCAAAATAAACTGCAAGTCAGGTCCCGTCCTCAAATGAATAAACGACTCAGTCAAAACAAACCCGTACATAATATAGAGCAGAATCCCAGGTCACCTGTGGAATGTTGGAATTGTGGTAAAGTAGGTCATGTACGTGCAGATTGTTGGAGCTCGCGTATGTATCAGAGAACGCAGCAAAATCGGGGCAGATCATCAAATCGTCAAGGTCGAACATATGAATTTAGCAACCAAGTAAATAAGGGACCATCTCAAAATTTCAAACCTCGCTCTTCTTTTACTAAACAATAACAGGAAAACTAAGACGTTCTTCCTTCGTTGAAGCCCGAAGAAAGAACCTTAAACAAAGACCTACATATGAAATTAATTTTACTAACAACCCCAATAGCTGTTTATTAAAAATAGGTAAAAATAAATTTAGGGCTTTGGTAGATACAGGTGCAGCCGTATCTCTAATTAGTAAGAAAATGTATGATAATCTATTTCCCCGCCCCAAGTTGTTTAATAATGACATCCCCTCTTTACAAGCAGCAAATGGTAATTCTTTAATTGCGATAGGGTATGTAAATATTTCCTTTAAGATTTCAGGAATAACTTTAGACCACAAACTTTATGTGACAAAGGGACTCAACCGAAACATGATTCTCGGTCGTGATTGGCTCAAGAAAAACAAGGTTCGTTTGTACTTTGATCTTGGACTCATGCGTATTGATGGCAAAGTATACGCGGAACTGAAAGAAGATTTACACATCTCAACTATTGTAAGAACACCTAAGAAACTTATTATGAGACCAAACACGGTGACCGTATTTTATGGAAAAATAAACAACAATTTTCCTCTGGAAGAAAGTGACTTAGTTGAAGTGAACAGCATAGACAATAACTGCATTATGGAAGATCCAGGACTATATTTAAAAGACGCCGTTTGTATAGTTCGAAAAGATAAGAAAGTTCCAATGATCTTCGTTAACCAAACTAACAAAAATTATAAAATTCCAAGAGGTTACATAGTAGGACGTATTACCGCATTAAAACCTAAGGAAATCTCAGAAATACAGACTACTCAAGACACCAAAGGAGAAATTGATGTACCTAAAAGATTCGAACACTCAATCAAAAGACTTGTGAGCAAAAACAATGATTTATTTGCAAAGAAAGACAGTGATCTTGGAGTGACTGATACTGTTAAAATGAAGATAGACACTGGAGACCATCATCCAATAAAGAATAGACCCTACCGTGTACCCTTAAATAAAAGACAGATAATCGACAAGGCCATACCGGAAATGATGGACGCAAAGATAATTGAGAGATCACAATCGCCTTGGTCATTTCCCTTAGTAGTGGTGAAGAAAAAAGACGGATCAGACCGGATGTGCGTCGACTTTAGAAGTTTAAATAAGATAGTGAAACCAGTATCTTTCCCGCTACCGTTAATTGATGACATCCTATGTTTACTAGGTAAGGCAAAATATTTCACTGCATTAGATTTAAAGAGTGGATATTGGCAAGTGAAATTAGAAGATTCAAGTAAAGAAAAAACGGCCTTTGCATGTCACAAAGGACTATTCCAATTCAACCGGATGCCATTTGGGTTGAGTAATGCACCGGCAGTCTTTCAAGAGCTAATGAACATAGTTCTTCAAGGACAGGAGGAGTTTGCCATCGCATACCT
>WFKH01007768.1:51695659-51725034 GCA_016163765.1 Magallana hongkongensis | reverse complement strand
TTTTTAAAACCTTATTGCACATCTATAGGACAGCCCCTATCATATCACTAGATATGATGTGTCTATTCATTAAATCATAAGAGGAGTTCTGGGATCTAGGTTTTTTTTAGGAGTGATAAACGTCAATTTTCGGCTACTATTTGACTCCCTGGATGAAATTTAATTTTTTAAAACCTTATTGCACATCTATAGGACAGCCCCAATCATATCCCAAGAGATGACGTAGATACTCCAAAAGTTGTAAGAGGAGTTACGAGAACCATACTTTTTTTGCAAAAAAACGTCATTTTTTGTTGCCCACCGATCCCTGTGATGAAAAAAAATTCTGAAACCTGATCACACTTCAAAATGACACCCCCAATCATATTCTAGAAGATCATTTGGCTACTACCAAAAAAAATTGACGTTTTTGAAACCAGATTTTTTGTAAAAAAAAAACCAAAAAAAAACACGTCATTTTTCAGCCACCAAATGACCCCCAGGGCAAAATTGAAATTTTCGAAACCTTATTGCGCATCTATAGGATACCCCAAAACATATTCCAAAAGATGATTTGTCTATTGTTGAAAATGTAGGAGGAGCTCGAGGAAGAAGGTTTTTTGTTAAAAAATGTCATTTTTACCAATTATCTGACCCCCAGGACTACCAGAGAATTTTTGAAACCTTTTTACAAAACAACATGACACCTCCAATCAAACTCCAAGAGTTCAGATTGCTAGTTTATACGATGTAAGAGCAGTTTGAGAAAGACAGACGGACGGACGGACGGACGGAACAGGATAACAACAATATACCTGAACTTTCTTTAGAAAGTGCGGGTATAAAAATGCGTCCTTGTAACAACAATCACAATTACCTAATCATGATAATGCATGGATGCCGTTTGATTTCTGTCCCAACATATTTCAAATATTTTATATCACTATTGAATATATCAAAATGAATGAATATATTTGATATACATTATTTTTCCATAAATCTGTATATGAAAAAAAAATTAATTCTACCGTCTGGTTTTTGGTGGGGTCATCTCAAAATATCAAAATGCACCAAAGTTTGCTATATTTTTTAAATAATACAAATAAAGATTGGTGCAATGGATTCATTCAAAAATATAGAAAAATTACCCTGAGGAAGGCGGTCTTATGTGTAAAAAAATTCATTACTTTTTCTTTTATGTTGTTTCTTATAACGTACTCCTACAAAGCTTCATTTTATTATAATAACGTCAGTACAGCACAATGGCGACGCCCACGTACCGAACAAAGAAAAATTAATTTAAAAAATAAAATTTTCCTTAAAAAACCAAAATAATTTATCTGTATTTTGTTTATTGTGTTCAATAATTGGTATCGAACAATTTCATAATAGGTATACATACACTGTATTTTAATAGAATACGCAAAAACATGCGCAAGGGAAAAAAAGTCGGCCTCCTTAAGGGTTAAGAATTGGTACTAGGGTAGAGACAAAGCTGCTGATCTTTTCTGTGGGGAAGGGATAATCTCGACTTTTCTGCAAGTATCCTTTAACTCGAGCATTTTCCCAGCATCCGCATAGTTCAAAACTTCCCCGCAAGAAGATCAAGTGGTTTGGTATTCGGTGTGTAAAGTATTGATATATTTAGGTTTTAAATGTGTTTTTTGCTTTCATTCGCTCAGTCGTTGTGGAATATCTAGGGAGGAAATGATGGGGGATGATGGTTAGAGGTCCTTGAGTAATAAAATCATTAATGATCTCTGTTCCAGACATTGGCAAACCTCCATCTTGATCCCAAGTCATCGAATTTTCGTTTGCAGAACAAACACATTTGCACTTGGAACACAGTTATCCACTGACAAAGTCACAAGAATCTGAAAGCCGACGTTTGTTGTTTATCTTTTTTCCACAAGTATATCTGCCATGTAGCAAAGGTGACTATACTCTGTCCCAAGTTTGTGCTTCCACCACTTTTTAATTAAAAATCATCAAAAAGTGATGGAAGCAATAACTTGGGACAGTATAGGCGTTTCGTCACTGGATGTTTTGACCCAAGATGTTTCGACACTGTACTGGAATCGTGATGCATTCGTATCGCGATGCATCGTTTCACCTCTATATGGAAGTTTATTAATTCTTTGAAAGATTTATGAATACAAGACTTGTCCCAAGGGAAAAATCATAAAAAAGGTAGGCACAATTGATATTTTAAAAACGTTTGGCATATGCATTTAAATAGGTGAAGCTAAATAACATTATTATTAATGAACTGATAATAAAAGATAGGCCTGAGTTAGATAGTTCTGTTGATAATCAAACTTATCTTTTTAACTAAATTACACGTATCTTTATTTTCTTTTACGATACTAGTATATTCAATTAAGTTAATTTTACCTATCTTTTTTACTTGTACCATATATGTTGGACTGAAATGTCACACTTTCATTGGTTTAAACATCCTGCGTTGATCTTTGCTTCTTGTGAAATAAATGTCTCACTTGATATTCCTCGGAAAAACAAAACACTTAACAATTAGGTTTGTTAGTGACTGACTGAAATATATCGGGTTGAATTGAGACAAGAAATTAAATAAAAATACTTTATTTTTACCGTTTATGTACCTGTATATATCATCGAAATAAAAACATATCAAACCTACTCTAAACTTCTATTAAACATCGTGAACACGTACGTATTGCAAAGTAAAGTCTTTTAAACAAGCAGGGTACATGTACTGTACCCTATGATATCATAAAAAATATTAACTAAAGGGCGAATTTTTGACAGACGCGAACTTCAAGCTTTCTACATCGGGTGATATTACACTTAAAGGTTGTCATATCACCCCCCAAAAAACACTAATCTAAAATTTTGCCCTACGAATGAGAATATATGTCACAACTTTCACAAATACCTTCCCTTTTTGTAGACATTAAAGGCGTTGTATGTCACAATATATACTGTAGGATCATTATATCATTCTTTTGATTTGCGGTAGCTCGAATAGTTTTTGTGCATTTTTGAATAAGGAATCATTCTTTGAGTATTTTGAGGTAATAATTTCGGTCGGGGAGTGATCAAATCTATCATAAAGCCCTTCGGGCTCTATTGGATTTGATCACGCCCCGACCAAAGTTATCACTCATAATATTCAAAGAATGATTTCATATTAATTATATTTATATGAGTTTTAGCAATTGTACGATTAAATATTAGAATATTAATTATGCAAACCCGCTTGCGCCCCAACAATACGCATTCAGATTTATCTTAATCCACAAAGTTAGCCTATTAGTCATGAGTTATGCACGGCCTTTTTCTTCCTATAGAGGTTCCTCGGATTATATTGGATAAAACTGGTCCATACATGTTGACTAAGGAAGAAAAGCCCCAGTGTTGTTTGAGGAAGTATTACAAGTTTATGCGTTTAGAATTGCACCTTATCAATTTTGTTGTGCAAGACATCAAGAAATTACATCATGTACTGAGAGAGAGAGAGAGAGAGAGAGAGAGAGAGAGAGAGAGAGAGAGAGAGATATTTTGATTTTCTAGACATTTGAAATATTTTTAAATGCCCTCTACAGTGCTTGTAAATAAAAAAAAAAGTGTTTCATAGGAAATTGAATTAAACGTCGCGGATTTCCCAAGCAAGCATAAGGAGAAATTCCGGTACAGATATTAGTCTTGCAATTAGATATTTATTGTCTGTTCTTACATGTACCTTGAGAAGATAAAGCTTTTTTCTTTTTTTTTTTTTAAAAACCAATAGTATGCGTATTAGAGGAAACGCAGTTTTAATAAACGTTTACAGCAAGATACTATTTGTATATGGGTAAATGAATACATCCCCCCCCCCCCCCACAAAAAAAAACCCCCAACAAAAAACAAAACAAAACAAAACAAAACAAACAAAACAAAAACACAACACACAATTTAAAAAAAGAAAGAAAAAACAATAATAAACAACAAACAAACTTTAAATGCTAGTAAACATAGCAACGTGGGAGAGATTTCCACGAACGGAGTATCTATTATCACATCTTCATGTAAGTAACTTATTGATATTACCATGTTTAATTATTACACAATGTAAGATACGTGTATATACTAGTAACATATACACATGTATTGGATAGAATAAAGCAGTGTCATGTGGTATTGCAGCTAAAGCACTTATTTTATATGGAGGGTAACTGTGTTCTAAAATCCAGACATGTAAACTTGTAAATCCGAATATGCAATCGTGTTGGTGTGTGAGTCTGAGTATAAATGTATGTTACCTATATATAAAACTCGGGCATAACAAATTTAAGATTTGACTCAGTTCCTTCGTATGATGCACATTTTGCAGTTTGATTGTTTTTGTTAGTATAATAATTTTTATTTAACCTCCAACTTTGCACATTTTCAATCCTTAGTTTCTGCATTTGTATCGTCATGCTCGGAAATAGCACATCTGACATGAAGCAAACTGACAAATGTAAATTCTACAAGTTTGCCGAATTTTGACATATGACCTTATATGGCAAATACTTGCTGCGGGAATAAGCATGTCGTAATCAGCGGAATGGACCAAAATAAACATAATATTTAGTTAAACTGTTATAATAAACTTCTCATGAACGACACTATTTTCTTTGGATCGAAAATATTATTTTTAGAAAAAATATTGAGGTATAATTGAGGAATTGGACCGAAAAAGAAGATGTGCATGAATGTACAAATCATTGCCGGTGTGACGAATGCGCTAGTTTCTGTAATATAATTCCCGTGGTATTATACAAAAAAGAGTTAACTTTTACTACAAAACGAAATGCCTAATATCATATATCTCTAAAATATTTTGACCTGTAATTTAAACTGGAAAATATAAGCTAAATGCGTACTATTTTATAAAAATTTGACGGATTGAGAAATTTTCGATGGGGTGAAAAAATTTTAAGCGGCATGTGATTTGGAGACCGTTGTGAAGCCCCATGTAGCTCCATTGCTACTGAATTCTAAGAATTTTGAGAGAGAATTAATTTTCTATGTTCCCAAATTAGTTAGAATAAAACGACTTGTAAAAAAATTTTGCAGAAAAAGTGTATGTACATGTATCTCTATATAATTTTAAATATCAAAATGATTTTTGTTGTGCAAGTGCATGATAAATAATAAAACAATCTGAAACTGTTATAAAAAGAAGTTTTATAATTATTAATTAAAGCACAAATTTTTTTTAAAATGGTAAGGTTTTGAAGAAATAATGAGGATAATATGTTTTTATGATTAGTCTTTCTTCGAAAATTGGATTTCTGAAATTAAGGAACGGGTGGGTTAGACAATTTTAATCGTGTATGAACTGGTAGAGTCTTAATTACAAAAATCTTTAAAAAATTCTACATACTGTATTAACAGTAATTTTACAAAATTAAGCAGCTGCTTTATGGTAAACAGTACATGTTCACAAGTGGCTGTAAAGCTGTATTATAATAGCTCTTCGGAAAATTTTGATTAACCAACTTCACTAAGTGAGAATGTATTGAATCGACATTCAGGACGCCGTACTAATTGCTTGAAACGAAAACATTTTTTGTCAATTTCCACCTTAGGCTTTTTTTTAAATATATATTACAGACAAAATGAAAGATTTCTTAAAATAATTTACACACATTTTAATTTCACGACAGTTAACCTTATCTTTGAAACTTTTAACTTTTTTTAGAAGGGGAGTGGTGTCGCTACTGATGTCTCATCTAAATCAAAATCTTAAAGCCAGTGTCTTTAGATAATTTGGTTTTCTTATTGATAACTTTGTAACTCTAATTATTACATGTTACAAGATACATGTAATAAAAATGCGTGTATATGAATAATCATATATTTAAACAGTCATGATATGTAAAATTTTCTAGATATAAGAAAATAAATGAGTCTCTGATGCCGATCGAATTCTTTACTCGCATTTTTTTTTCAATCGCAACTTCTCGGGCCTTTCCGACATAGGTCGGAAAAACACCTTCAAGAAGAAGAACATGCAAGTTGTTCGAACTTAATTCTAATCCTTTTGTATGTGAATGTATTACATACTTATTTTAATGGGAAGCCAATCGCAACTTCTCGGACCTTTCCAGCAGAGCTCGGAAAAACACCTCGAATGTATTAACATTACCGGACGTTAGAATTTTTATACAAAATTGAGTCGCTTCCCATAATAAGACAGCCGTGTATGTCGCTTCTGTGGCATATTTTAGGGTATATCATTGACTTTAATGAAGTCTAGCTAACATCGCAACAGCTTGTAAAATGTGTTGTATTTATATCAAGTTTGATAGAAAGGGGGGTTGTCATGGACGCCTTTGTTATACATTCAAGGTGTTTTTCCGAAATCTGCCGGAAAGGCCCGAAAAGCTGCGATTGATGGGAATCGACTCCATTTTGTATTAAATTCTGACATCCGGTAATTTGTTTATACATTCGAGGCGTTTTTCCGAGCTCTGCCGGAAAGGCCCGAGAAGTTGCGATTGATCTTTTTGCATCGATTCTCTTGATATAATGTACACCGAGCTCATAATTTATTTATTCGAAAAATCATACTTCCTAAGAAATGTTGTTATCCAGAGATAATATGATGATACCTGATATTTTTTTGTTTATTCCATCCCTGATCCGGCGATTACGGCATGCCTTTTCCTGCAGCTAGCCTTTTCTATCGGTGACGTCAGTGTTTCCATATATGGTCATGTCAAAATTCGACAAAATTGTAAACTTTACATTTGTCGATTTGTAACATGTCAGTCGTGCTATTTCAGAAAACGGAGAGACTACAGATGGAAAATGCGTATTATAGTGGCAGGTTACATGTAAATAACAAAACAGCATTTTACAGCTGCAAATGTGTATCTGTAGGAAGAATTAGATTGAAGGTTGCGGAGTCAACTCTAGAGTGCCTATGCCTGAGTTACTCGATCAGAATTACACACATTCATACTCAGACACACACCAACACAATTACATATTCGGATTTACAAGTTTACATGACTGGATTTTTGAACACGATTATCTTCCATAATTTTATGGTGTCTTCCGGAGATGTGACTAAGTCAGATAAAACAAACCAAGAGATTTTTAAAGTACTTCCTTCTTAATGAAATCCTAAAAATGTCTGGCCATATCGGGAGCATTTATCTTGTGACGATTTTTGCTGTTCTCTTTGAGATTCGGTTTTGTTCAGGTGAGTTGTCACTAATTAAGAATATTTAAAAAAGTAAAATTAAAATTGAATATCGGAGGATTTTTTGCTACAAAAATTATTGCCGAGTTTCAACTCTGGTAAAAATTAAAAAAAAATATCGTGTAATAAATATGAAATTGAATTAGGTTTTATTAATATATATACATGTATGAATTTCAAAAATGTCGTAATCGATGACAAATGGTACATGTAACTCCGAAGAAAATGTTTTCAAATTGCTTCAGTCTATTTGTATACATAGGAAGAAGATTGTCAACATACTATTTTTTAATTGTTTTGTGTAAACAAAATGATACCAACCCAAACTTGAATGTTTGGGTGTTCGTAAATACCCCTCTATAACTTAATTTGTCCTTGCTGTATATTGAAAATACTTTATATGGCATTAGTGTTAAATCTAGGATTTGAAAAGGGCATGTTAAATAATGATGAAAAGGGCACTTTTCTCCGCGGTAAATATTATAAAGCCTTGAAAGGGGCACCTTTTTCTGCGGTAAATATTATAATCATTAATCCTTGAAACAAGCGTATTTTAAGAAAAATATTGCATTGTAATCAGCAAGTGTGACCTCGAAATCTGTAATGAAACAAGATTATTGAAAAATAAAATTAATGATTTGCTTTGCATTCACATGAGTCTTATTCAATATTTTATTTTCAATCTTTTTTTTTTCTTTCTTAAATTGATTTACATTTATTTTTATCTCTTAGAACATGCAGTCTTGGCATTGGTCTGACTAGTTTTAAAGTATAATGCATTAAAAATTCTTTATTTCATTTAGGCTTTATGTAATATGTGAACTTACACACATCTGAATCCAGTATTGAATCATAGGACATGTATAATGTTTACAATATTCTCTTTTGAGAAGTGGACAGGCATAGCATGGATGTAGGCTATGCCTGTCCACTTCTCAGTCAAAAGAGAATATGTAGACAACTGATGGCAAAATTATTAAACCCTTAATTTTTACCACAGAAATTTCGAATTGAAATTGTTGTTTTAAGCTTTTTAAAAACCAATTTGCATTAAAATCTGCATAGCAATCTTTAATTATGAAGTTTCTGCATTCTTCAAGAAGAGTTACATGTACGATTTTTGGAAGCAGAGAAAATTCTGGTTAATCTGACGTTTGTTTAAAAGCTTAAAAAAGAATAAGAAAACTTCACATCTAGATTTTTATTAAAATGTTTCATTAGTCTTAACATGGTTTTAGGTGCCTCAGTGTTAAAATTTAAAATTATCTCCATAAAATATATTCTTATGTATTAATTCTATTTATAGATAACCTTACGATGTCTCAATGATAAGCTTGTACAATTACTAATTTCAAGGAAATAATTCAGTTGTTATTTATCAAATTATTGTACCAGTAATTATGTGTCAAATCACCCATTTATATAGGACAGCTGTGTATACCCCCTTAGCTTTGGCCTCTCCAGTTTACCTGTATCGTCTATTGTCTCGGGTCACTCGTGCGTGAAGTCCAGCGAGTTTTGGTTTTAAACTTTGCAATCAAAACAAAGGCTAGGGTAATGGTGGATTTGAATTAAATTTACTTTCAATAAAAAGGGCATTTTTATTTATTATTAAAAGGGCATGGCGTTTGGAAAAAGGGCATGGCGCTGATAAAATGGGGCATGGCGCCGCGCCACGCTAGTTTGCTTTAGATTTAACACTATATGCTCTATTAAGTAGACGGCATAGCATTTTAATACATGTATCATGCGAGTGAATAACCGATCTCAAAAACAAGAACCTAAACGAAACATGAGTATAATAAAACCATTAAAACATTCACATCGAGAAAATGCAAAGAAAACAGTTACTCCTTTGCCAAGATTCGCAACTTCGTACTTTTCTCTTCGCACCGTCGCATCTTTGCCCTAAAGGCGAAAGTGCAAAAATCCTCCAACAGAACACTATAAAGTTGCGAAGGCGAAGGAGCGAAAGTGCGAAGACGCAATGACGAAGCGCAAAGATGCGAAGGCGAAAGTGCGAAGGTGCGAAGGGGAAGGCGCGATATTTCTCTCGCTTCTTCGCAACTTCGCACTCTCGCCTTCGCAAGTTCGTACTTACGCCTGTATGTGGAGCTCTTTATCGTTTAAAGATAATTTAAGCTATAAAATGGCATCTGCTGAATAAGACGAACAAAAAATATATCTTACATTTAACAAATCTAAACATTCTGTCGTATAATGAATTTCAAATGTTGCTGTGTTTAAGGTAATGATCCATACCCTACTACATAAATAAAATACCTACAGAATTTTTTCAAGTTTCTCAAACATGTATTTGGGGATATATCCTTATCAAATTTTACCCAGTTAACTGGTCCATCGGTATTATAATAGCTAGGGCCGTTGCTAAAAATAGAACCAATTACGGAAAATGGTGCTTTTTTCATACATTAAGAATATTGGCCTAAGCCTGAAATTTGACTTTCAGAAAATCATTTTTGACTGATATCCTATGTAAAATGAACGAATTTATTTTTTAAAACAAATACTTTAATGTTACACATGCTTATTTATTAAAAAATAGATAAAGTTGTTTACAATTGAGATAAAATGAAACAAATTTTCAAAGAGAATTTAATCTCTTATAATTTTATTTACCTACAGAATTCTCTGAAATAGTGATAATGTTTACCCCTTAAGGCCCTTAATC
The DNA here is from genome assembly GCA_016163765.1 of Magallana hongkongensis. Lineage (NCBI taxonomy): Eukaryota > Metazoa > Mollusca > Bivalvia > Ostreida > Ostreidae > Magallana > Magallana hongkongensis. The sequence goes on along the minus strand of WFKH01007768.1, from coordinate 51,715,147 downwards.
AATAGAAAATAAAATTTCCCAAAGGACCGGCCTTTTTAGGATCACAATTGGCGTATTTTTGGTAAAATTCATTAAAATATATATTTTGAAAAAGTTTCGTAAAAAGGAAATTTTGCATAGTTTTATCATTTCATCTCTCTAAAAAGTATATTTAGCTTTTTGTTAAATAGAAAACATTATTTGAACAAACCGGAGATCAGTCTGTATTATATAAATCTCAAAAGATGGGGTTTTTTGAATATCGGTAAGTATTATGGATCGAGATAGGTATTTAGAAATTGCAGTCACATACGCGGAAAACGCTAATTACCTGATATGCTTTCAAGACAAAACCTATATTCAACTATTTTTACTGTTTTTAAAGACTGTTCTAAGAAATGAAGTAATTTTTCTTCAACGTATCATTTTAATTCTAAAACAATTTTTAGGGAAAATATATTAATGTTCGTTGCTAAGCGTATAGAGTAAAGATCGGGCACGGGCAACACGTAATAACGCGTGAATTACGTCATACGTTGTTTTGTGACGTATGGACAATTACCTTAAACAATGGTATTGAATTAAGGTAAATAGACTGGTGAGTGACTAAATCCCATTATGGCGGGCATTACATTTTATATAGAGTACATAATAAATAGGCTTAGCCAGCTTTCAAATTGGTAAAAAGATATGTAAGATATTAATGAACTTTCATAGTTAGCACGATGGCGCCGTCACTTTTTCTAGCGCATGCGTACCAATAACATTCGAAAGCATTCGGCAAACTTCAGGCGAGTCCGATACTGGGATCAAATTATAACTACAGTGACCGACCGAGAGAGATAAAAAAGACGATGGCGAAACTGAAACCTTCGCACTTTTGCTTCGCATCTTCACGCTTCGCCGTCGCATCTACGCACTTTTGCTCCTTTGCCTACGTAACTTCGCACTTTTGCCTTCGCAACATCGTGCTTTCGCATCTTCGCCTTAAAGGCGAAAGTGCGAAGGTGCGAGTGGTCCCAATGGAACACCATACCTCATATGATATTTAATTAAGGTAGATCTATCCTTATCTATAGCTATTAGTGAGTTATTTTTGTGGTCTTACCTTTTACGTACGTAATTTACAACTTACATGAATTATTGAATTCCACGATATCGACAAAATAATCCTCAATATTCGAACAAGTATTCTATGTTTGACAAATACCACCCCGACGCGATAACGTGGGACCGTTAACTTTGACATGCACACCTCTGCGTAGATTAAATGGTGCACTTGAACTGTTAATAATCTTTATGCAAAAAGGAAACGTAAAAGTAGAAATCAACAAAAAAGAATTGATTTAAGAAGATTTAAAGATAATAATTTATCTAATGCAAGATTAGGCAGCTTACATATGTATATATCTTTGCTCTAGTATCTCTAGGTCATCACTTGTATTTGAACATTCGTTATCTGTGTTTATGTTTCGCCCTGACAAATATGCTATCGTTAGCTTGGGGTAGAATTTAACTTCCCCCTTCAACAGACCCTCAAAATGGCATGGGTTGGAAGCAGTCAACTTAAAACGACCACCCTCATATTTCTGTTCATTCATATTCATCAATGTTATGGTAAGTTATGATTTGTTATAAGAAAATGATAGAATTTAGAATGGACTTAAACCTGTCCATAAGCACTTGCTGAGTATCAGGCAATGCGTTATCTTTAGACACATGCACATGTGAATTGAGAATAATTGTGCATTTTCAGGAGAAATATTATTTGTAAGTAAGGGTAAATTAGAGATTTGATCTAAATGTGCGTTATCATGAATTTCTAATCCATATGATGCGTGACTGTTCAATTAACTTTCGTGTGGAAAACGTTTTGACGTATACTTGATAGTTATATAAAGAAATTTCATTAATTTTTCATAACAATCTGGAAATTATGTTAAAAAAAGGAATAATACAATAGAGCATAATTTCCTGAACCATAAGATATCAGAGATTTTATCTTATCACAATGTTTGTGATTTGGGATTTTACTTCCTGAAACGCTGATGTCCGGATAATTATAGACAAGCGCCCCCCCCCCCCTTCCCAATCAGCATAAAACATCTTTTTAATTTCAAAACAAATAAGAAAATTGAGGTTCAGAGAAACAGATAAAATAATAATGATGTACTAATTCAACTTTCATACCTTATAACCTTACTGCAAACAGTAACACAATTATACATGTATTTACATCTACCGAGTATGATTCCCTCTATTTCTTACGGAAACTTGAGGTTAATTTATAGCTCTATAGAAACAGCCAGACTGAAATCTACACGCCCCGTTTATTGGTTGTTCGAAACCTACAGCGACTGAAACTGACAGCAAACTGACAGGACTGAAATCTACACGCCCCGATTGAAAAATCACGGACTGCACGAAGTAATCATGATGATGTCAGACTCAAATTCTCATATGAGACGATAAGGCTTTTTCTTTTCGCTATCGCACTGTTGTACATTAACAGTAATTTAGTGAATTTTATTTACTTTTTACACCTACCCAGTAAATTCAAAATTTACAACAAGACAGTTAGATTAAATGAAACGTTCAAACTAATATAATTTATTTGATATGTACTTATGAAAAATAAGTGTTAAATCATATCTATTTGTTAGTAAAAAGATTTTTCCCAGCAAAGTTTCTGACACTTTATTTTTAGTCGCGGAAGCAAAGTAAATATCATGTTAATATGGCTGTTCCATCTATTATTCATATCCCTGACTAAAAGTCTATATAATGGCTTTAAAGCTATTTCAAATACAAATGAACATCAATATTAAATATAAATATAAGCATTGAATGCTTATTTTAAGATTTCGTTGGTCCTATAACACAACAGGCCGTGCAGTCAAATCGAATGCCGCGCTAACGAATTTATTTGTTCTCTTTGGATAATAAATTCTCTCATTTCATATTATTTGTTTACGTCCCTTACAAACTTAACGGAATTTCCTTCGACCCAACAAACGGCAATTTGAGAAAATTTATTATTTTTAAAATAATTTGCTTCCAATATGCATTTGAACAATAAACTTAATAATAACAGATCGAGGCAAATGTTTCTTTTTCAAAAAGATTTTTACATACAATTAATTAAACAATAAAATGCTTTCTTTGGTGATTCATGCGGGATGTGAAGGTGGGGACATTGCAGAAAAAATACATAACCCGCGGGTTATGTAATTTTTTTTCTGCAATGATCGCTACCTTCATAACCCGCATGAATCATCAAAGATAACATTTTATTGTTTATATTTACATCTTTCTTTTAACTTATCAATAAATTGATTATAAAAAGTAAGTAAAATTCACTAAATTACTGTTAATGTACATCAGTACGTCAGCTAAAAGAAACAGCCAAATCATCTCCTGTGAGACTTTGAGTCTGACATAATCATGATTATGTCGTGCAGTCCGTGATTTTTCTTAGGTCGCTGTAAGGTTTCGACCAATCGATAAACGGGGCGTGTCGATTTCAGTCCTGTCAGTTTCCTGTCAGTTTCAGCCGCTGTAGATTTCGACCAATTGATAAACGGGGCGTGTTGATTTCAGTCTGGCTGTTTCTATAGAGCTATGAATTAACAATAAGTTTCCGTAAGAAATAAAGGGATCATACTCGGTAGATGTAAATATTAGCGTTAGCGCGGTATTCAATTTGTCTGCACCGCATTGGTATGTCATAGGACCGACGACATCCAAAAATAAGCATTCAATGCTTAATTGAACGTTTTCGCTATTCTGTAGGTTAATATAAGAAAGCATATTTGCAAATGTAAATATTTCTTCTTGATATGACAGTTAATGTTTTATATTTACATTTTCCAGTGTCTTTGCCGATATTTTCTTTGATTTAAGTTCATGATAGTCAATTCTATTCTTGTACAATGATTTTTAAATAAAACCTGTTGTCACCTGTCGATGAAAAAAACAACACGAGAGAGAGAGAGAGAGAGAGAGAGAGAGAGAGAGAGAGAGAGAGAGTTTAGATATACATGTATTTCTATTTTTAATGTACATCCATTAATGTCAACTTTTATATTGGGTATACAGGTGACTATTGTTCCTATTTGAATGGCAGGACATCTGAGAATAGGGGCAGATGTACAGAACTTGAACACTGTGTCTCTAACTTTGATCCCCAAACAGGCCGGTGTCCAGGAAATCAATGTGAACCAGGATGGATTGGACCAGAATGTCAGTACGGTAGGTTTATCAGCAAACTTCATGATACTTATTATTTAGCCAATCTCAACTTCTCAGGCCTTTGTGGCAGAGCTCGGAAAAATACCTCGAATGTATTACATATGACAACCCCCCTTTTTATAAAACTTGATATAAATACAACACATTTTACGATCTGTTGAGATGGGAGCTAAACTTCATTAAATTCAATGATATACCCTAAAATATACCACATAAGAGACACACAAGGCTGTGTAGCCGATGATCAAATTGATGTGAATTACTCTTCTACGAAAACGTATTAATATATTACGGATGTAGTATATAAATGTATTGTATACATAACAAGTAAACAATATTAAATACGTTTTCTTATTAAAAAAAGATTATTCATATCTTATAGACATAAACAACATTTGCGATATTAAAAAAGTTTACAAGACATTTACCTCAATTAAATATACCATGAACAAATAATATGATAGACTCATTTATGAATAACTTCACCTAATCTTATGTAATTAAAAAATGTTTTATCTTCAACAATATTTTAATTGGTGGAAATCCTTCTTTTCTATTCATTGCAGTCAATCTGGCATTAAATCCCCTTAACATGGATATGGTGTTTGATGGAAACATGACGACGCACCGACCAATACCAGCAGCAACAGTCAACTTAAACGGAACGTTTATTGTCAACGCTTTCATTATACACACAAGTATGAATAAACTAAAATGCATCCCAACATTTAAAAAAAATGTTGTACTCCTGCTTTAATTATCTATAATTATAACATTTCAGGGAGGTTTTATGGCTCGTTGACAGTAAGAGACAGACATCTAAACGTTCTGTTACAAGATTTCCAGCTGGTCAGTCCGACCATTGTGTTGTCACACCCTGTTTTAACAGATCAATTAAACATGCAGTTTAGCAATTTCATAGATATATATGAAATTGAGGTATTTGGAGGTAAGCTTCAATCTATTTTGAATATTTGTATTAATATGTTGTTATAGAATAGCAAAACATAAAGAAAAGGTTTCGAGTAGTGAGTTTTCGACAATAAATCTTGTAATTCGCTATTTTACCCTTAGAAAAAAATCATCGTAATGACTAAATATATCAACGGCTTAAAGAACAATCTTTCCAATCAGAATCAGGTCAAGAAACTTCATGCCGAAATTCAATCTATCTAGCACATGGGAATATTTCAACATCCGGATCAACAACAATTATATGCATTAATTCAATCGTGCATTAAATCAAAATGAATAAGGTACAAACAGTTTCACGTTTTTGTACCCCAACAACAAGTTGGGAGGGGTATAATGTTTTTGACCTGTCCGTCAGTCAGTCTGTGTCAATCTGTCAGTCCTGTTTTGTTTTTGCTTTTAGTGGGTTTTTTCCCTACGCGCTACGCCTCAAACCTACGCACGTAATTTCAATAAACGTTATAGGTATCTAGGACACAATGAGAAGATAGGCATATTGCCAGTAAAATTCCGATTCTATTATTTTTTGGGGAATTTCGGCCCTTTTAAAGTTAGATAATTGTACCATATATTGAATACCATAATGAACAGATTTTTTCTGCACGACTCCTCTTAAACCGCTGAACTGTATTTCATGATACTTTGTATTAATAGGACACAATGTGTAGATGTGCATTATACCAGGAAATTGCAAATGTAATTATTTTTCTTCGAATCTTTGCACTTTTGAATTATGAATTTTGTTGTTAACGACAAAAGTATAGATATGAATATATGCTGGAAGTTTTGATGTGATGATTTCTTTGGAAGTTATGCTCATTTTAGAATCAAATTATATATTTTGTGTAATTAATGCATACCCTGCAATTCATCATGTGAGCATTGTCAAGTAATGGCGAACGTGGGTATGTAAGCTTGCTCGCTTTTCTTTTTTATTATATATAGATCATTGTAATGAGTTGTAAGAATAATTGTATCATTTGAGCGCATTGGTTATTATTTTCATCAGAAAAAGGGCATACAGATTACCTTCATCCTAGCCTGCAATAATACAAATTAGGATGCAGTGGCCTTTTAAGTTCATACAATTATCTGAAACTACAAGTAAGATAAAACCTTCCTACAGAAAAACTTATAAAACTATAAGTAATAATGAATCATTATTTGAGAATTATTAGGGGATAAAATCAGTCGAGCGTGATCAAATCTATCATTAAGCCCTTTGGGCTTAATTGGAGTTGACCCCCTTTAAATCTATTCATTTTAAAGTATTTGTATCGTTTAGTAAAATGCTCATGACTTAATCTTTATAACATTTATTATTTTACAACTCAAACCCTTGTTAACTCTAATGCCAGTAGAATAAGTCCAATATAAGTAACTTACGACTATAAAAGATTTAGTGATATCATCATATTTTGTAATGAGTTCAGAAAATTGATAGTGGAGATTTAGACAGAAATACTCAAAACAAATTGTTTATTTTTATTCAGCTACTCCTCTTTTTATTTATATTTTTTTTCTTTAAAGAGTTTATGAATTAGGAATATTTTCTCATTTAAAAAAATCAGTGTAAAATTTTGAGGGATTAAAAAATCTCAGAAAAATATTAAATGTGCACTAATTAAGAAAGGTCATTGATATGTTTTTTCTGTTTACTTTGGGGTTTTTTTCTTTTTGAAAGTGAAAAATAGCACTTCAATCAAATGTTTATAAAACACAAAAGATAGCTACCATGAGTGGGGTTTTTTTTTTGCATTCTAGATAATGTCATCCTAAATGCAATAAATTCAATTTTAGTATTTGTAAAACATCCTTTGTTCCCTTACAAATTCTGATTTAACCCTTACAACAATGAGCATAAACATCAACAATATTCCTCATGCTTTAAAAGAAAACATCATGAAATATTCTCAATAATCATTGCTCTATCACAATACAAATGAATGTAAAATCTTAAGCTATACTTTGATAATAGTTTAACTCATCGTAATTACGAATTACGATATCATATAATAGTAGGTGTTATGATCGGTACTAAAGTAAAATGTTCATGTCTATACTAGTAATTAAGGCTATTTGTACAAATTACAACACGTGTTGAATTAGAAGTTTAGACATCACGACCTTCAACCCTTTTCCATATAATTTTGGTTAAAGTGACTGAAGATAAAGTATACTATACAATTTCATACTCTTGTCATTAATTTCAAAATAACCATTCATTTTTTCCGGAGTAAACGTGGAATTTTGACAACATTTACACTTACAAATGGTTTCACCCTAGATACCACTATTTGAACAAGTCGTTGTTATTCTGCATAACACCAACACTGGGTCAAGAGGTCACAGTAGTGCATGAATAATCTCGGTACTTTTTCTACCTTTAGAAACTAATCGACTGATATAAAACATTATTGTAATGAATTTAGCATAATAATAAGCTACTGTACGTTAAAAGCATATTTATATTTTAGGTCACCCGAGTCACTCAGGTGACCTATTGCCGTTGGTCTTCGTCCGTCGTTGTGTGTTGTGCGTCGTCTTTAAAATTATTTACATTTTTAACTTCTCCTTCAAAACTACAAGGCAAATGTTACCATTTTTGGTTTTAAGCATTACTAGGATGGTTTTAGACAATAGATGATTTGGAGCTCCTATACATTCGTTTTTAGCTCACCTGAACCGAAGGTTCTAGTGAACTTTCTGAACACCCGTTGTCCGTCGTCCGTCCGTCCGTCTGTCCGTCTGTAAACTTTTCAAAATTTTGACTTCTTCTCTAAAACCACTGAGCCAAATTTAACCAAACATGATACAAAGCATCTTAAAGAGAAGGGAATTTTAAATTGTTTAAAAAAAGGGCTAAACCCTTTTTAAAAGGGGGTAATTGCGGAACAGGGAGTATAGGTTGTGTGTACTTAAAAATCTTCTTCTTATGAACCACTGCACCAGAGATGCCAATATTTACAAAAAAGCTTTTATTTATAGTAAAGATTCTAAATTGTAAAAATCGTGACCCCTGGGCCACAACTAGGGCCCCAGGCGGGGTTAAAAGTTTAACATGGAAAAACGTAGGAGACATGTTGAAAAATCTTCTTCTCAAAAACCACTGCACTAGAAATGCCAATATTTACCCAAAAGCTTATATATATAGTGAAGGTTTCAAATTGTAAAGATCGTGACCCCGGACCAAAAGTGGGACCCAAGCGGGGTTCAAAGTTAAACATAGAAATACATAGGAAAAATGTTTAAAAATCTTCTTCTCAAAAACCACTTCACCAGAAATGCCAATATTTTTACAAAAGCTTGTATATATGGTGAAGATTCTAAATTGTAAAAGCCGTGACCCTCGGACCAACACTGGGGCCCCAGAAGGGGTTTCAAATCTAACATAGAAGTATATAGGGAAAGTGTTTAAAAATCTTCTTCTCAAGAACTACAATGCTACAGTTTGTAAGATTACTATGCAAACTCTTCAAATTGTGAATATTCTAAATTGTGGAAGCCGTGACCCCCAGACTATATATAAAGTTTAACAGAAATATATATGGAAAATGTTTAAAAAATTTCTTCTCGAGAACTACAATGCTACAAATTGTGGGATTACTATGCAAGGATCCTCAAATAGTGTAGATTTTTAATTTATTGTTAAAGCCAACCATAAACCCCGGACCAATACTGGGGCTCCAGAAAGGGATTCAAAGTTTAAAATAGAAATAGCATATGCCACGAAATAGAATGTTACAAGGAAGTGTTGTTCAGGTGAGCGATGTAACCCATAGGCCTCTTGTTTAATCATTTATATTCAATCCAAAAAGCTATTAGGTAGACAATGAAAACTTGATACAGGAAATTTTTGCTAGCTATCATTATAATAAAAATTGATTTTTAGAAAATTTAACAACAGGTAAAAATGTAGCTCTCTGGAAACCCACAATTCAGTCTTCTACATACCCTTACTCTGAAAAAGGGGTATCCTTTACCTCTGACAAGGCTGTTGATGGTAGCGGAGATGGTAACTTTAACGTAGGTCTAACCTGTACACATACAGCAGGTCAGAGTAACGCCATATGGAATGTGACTCTCGGGGAAGCATATTCCATCATAGCCATTAAGATAGCAAACCGAAATAATAACCGTAAGTATGCAGCACATTTATTATGCATACTGCACAAACAAGTTTATGGTTTTAGTCCATCATCATATTATCAAAAGAGGTAAATTAAATATTAACTTAACGCCTGAAACCCCCAGACTAAATGAAAATATGCAGAGGGAATTTCTCAATTTCAATGTTATGCATTTGATTTTGAAGTTAAATATTCTATATATGCGGTTAGTATTACTATTCTTTTTTCGGCCGATTTATCTATATAGAGATTTACATTAATTTTCGACTGATATTATTTGGTTATGTATTATGCAGAAAAACGTATAAATGGATTTAAATTATTTGGAACGGCGGCGAATGGAAAAAAAATCTTGATATACAGAGATCTACCACCTTATGAGAACCGCGGGGAAATAGTTCTTGATTCTACTCACATGCCGGAGGTACCTGTCAGTGTCATCACCATAGAGGGATCAAACACTGGTGAAAAGATCCTGACTCTGTGTGAAGTTTACGTGTATGGTAAAAATCATAAATTAATTTTATATATAACTATTGAACTATCTCTATTGTGGTATATTTTGTTACATTATTGAATTTAATCAAAGGTAACTCAAAGGTCAACAGAAAATACATTTCCTCATTTAAAAATCAAAATTATAAAATGGGAGGATGTCTTGGACGTCTACCTAACACCTATAAAGTGTTTAATCCGCTTGTCGAAATATTTCGATAACTTAATGTATTGATTGGTAAAACACAATATCTGATAATATGAAAATAGAAAATAAGAATGTGAAAATAAGAAAATGTTACCTATGTAATTTCGAATCACAAAGCTAAAACGACATGTACATGCAGTATCCAGATGCAAATTCTAGAAATAAAGGCGACTGGGGGTGCTTCTATCTCTTCTTTATCTGGTCCCTATACCATCCGATGGTGGAATGTACACTAGGCGGTTTACATTGAAAATGACGGATTTATGTATATATCAGCGTACATTTATGTTATAAACTACGGGAAAATATTCATAACAAATCAATTATGATGTTATAATTAATGAATATAGCACCTAAAGAAACTCTAAAATCAATTACTAGATCTTGGCCTGGATATATCTTAACAGTTTTATGTGTTAATTTATTTTTAAGACATATAATAACGATCTTTTTATTTAAAGAAAGATAAACCAATGTCGAAAATGTTTTATAAGAGTAAGTTAATAAAGAGTGTGTGAGACTAACTGTGCTTGATATCTGCAAGATAGGTGCCTTTATGTGTACAGATTTACATTTGACTGTCCGTGCAGGAACTTCCGTGCGTTAAAATGCTTTTGTCTCTGAAACCCAATAATCGGTTGTTATCGGACTATCATTTCCTGTTATATGGAAACCACCGTAATATAAGATGCTTAAAATTTTGTTACGATTAATAGTTTTCATTCAGCAATTGCATGTACTTGATTGTTGTTCTAGAACCACAATTAGAATTTAAAGAATGTTTTCATTAAAATCAAATACTATTGGAAAATGTTTAGGAATGCTTGCGACGCATTAGAGTATTAGAAACATATTTGTTAGTCTACCGAGCCTGGATTGGAACGTTTCAGTAATAGGTATTTAGCAGTACTACAAGTTATTTTACTTGTTGACTTGTGACTCGCACGATTACTACCCGTTGAAAATGGAGAAGAGGAGGCAAAGGGGGATATTCTTTGGGGAAACAGGTTATGGAGTTTATCAATTTAATGACCGTATACTTAGTCTGATTAAGAAACATCTCCATCTTAATTTTCATACTTGTCGTTTGATTTTAGTAATCCTCCTCCCCCTTTTTAGGGGACCTGATCACCTGTTGTCCGTCGTCGGTCTGAAAACTTTTCACGTGTTTGACTTCTTCTCTAGAACCACAGGGCCAAATTTAACCACACTTAAAACAAAATATACTTATGAAAAGGGAATTCTAAGTTATGAAAAAATAAGGGCCTAACCCATTTTAAAAGGGAGATTATCAAGATACATTGAAAATGAAGTGTGTGTCTCAGATGACCAAGTGACCTAGGGATAATAGGAGATCCCGACCCTTAAATGATAAGAAATACTGATTTTACATAAATGATTTATATTTGTTTACTGTCCTGAATAATAAAATACATAATTGAAACAATGATTTGTCCATGTATCCGGTATTGGAGGCGATCACTGCTTAGTAGGTTGATGATCCGTGTATGGTGGTTGAGGTGAGACTGTCCTTCAGATATGGTTATACTGGTGCGGGTCTTGTAGGAGGCTGATGCTCCATTCAGTGACGAAGATGTCTACGATGTAGATACGTGAAAAACACCAGGAAACTACTAGGAAGACTTAGTCCTGTTAATTGTTCAAATACGAATACATACTTATGTCACAAGGTGGACACCATACTAACACGTGGCATATACGCAAATACTTCATGTCTCATTGATAGACATTTTGATTACTCGTAACTTCTGTTACGCATAAATACATGATACACATGCATTACTTCACATGTGGATACACTTACACTTACTCATACTTTACACTTACGAACATGAGACCAACGGAACATATGTAATTTACATACATAAAGACATAAACGGACCACCATAAATAAGACTGCTAAATATAGATAAACAGCTGGTTAAGATATTTAAAGCTGACATGAATTCATAAAAGCGTTTGGTCGCCATATTAGTTTTGATCGCTCCTCTACTGCCACAGGGGTATCCGGTCGAGAAAGTTACGGTCGGTTGCATTCAGGTTGCACGGACTTCTAAATGCATGAACTACACATTGTAGTAAAATGTTTGTAAAAAAGAATAAAGGAAACTCAATCAATAAAACACAATATATATTTATTCTTTGAAAGAATTTCCAAGGTATCCGTATCATTTTGCACAGAAAGTGCTGCCTTACTTCGCATGCACATCGAACACGTGTGTCGTTCATACAGAGTGCATAACGTCTGCTTCTTTTTGATGACCACATCGGCACTACATCCAACACAGTAGATAAATGATAGTAAATCCAAGAAAGTAACAACGTAACATCGTTTCCATAGGTTTATACAAAAACACACCGTTTCTAAAATCCATGAGATCATTGACATTGCTCGATCGGCCACAGTGTGTAGTTTGCGCATGTGCGATGTTATAACTTACACGGGAAAACGTTCTACAATTATCGAGGATTTTGATATTTGTGTTCCTGGGATTTCAGTCTGCCTTGTTTCGTAGTTCTTTGGATATTTCTTACCAGTGAAGTGGTTGTCATAATATTTTTGTTCAAAACGCGTTTCTACAAGTCTTTTCGTCAAATGTAACGTGTTCGGGTGAATGAAATACCTGAATGCGGTGAAGCATTAATAGTGCTATCGGCCTTATATAGGGGGTGTGTAGCGATGAGCAGAACAATATAAATCGACAACTAATATGGCGGTAGTCCGAGATAAAAGGGAAATAATGCGTATTTATGAATTCATGTCAGCTTTAATGATAAACGTGAATAGTTGTAAGTTGAAACTACTGAGAAACTTCGTAACTGGATGTTTCAAGACATTTACTGCATTTATAAAACAATAACTTTAAAAACACAATAATTATAACGAAAATAAGGCTTACCTCAGAGAAGCTGGACCATAGGCATAATAAATAAAGAGTGCTTTAAGCAAAGTCAAAATGTGTCAGGACTAGTGCATGAAAAACGGGAGAAGTCTTGGTTGCGTCCTTCCCCGTGGACTGCCGTGTCCAAACTGTTGCACGGACTGGCTATAATATAAAAGGTCCAGTGAGTTGAGGCTCATTACGGGTGAATTGTACAGGTAACATTTCGAAAGAGGGGCTTACCACAGGAAAAATACGAATATTATAAAATCAACTGAACTAATGTGTGGCTTTTATGTGACAGTGTGTGTCTTCTCAGGAACAACTGCACCAGAAAAACCAATACAATGTATTTACGCCGAAGAACATTCTAAATTGTAAAAAAAAAATTAACCCTTGACTTATACTGATGTTCCAATAAGGTTTCAAAGTTCAACATAGAAATATACAGGGAAATGTTTTGAAATCTGTTTCTTAAGAACTACAAGTCTTTAATTTGTGATATTACCATTAACTATCATCAAAATAGTGTAAATCCTAAATGTAAAAACCATGACCCCGGACTAATACTGGGACCCCAAGAAGGGATCAAACTTCAATATAGAAATACATGGGAAGATATTAAAAAATCTTCCTGTCAAAAACTACAATGTTTCAATATTTGAGATAACTATGCAAGCATCGGCAGATAGTTTTAGTTTTAAATTGTTAAAATCCACGACCCGGACCATTACTAAGGTCCCATGGGGGGTTCAAAGTTCAATATAGAAATGTACAGGGAAATGTTTAAAAGTTTAAAGAACTACAATACTACAATTTTGGAGATACATTTAACTTTGCTAGCATCCTTCGACAGTATAGGTTCTAAATTGTACAAACAATGACTCCCATGCCAATAATTGGGCTCCAGGGGTTCAACGTTCAACATAAAAGTCTTCTTCTCAAGAACTACAATTATAATTCATGATATTACTATCCATGCATTCTCATAAACTGTTGTTCTAACCGTGACACCCGAACCGATACTGGGGCTCAGGAGGGTTCAAAGTTCAATATAGCAATATATATAAAAAATTGTTTTTAATCTTTTCCTCAAGAATTACAATGTTATATAGTAATATTACTAGGTAAGCAACTTAATATCTTCGTCTCCTCATATCAAGGTCAAAGGGACCTTGTTTCACTTATCAAATTACGTGTATTTACAGTTTATTAGTTTTGTAATTTTGTTAGTTGTGTATTTTGCAACCTAGTTAATTTTTTTTTAAAGTAGGTCACAGTACTGACATTTTATCATTATTCATTTCTCAATTTTGTTATCTGGGATTTGCTGAGGCCTAGGATAATAAGATTGGCCAGTTGATGCATCCTAGATCTTAAGATATGATGTCCAAAAAGTAGGTTTCCGAGATCTCTTTTTAATCGAATTGTTTTGAGATTTTTTGGGAGTTTTAAAATATCTTAGAAGAATTTAATATTCTAAAATTTCGAAAGAGATTCAAATAAGTTGTTTAGCTGAGCGATGTGGCCTTCGTGTCTTTTGTTTATGCATTTTGCCACCCGATATCATGGTTTATAAGTGGAAGATCGATGTGTTGAAAACTACACAGTATCAAAAATGTAAAGTAAACTGTTGTCGAACATTTTCGTAACATATTATACTTTAGCTAAAACGAAAAGGGTAAGATGGATATATAAGTAGGAATAAAACAATGTCAATCTCTTCCTTCTCTTTCTGTTTCTTTCTTTATTTCTTTTTCCAATAGATAAATGCCGAAAGGGCGCAAGGTCCCCTTGTAGCAGTTATTACCCCATAAAATTTCATAGGTTCTTGAAAAACAATTACAAGACGCATGCTTCTACCCAGGCCAATCAAAATGACATAGAGGTCAAAGATCAAGGTCATATAAAAATCTGTGTATATACAAGTTTTCTTGTCGTTTTTGTTTAGGGTGTTATATAAAAACTTCTTCATGGACAGAGTAGGACGTTTTAAGACTTCAAAATATAACCCTTCAGCCCCCACCTTGAAATAGTTATAGAGTAATTGTCCCTATTGTACGAAATACTTGTTTTTGATAATCCTCTGAAACCATAACATGTACATAAATAACATTTTTACCGATGTTGTAAGTTTGTTTTGAGGCTCCTTCATTCTATTCATACCGAAGGTATCCGATGACCCTTTCTATCCATTTGAATTTCATTATTTCACAAAGACATACAAAATACCCCCCCCCCTTTTCTCTTTTTTTTTATCTTGACTTTTCTAACCTTTGACCCCTTAAAATATCAAGTACTAGTAGTATATGCGACAGCATATTTGTATAAAAATCAATGTACAAAAATAAGCCACGCCACCTTTTTCCAGGGGTTGACCTTGACATTTGACCTTGAGTCTACTATTTTGAACTTTGACCTCTTAAGCCTAATCTGTTTTAAGAGTCTGAAACATCTGGAGGATTTATTTAAATGTACATAGGCAGAACCATCACTCCTATTATCTACAATGATTGAATTCTTATATGACGTTGACCTTTGATGTTTGGCGTTTCAATTTTTTTAAATGTAAAATGCAGCAAAGTGTTTTAACTGTTTTTACTTAAATCTTAAAATCTTACTGCTCCGTCAATCCAGACCATGTTTTAGACATCCAGCTCCAGTCACATTCTTAAGAATTTGTCGAAACTTTAAGGGATTGTTTCCTATACCTAATTCCAAATGCCTGCCAAATTTGAACCGAAATAAAGAATATTGAAGAAAATTATAAACTCCAGCGGCATTAAACTATAAACCCGAAAAATGATATTTCGACGCTTTGATAATTGTATCCAATCAATTCATGCTTAGCTTACACTTAAAATCCGTGTTTTACAACATTTTTATCAACAACCTGTGGCGGAAGTTTGTGAAGTTCTACGAAGGACAACTCCTCCTTCCCAGACCCAAACTTTATTTGAATTTAGCAAACACATTTACTCCCTATTTGTTTTTGTTTTGTTTGTGGTTTTTTCTTTTGCATTTTGCGAAAAAAAAAACATGACTGGCCTTAATTCATTTTAGACTTTTCTTTCTTTGTAATTCACAAATGCTCCATAATCGAATTTTGACCACATGTTACTAAAAACAACAGGATAATTACGTCAGTTAATTCAATGCTGCCTTCCAACATCTTAAATCGCAACAAGAATTTGACCTGGCGTGTTATTTTTCTTAGTCAACCCTATCCGGTCACATTGTGTATAAGCAGCACTAATTTTTCTTAAATTAACAGCTAAAAATACTGTCATGTCGACTAGTCAATTAACGCCCATTCATTAACTAAAAATTAACACCTCTCAGAATGTAAAAACATTCACGTGTGTATTGTATTGCATCAGACCACATTCATTCAATTGACAGCCTATAGAATTTTCAGTGAATACCAATTAAGTATCGCAGTGGCTCCATTGTTAGCAGCGTATTCAAAGCTAAGCACCGCGGGCTCGAAACCCTTTATGGCCATTTTTATTTTCTTTTATCTAAGATCGAAAATTGAAATTTTTTCATCTATTCATTAATTAATAATTATTGACATTTTCTTGTAATTTTTGAAACCGTTTTAAAAAAGATGAAAAGGCATCTATTTGTTCCATGACCCATAGTGTACTAGTTTTAGTTCTTACTTTTTTCAATGCTGAGGAGAGCACTGAATTTTTTACCTTTAGTTTATATTTTTTCCCTAAGTAGATCATTTCCTTAAAAATATTGTTCAGGCAATAACATAAGAATACTTCAACATACAGACTTTAAATTTGTTCCATAGATAGATGGTGGGAAACGTAGATGAACTCTGCCAAAAAGTTTTACCTTGACCTTATATTTTTATTTTGAGGTCGCATTAGAAAAAAAAACACATCTTCAGTCATTTCCTGAATATGCTTGAAGGGTTTTAAACTTAAGACAAAAAAAAAAAAAATAAACCAAAAAGAAAAAAAAAAAAACAAGAAAAGCAATAAGAATACACAAACATGTATTATTTTTAAGTTTGTGACTTTCACCATGATCTTTTTTAATCGCATGGTCAAATTGAGCAAAAATATCCCACAACCTTTGGAACATAGATAGATAATTTTGAAAAAAAGTGAATGACGGCCACATTTTTCACCTTGACCCAATTGTATCTGAAGGTTAATAAACTTCTGAAAATATCGTTTCGGCCATAACATGAGAACTTTTTTCACACAACCCGTAAACTTGACATAGTTAGATGATATAAAACGAAGCTAAAAGTTGTAAACTTAATATTTTTACTTCAAGGTCAAAGTAGAAAAAACCAATAACATTCAATTTTTGAACATGCATTGACAGAAGAACTCCAAACTTCATATAAAGAAAAGTGAAATCTACCAAATTTATGGACTTCAATCATTATTAATCTCAAGGTCAATCATCATTTGGAAAAAAAAACCATTGTCCAGGTCATACATGTAACATAAGAATCCTTTAAAATAAAGACTTCAAAATTGTTCCACATATAAACGAAATAAAACATAGCCGAACAGTACCAAAATTATTCTAACTTGACTGAATTTTCAAGGTCAAATTGAAGAAAATAAAACAATTTTTGGCTTAACTTCAATACACTGATATGACATTTAGACTAGCGATCATCATACCTTTTGACTTGTTGTAATTGCCTAATGTAACAAACCAGCTTTGGAAAGGAGACATGTGGGGGTTTTTGTCAAAAAAAAAAATGATTGAAAATATCGTATAAATTAATGTCTTTCAATTTACAGTAAGAGAATTTCGTATTGGAAATATCGCTTGGTATATTTGAATTGGTTTTGTAACAGAGAAGTGATTTTATTGTATTAAAAATGTTTATCAACGCGTGTTTCACGTCTATACATTCATTTATTTCAGCTTGTATTCTAACATCGAAAGGAACTGACCAGTGTAGAAGTTTTTGTCCTGAAAAATGTCGGGATGTGACTACATGTAAAAATGGATGTCCTGTTTGCCAGGATGGGTTGGCTGGACCATACTGTGAAAAACGTAAGGATCCCATACTCATTGTTTTGATACTATTACCCAATCAATTTGTTTTGTCCAGCGGTACACATGCCATTTCTTACGTCGCTAAAGCTCCTTTTACAAATGGCATACGAGCAGAAGCGACAAAATATTTTTGCGACCGAAAAAAATAGATATGGTTCGTAAACTGTTGCCAAATAAATCGCATGTGAAAAAGTACTAGTACGAAACTTGCACGATTTAGAGAGACCGTTGTGCGATGTAAATGCATGAATCTTGCGATATATCTTGCGTCTGTATGCGACTGTTGTACAATGAAAGCGAGTGTTGTAAGATAATGCGATAGGATCACCAGATGATCGGACGATTGAAAGTGCGCCAATTCAATAGGATGAACGGCGCTCGTCCGATCATGCGTTTCATAGTACGAAATGCTCGTACGAGTCTGTATTCAATATAGTTGCACTTCGAAATCTCGAACACTGATATCTCTAATACAATGGATATGTCAGAGTGATTTGTAAGTCCCAACCACTATATATATATATATATACAGCACAGGGAAATTCACTATATTGGAGCTCCACCTCCGCCTCGGCCAGGGCTTGAATTCACGACCTATGAAACCCACTACTAGCAGTGAGCGGCCACCGCTCTAACCATTCGGCCATCTAGGCAAAACACAAATCTTGCTTTCGATGACAAATGGACCCTAGAGAATAAGCAGAAACATTGCAACAACTCTCAAATTGACATATACCTGCCCATTTTTGCCTTCACTATGGGCAGATATATATCAATTTGGGATTTATTGCAATGTTTGTGCTTATATATATATATATATATATATATATATATATCCACCCATAAAGACGAATCAATAAAAACTTAACTATCAAGTAATTTTTACGTTATGTATACTTTTTGCGATTTGATAAGTTTTGCCAAAAACACGAATTTGAAGATTTGATTAGATCGAGTTAAGTTTTTAATCAATCATTTGAATGTGTGACTTTAAGGATTACGTTTACTTAGAATGAAAAAAGAATCCACTGATGATAATGAAAAATCATCTATTGTATGTTATAGACATTTAACTGAAGTGTTATTTTTCACTCTCTAAAGAGTAAGTCAACGACCTACTTTTTGAGTTAATGACGATTAGATATTTTAATATGAAATCCGAATTTGAAAACTTAAATCCTGAGTCAATAACATCCTTAAATTCTAAAATATGACAAAAAGAATTGTGACGGAACATTGTATGGGAAAAGTTAAACTATTTTCAATTTTTTTCATGCTCTGATCATTTAAGTGTGTACTATTTTTGGCTGTTAAGGAATAATATATGTTAATGCAAACACTTTTCACAGCACGTTCACTGCGTTCTTAGAAAAAGTAAAAATGAGAGAGTTTTCGTTGAATCATTGTTTTTTTTACTTTATTCAGATTTTGCACTATCTAAATGCAATATTAACTACCCCGCACTGTTCTTTTACTAAGCCATTAAATGCCAGCGACCAGTGTCTTG
>WFKH01007768.1:51678991-51693058 GCA_016163765.1 Magallana hongkongensis | reverse complement strand
TAAAACAAAAGAGAAGTCGTGTGAAACGTTATGGCGTAATATTCACCCGCTTGGCAAGTCGAGCTGTACATTTGGAAGTAGCGGCTTCATTGGACACCGATTCTTACATAAATGCCTTGCGTCGCTTTATTGCCAGAAGGGGACAAGTTAAGAAGATACGTTCTGATAATGGAACTAATTTTGTTGGTGCTGAACGTGAACTTGCCCGATCCATACATAAATGGAATCAACACCAGATTCAAAAGTCAATGTTACAGAAGAATGTAGATTGGCAGTTTAACCCGCCAGCTGGATCACATCATGGTGGAGTTTGGGAAAGAATCATTCGAATTATTCGTAAGGCCATGAACAGTATTCTGAAGGAACAGACCTTGGACGACGGAGGACTTAATACCCTGATGTGTGAAATCGAATATATGATCAACGATCGACCAATTACAAAGAATACAGATCACCACTCTGATTTGGAACCACTTACACCAAACCATTTGCTCTTAATGAAGCGAAAGCCAAACTTGCCTCCAGGAGTTTTTGATAAGGACGACATCTATCACAGGAGACGGTGGAGACAAGTTCAATATATGGCAAACCTGTTTTGGCATAGATGGGTACGGGAATACCTACCGCTTTTACAAGAAAGACAGAAGTGGCATGAAATCGAACGGAACTTGCAAATTGGTGATGTTGTGTTAATAGTTGATTCTAATTCTCCGAGAAATTCGTGGCCTATGGGCATTATTTGTGAAACTATACCGGACTCCAATGGACTTGTGCGACAAGTTAAAGTTAAAACCGCGACGAATATTCTGATCCGCCCTGTTGATAAACTCTGCCGGATTCTAGAAGGAGATTGTTAGAACTGTTTGATTGCTACGAACTTATGTAAACTCTGTATAATTATTTGTGATCATTGAATGTTTGTTCATTGTTGACATTTTTCTAGGAGCAATTGCTAGTCAAGACACAAATTTAATGAAAACTAGGTTGTTTGTAACTTAATGATGTAAAATATTTTCGACGTAATTGTGTCATATTTATTCCACAATTAGGGGGCTGGGTTGTTACCGCCAATACTGCAATTAGTCATACCTATGCTGGTTGTTACCGCCAGTACTGCAATTAGTCATATCTATGCTGTGATGTCATCAGTTTTTGAGCTCAATATTTTTGTGTGTAGAGTCCGTGAAATTTATAGTGTGAGGCGGGCTCATGACTATGATCACTTTGTACTGAATTTTCACCGGAGGAAACTACTTAATTGGTGAGTGTTATAGCGTGTATATTGTTAGAATGTTTTCCAATGCATATGTACATTGTGCAGTAGAATTATAGTACATTTGATAATTTTTATACTTTAGTGTAGGTATAAAGTTACTACTGATGCATATATGCATGGATATTTCAAGGTCATTATTAATGATACATTGATAAGTCTATATGGAGGTAGTTATGTGTAATTATGAGGCATGTGTGCAACTTCCCTGGATTGTGTTAGATTTATAATTGATATATTACGGGAGGTAACTCCATTTGCAACATGTATAATATCATTGTAGTTGTCTAGAGTTATGCCTCTTTGTTTACATTTTTCGGTAGCCAAACTTTGCTAGGGCATTTCAGATTTATATAACTAATGCATATCTTATTATGATTAATTGAAATTAGATTATACTGATATATCTGATAGTCATACATTTCATCATTGTTAACATATATTTGCTAGGATGAATTTGTGTTTTTTGAATTAGCTTATTTACAATATTTTTTCTCTATTTTTTATAGTAAATCGTCTAACGTCTTACGTCTATCGTCTATCGACTTACATCTATCATCTAGAGTCTATCAACATATTGTTATATACCATATATTCATTGGTCATCAATCGTGTATTGTCTGACACCCTCCAAAATAAAGACGCATTTACAAGAGTACACTACAGTTTCCTTATTTCACTGGCCAGTACAGTGCATGTCCACTATTTTAAGGAGACACCCCGAGAAGCGAAGCGGAGGTTTACAATGGTTTTCGAGGGGTGTCGATTTCAACTGTTACCCTCCCAAACAGGCACTATTTATTTTATTATACTGAATGTCTTAATTCTAAAGAAAACTTTACTGATTTTATATATGAATGACGTGAATTCTGCGGCGAACCGTACGCGCATTATTTATGCGCCAAGTGTGTTGCTAACGCTGAGGGTAATAGAACGGAATTTAAACTGCGTCTAAACCAATCATATTTCAGTATTTAACATGAAAGTATTATAATAGTATATACTGGATATGGGGTTATTTTTGCCCCGTGATATTTTCGCTTCTGATTATGGTTTTGCCTAGTCTTGAATTCGCCCCAACAGTGTTGTGGTATAAGAAAGATAATTTGAGTTTTGAAATTCGCCAAGTCTTAATCCGCTAACTGACAAAAAGAGTGAAATGAGCGAAAATAAAACCGGGGCGAATAGTTCCCATACACAGTATACACTGTATAAGCATATCTGTTTCAGGCCACAATTGACCTTGATTTTTGCTGTTGCTTTTGTCATCTTCTTGGGTGGTATCTTCTCTTGCATTCAACTATTTCTACTGAAGAGCGTCGGAAACGGGAGGTATATATCCCTTCTGACTCGTATGAGCATTCGTACGACGAAACGCATGATCAGACGAGCGCCGCTCGTCCTATCGCATTGGCGCACGTTCAATCGTCCGATCATCTGGTATTTCGTGCGATCCTATTGCATCATCTTACAACACTCGCTTTCATTGTACAACAGTCGCATATAGACGCAGGATATATCGCAAGATTCAATGCGTTTACATCGCACGACGGCCACTCTGAATCGTGCGAGTCTGGTACGAGTACTTTTTCATATGCGATTATTTTGGCAACACTTTCCGAACCATATCTTATTTCTTCGGTCGCACGAATATTTTGTCGCCTCTGCTCGTGCGCCAATTGTGAAAGGGGCTTTACAACACTCGTTTTCATTGTACAACAGTCTCAAATAGACGAAAGATATATATCAAGCCGAAATAATCGCATATAAAAAATTATTCGTACGAAATTTCCATCTAAAGCGACCGTTGTGCGTTGCAAATGCATTAAATAATGCATTACAAATGTACATATTGCGTCTATATACGACTGTTGTACAATAATAGCGGATGATGTAAAATAATTCCTGTTCATTTTCTTTACAAAAAATACTTTTATTGTAAAAAAATTTTTAAATGAAATTTATCAGTGTGGCTTTAAGCCCCTTTCACAATTGGCGCACGAGCAGAAGCGACTAAATATTCGTGCGACCCCACAATTTAGATTTGGATCGTAAACTTTTGCCGAAATAATCTCATCTGAAAACAGTATGCGTATGAACTTTGCACGATCTAAAGCGACGCAAACGCATTAAATCCTGCGGTATATCTTGCGTCTATATGCAACTGTTGTACAATAAAACCGAGTGTTGTAAGATAATGCGATAAGATCGCGCGAGTGATCAGGTGATCGGACGATTGAACGTCCACCAGTGCGATTTGACGTGCGATCATGCGTTCCATGGTACGAATGCTCGTGCGAGTCAGAGGGGGTATATATACCGCCCGATTCCGACGCTGTTCAGTAGACATAGTTGAAAGCGAGAGAAGATGCTGCCAAAGAAGAAACAGAGATGCAGCAGCATTTATGGTCAATTGTGGTCTGAAACAGATATGCTTGTACAGTGTATATATACTTGTGGCAAAGCATTGCGAATTGAAGCTGATAAATCGTGCAATGATAGTGAAACGTTGCAAGATTACCTGTGACACGTTGAGCAACAGTCTCATGGTCGCAAAACACACACATAGACTGCTGCGATACATCTTACGAACTTTAAAAAATCGTGCATCATTACTTCGAGTACACAAAACGTTGTAAGACGTTCGTACTAATGTTCGTGCGTTGCATTGCGATAATTCTGATTGCATTCAGTCGCGTTTGAATAGTGTGCATGTCCACTATTTTGAGTAGACTTGATCTGACCCCTAAAACGCATGCAACGAATGCGAGACATAACGCAACCTCTGCGAGAGCTCGTGCGAAGTGAAAGGGACTTTAAATATCATTCGAACATGAGAATCAACCAATCAAGATATGCGTTATAATCAAGATATACGTTTAAATTACAAGTTTTACGTCGCAGAAGATTTACAACTACAAAGACAAAGATACAAATACAAAAAGTGCATATTTTAAAGGGGCATGGTCACGATTTTAGTCAATTTTTTTTTTTATCGTTTTTAATGTTTACAATGCTTTAATGAGGCATTTCTAATAGTCAACCAAAATTTGAGTGTCAGTCGTCCTGTTATATAAGCGAGATACAGAGCTCACAATTCTTTGTCATGTAAACAAAGCTTACGTCATGTTTTTGTTTACGTTTTACTGTTGAAGTGAAAATTCCAGTTTAAGACCCAAGATGAATGTGATAAACGCTTTGAGCTATTTTATTTATGCTTAAAACGAATTAGAACAGAGAGAAATCAGCTTTAAATAGAATTTTTACCAATATATTGAACCAGTGTAAACAAAAACAGGACACGAACCTTGTTTCCATGCCAAAGAATTGTGAGCTCTATATCTTGCTTGTAACTCTATGACAGACACTCAAATTTTGGTTATTCATTAGAAATACAACTCCAAAGCATTATAAACAATCAAAATAGAGAAATAAAATCTGGCAAAAATCCTGACCATGCCCCTTGAACGCCATGATCGACGTTACATAAACTCGGAATGAAAATTAAATAAGTCAAATACAGTTTTACCTTAAATTCAGTAAACATACGTAATATTCAATCCAACTTATTAATTCACTAGCCATGTTGGCACCATATATGTTGCATAGCATTTAATCAGTGTCTTGTCAAAAACAATTTAAAGTATTACATGTACGTCTGTACATTAGTTATTTAACTAAATAACAAAACACAATACTATTAAATTCTACTTTGAAAACGCATTGATATATTACGGATGTAGCATATAAATGTATTGTTTACATACCAAGTAAACAATATTAAATAAGTTTTGTTATCAATTGCTTTTTTAAATATTATTCATATTTTATAGACATAAACAACATTTGCGATATTAAAAAAAGTTTACAAGACATTAAAATTGAGCTTAATATACAATGAACAGATTCGTCTTTGAATGACTGCAACTAATGTTGTAGATTTTTTTAACGAAATGTTAACAATATTTTAATTAGAAATTAAAAACCTGTTTTGTATTCATTGCAGTTAATCTGGCATTAAATCCCCTTAACAACGATGTGGTTTTGGATGGATACATGACGACTGGTCGAGGAATTTCAGCAGCGATAGTCAACTTGAACGGAAAGTTTATTGTCAACGCTTTCATTATCCACACAAGTATGAATAAAAGCAAATACATCCCAATATTTTTACAAAGAAACCATTTGTACAACTGCTTTAATTATATATTATAACGATATTTTAGGTTCGGTTTTGGGCTTGTTGACAGTAAGAGACAAAAATCAAGTTCTATTACAAGAAAGTGTCCAGGTGGTCAGTCCGACCATCGTGCTGCCACACCCTGTTTTAACAGATCAATTGAACATGCAGTTTAGCTACAAAATATACATAACTGAAATTGAAGTATTCGGAGGTAAGCTTTAATCTTTTTTGAATATTTGTGTTAATATGTTGTTACAAAATAGCGAGTTTTTGTTTATTTTTTTTTTTGGGGGGGGGGGGTTCCAATAGATCTTGTAATTCACTGTTACCCTGAGAAAAAAATTATTATAATGACCAAAATCGGCTTAAAGAACAATCTTTCCAATCAGAATCAGATCAAGAAACATCATGCGGAACTTCAATCTATCTAGCACGTTGTAATACATGTTTTTCCACACCCGGGTCAACAACAAATGTATGCATCAATTCATGATCAATTATGCATATCAAAATGAATTAGGTACAAACAGTTTCAAATTAAGTACACCAACAACAATTTGGGAGGGGTATAATGTTTTTGACCCGTCCGTCCGTCACTCAGTGTTTCAATGGGTCAGTCCTGTTTTGTTTGTTTGTTTGTTTGTTTGTTTTTTTTGTGTGTGTTTTTTTAGTTATTATTTTTTTGTAAGCAAAACGCCTTAAACACATGCATGGAATTTCAATAAACGGTGTAGGTATCTAGGACACAATGTGCATGTAGATATGCATATTACCAATAAAATTCCGATTCCATTATTTTTCTGGAAATTTCGGTCCTTTTGAGCTTTGAATGTTCGCCATATATTTAATACCATCATGACCAGTTTTTCTGCACAACTCCTCTTAAACCTCTGAACAGAATTTCATGATACTTTTAATTACTAGAGCACAATATGTGGGTGTTCATAACACTAAAAACTTGCCGTTCCATTACTTTTTTTTTTCGATTTTTAGAATTTTGTTGTTGTTAAAGACAAAAGTATAGATATGAATATATGCTGAAAGTTTTGATGTGATGAGTTCTCTGGAAGTAATGCTCGTTTTAGAATCAAATTATTCTGTGTATTAATGCATACCCTGCTATTCATTATGTGTAGCATTGTCAAGTAATGGGGGAGCGCGGTGTTTTCTGATAAGTTAATAGTCTAGTCAATCTATCAATATTTTCGCCAAACCTCAAGAAAATTGCTACAAAGCTTTTTACCATTGAAAACAAAAGCTTTTATATGTACTAATTATATATTTAAAAATATACATTTCTAAAATTTGCGGAAAATAGGTTTTTTGGGGTTAAGAACTTTGTTTTCATTGAAAAATCGCTAAACTATGGAAAAAGTTAATAACTACATGAAATAAATAGGTGTCAATTTATGCTGATCTAAAATGAAAGGATTTAAAATGTACAACTGATTTAAAAACGATGACAACAGATATTGAAGGATTTGGGGGGTAAACAATGTAATTTTCAAACAAAATGGCGGAAATCTGGAAAAATTTCATAACTATATTAAATCAAATGGGTATCAATTTATGTTGGACTAAAAGAAAGGATTGAATGGGTACAACCGATTAAAAAACTTTGACAATAAATATTCAAGGATTTTTTGGGGTAAAAAATAAGGTTTTCATTAAAAAAAAATCGCGGAAATCTGAAAAAATTTCATAACTAGATTAAATCAAATGGCTGTCAATTTATTATGAACTTACGTGAAACGATTGAATATGTACATCTCATTTGAAAACTTTGACAACAAATATTGAAGAAATTTTGGGGTGAAAAATAAGGTTTTTATTTTTAAAAATCGCGGAAATCTGAAAAAAATACATAACTGAACTAAATCAAATGGTTGTCAATTTATTATGAACTTACGTTAAAGGGTTGAATATGTACAACTGATTTAAGTACTCTGACTACAATTGAAGGAATTTTGGGATAAAATATAGGGTTTTCATTGAAAAATCGCGGAAGTCTGGAAACATGTAAAGGGGCATGGTCACAATATGGGCTAAATTTTATTTTAACATTTTAATAGATAATAGTAATATGCATATATGTAACAAAGCTATTCTAAATTGTTAACCAAAATTAGAAAGTCAGTCGTCATGGCTGGAGTAAGATTCAGTGTAAACAAAACTCGTGCCATGGTTTTGTTCACATTTAGGTTGCGGGATGAAAAATAATGTGAAAAGCAGTTGAAATTGCATAATTATGTGCAAAGTTAAGAAGCAAATAGAAAAAAAAATCTTATTTAAATGAAGTTTTTACAACTATACAACGGATGTACTAGTAAACAAAAACATGGCACGAGCTTAGTTTTCAAAACAAAGAATTGCGAAGTCTGTATCTCATTTATAAGTGGACAGCCGACATTAAAATATTGGATGCCCATTAGTATACCTTTATAAAGCATTATTAACAATAAACAATAAAAAGTACATTATAGTTCCAGTCGTGACCATGTCTCTTAAATAAATTTGTACTAATATATTCTAGACTCGAATTTCATAAATTATTGAGAATTGTCCGAGTTATACCGGTATAACAATATCATAAGAAATATTAAAGAAACTTTTGGGTCAAATATTTCTTTTTAATCATTATCGTCATTAAAACTTGTTGAAATGCGGAAAAATGTAACGATATCAAATCATTTAATTTACTTAACGCTTTTTCTAACTATAGAATTTGCCATTTTAAAATAACTACTTTCAACATTGAAAAAATTAGGGTGATTTTTCGGGAATCTGGAAATATTCAATAACCTTATCGAATCAGTAATTGGTATCAACTTACTTTGTAAGCAAATGGTGCAAATAGTTTACAACATAAACATGATCAACAGGTAATAGATATGGAATTATGGAGTATTACAAATTTTCAAATCTATGTTAAGGTTTTCTTTCCAATGTCATCATCATATTCTAGTGTATTACTTGAATTACATCAGTTGATTTCTCCATATCCACCTGAATACGCTATGTCATTCTTCTGACAGCTACATTTCTTATTGTCGCAGTAAATTTTGTGAATTGTTTTCAACAAATATAAGGTTGTTTACACATTTCAGTAAGTAAGGTTTGCAAGTTTCAGAGTCCACCCTATTCCGCAAGAGCGAAATCTGCAACTGTTGCGCTTTTCCAGTAGTGAGACTGTGAGTAAGTTTGCATTGAATATACACATGGCAGCATCAAAAGTTGGTGGAAGTGACTGCACTTGGACCACAGCATGCCTGTTTTGGCCGTAAACTATCTCCACCTGAGAATTTCTATACCGTCTTCAGGTGCCCCACCATACACACTGACTAATGCTTTCTCTCTCGTATTGATTATATTTTTTGCAGGCATTTTCTTATATAAATGCAAATCCTGGCGTTTGTAGATGAACTCCAAAAAAGATTTCAAGGTAGCAGGGTTTCAATTGCCATAAAACGACTAGTTATGTCTCACCATGTTAAAGCATAAATAAAAAGGAATTGAAGAGAGCAATCAATGCCAAGAATTGAATGTGTTTTAGATATACAGTGTATCAGACATTTGTGCTGACTTCTGTTTGCCGTTTAGTCTAGTTATTATGATGAACATACCATATGCCTCGTCTCCAGAGAATTCAGGAGACAAAACTTTGCCCTTTTTTGATTCAGAATCCGTACTTTGATTCTTAAAAATTGTATTGCAAATTTAGAATATCATCTAAAATAATGTTTTAATTCTCCTCTGAGAAATCATAATTTTTTTTATTGAAAAAATGAAATCAAAACCAGATTTTAGAAATTGCCTTGAAACTTGTTTTACCTTTTATGCGTACAGAATGCAAAAAAAAAAAAAAAAAAAAAAAAAAAAAAATCCCGTTATGGCTCACCATAGATTATTTTTCCAAGCGAATGAAGGCGACTGCCACCTAAGTAAGAAAATTTGATTTTGGATATGTGCTTTATAAATTTTTGATTTAGATTTTTGAGAATGTATTTCTGCTGGCAAATATCTGGAATCGGGCAATGAACGATTGTTTTGATTTAACGAATCTCCCTACTTGGCTCGAATTCATGTTATTTTATACTTTCACCTAGCATCAAATACACACGAAGAAACATTAAGAGACCCTCATAAAACCCATATAAATGTATTAATGTGACATATATGATTATTGCTGTTTTTTAAATGTCTTTCTTAACTAATAATGACTACATTTTCACATCTTGTGTCATCATGACGTCATATTTTCTGTGTATGGAGGACGAATCGCAGCATAAATAAAAAGTTGATTTTTACGGTTCGTGATTACAAACAGACCCTCTTTTTTACGTCTTCCGCAAATTATATTTTTGTATATTTTTAATATGTTGTTTAGACTGTATTGTAGTATAACTTAAAGCAATAAAACATTTTGTAGCAATTTTATTGAGGTCATTTTGTACATTGACTAGACTATAATCGCAAATTATTGAATACGCAGAAATTATATTCTGTATCATTTTCTATAAGAAACTTTTTAAATCGCAAA
Source organism: Magallana hongkongensis (assembly GCA_016163765.1). NCBI lineage: Eukaryota > Metazoa > Mollusca > Bivalvia > Ostreida > Ostreidae > Magallana > Magallana hongkongensis. The sequence continues at coordinate 51,683,062 of WFKH01007768.1, read as the reverse complement.
AAATGACTGACGCAAATTAAAAATGCTTCACATTTTCCCCATTTTCGCAAATTTTGTGACACGCGAAAAAACGGATATACGGTAGATGTTAGGTTCGGCGATTAGCTGTTCGGGGAAGATAATATAATATCTCTCTCTCTCTCTCTCTCTCTCTCTCTCTCTCTCTCTCTTCATATTCATATTCAATTAAAAATTGGTAGACTATGAAACTTGATAAAGGAAATTTGTGCTAGCCCTAATTGTAAGAAAGATTCTTAAAAAAATTAACTATAGGTAAAGATGTAGCTCTCTGGAAACCTACAAATCAGTCTTCTACATACTCTGAACCAAGCTTAAGCTTTACATCTGACAAGGCTGTTGATGGTAGTGGAGATGGAAACTTTGGCAATCTTAGCTGCACACATACAGCAGTTTATCAGGGTATCCAAACATGGAATGTGAATCTCGGGAAAGCATATTCTATCATAGCTATCAAGATAGCAAACCGAAATGATAACCGTAAGTATGCAACACATTTGTTCTACAAAGTATATGGGATTAGTCAATCATTTTGTTATCAAAAGGGGTAAATTAAATATTAACTTTACGCTTGAATTTCCCAGACTAAATGATAAAATACAGAGGGTTTGTTTTGGGGTTTTTTTTTCAATGTTATGCATTTGATTTTAAAGTTAAATACTCTATATACGCTGTTAGTAAGTATTGATTTTCTTTTTTTCGAGAATTACATTAGTTTTCGACCGATTTTATCTCAACAGAAATTTACATGTTTTTTGCAGAGCATCGTATAAATGGATTTAAATTATTTGGAACGGCGGAAAATGGAAGTAAACTCTTGATATACAGTGACCCACCTCCTTATGAGAACCGCGGGGAAATAGTTCTTGATTCTACATACATGCTGGATGTACCTGTCAGCGTCATTACCATAGAGGGACCAAACGATACTGAAAGCATCCTGACACTTTGTGAAGTTTACGTGTATGGTAAACACCATTAATTGATTTGATGTATAGCTATTGCTCTATCTTTATTGGGATATACAGTCAAACCTCGTTTTCTCGAACTAGATGGGACTGTTTAAAAACTTCGAGATATCCGAGTATTCGAGATATCAATGGTAAAATACTTAGAAAATATGTGGTTGGCACTTACAAATCACTTCGACATATTCATTGTATTCGAGATATCAGTGTTCGAGATATCGAAGTTCAACTGTATTTTGTTATTTTATTGAATTTAATCAAAGGCACCTCAATTGTCAACAGAAAGTGCATTGTCTCGTTTTAAGTCCAAATTTATAAAAAAGAGAGATGTCATAGATGTCACCTAATACATTTAAAGGGCTTATGCCGCTTGTCGAAATATTCCGATAAGTATTGATTGGTAAAACACAATATCTAATAGTATGAAAATAGAAAATAAGAATAGAAAAATAAGAAAATGTTAACTACGCGATTTCGAATCAAAAAGCTAGAATCACGTGTACAAGTAGTATCCAAATGCAACTTCTAGAAATAAGGGCGACTGGGGGTGCTTCTATCTCTGCCTTATCTGGTCCCAGTACTATCCGATTGTGAAATGTACACTAGGCGTTTTACATTGAAAAAAGGCGAATTTATGAAGATATCAGCGTACAAATTCTTTATAAACTACGGTAAAATATATGGAACAAATTAATTATGATGTTATATTTAAATATAACATAGCACCTAAAGACACTCTAAAATCAGTAACTAGATCTTGACCCTGATATATCTTAACAGTTTTATGTGTTAATTTATTTTTAAGACATATAATTACGATCTTTTTCTTTAAAATAAGATAAAACAATGTCGGACATGTTTTATAAGAGTAAGTTGGATTTGTATGCATGATCTCCGCACGTTTATAGAGAGTGTGTGAGGCTAACTGTGCTGGATTTCCGCAAGATAGGTGCCTTTATGTGTACAGATTTACATTTGACTGTCCGTGCTGGAACTTCCGTGCGTTAAAAACCCAATAATTGGTTGTTATCGGACAATCATGTCCTGTTAAATGGAAACCACCGTAATATAACAGACTTAACAATTGTTACGTTAACTTTAATAGTTTTCATTCAGCAATTGCATGTACTTGACTGTTGTTCTAGAAACACAATATGAATTTAAAGAATGTTTTCATTAAAATCAAATAATAAAGGAAAACATTCAGGAATGCTTGCGACGCATTAGAGTATTAGAAACATATTTGCTTGTCTGGAACGTTTCAGTAATAGGTATTTAGCAGTACTACAAGTTATTTTACTTGTTTACCTGTGACTCGCACGATTACTACCCGTTGAAAATGGAGTAGAGGAGGCAAAGGGGGGGGGGGGTATTCTTTGGGGAAACAGGTTATGGAGTGGAGTTTATCAGTTTAATGACCGTATACGTAGTCTGATAAAGAAACGTCTCCATCTTAATTTTCATACTTGTCGTTTGATTTTAGTAATTCTCCTCCCCCTTTTTTAGGGGACCTGATCACCTGTTCTCCGTCGTCTGTCTGAAAACTTTTCACTTGTTTGACTTCTTCTTTAGAACCACTGGGCCAAATTAAACCAAACTTGATACAAAACATACTTATGGAAAGGGAATTCCAAACTATTAAGGTATAGGGCCTTACCTTTTTTAAAAGGGAGATAATCACGATACATTGAAAATGAAGTGTGTGTCGTAAACAATCTTCTTCTCAGGAACCGCTGCCCTAGAAATACCAATAAAATGTATTTACGCCGAAGAACATTCTAAATTGTAAAAAAAAAAAAAAAAACATGAACCCTGGACTAATACTGAGGCTCGAGTTAGGGTTCAAAGTTCAAAATAGAAATATACAGGGAAATGTTTTAATTTTTTTTTCTCAAGAACTACAAATCTATAATTTGTGATAGGCCTATTACCATACAACTATCATCAAAATAGTGTAGATCGTAAATTGTAAAAACCATGACTCCGGACCAATACTGGGACCCCAAGAAGGGGTCAAAGTTCAATATAGAAATATATAGGGAAAATGTTAAAAAATCTTCCTGTCAAAACTACAGTGTTTCAATATTTGAAATAACTAGGCAAGCATCGGCAGATAGTTTTAAATTGTTAAACCATGATACGGACCATTACTGGGGCCCAAGTGGGGTTCAAAGTTTAATATAGAAATATGCAGGGAAATGTTTAAAGGTTTTAAGAACTACAAAACCTTAATTTTGGAGATACATTTAACTTTGCTAGCATCCTCCGACAATATAGGTTCTAAATTGTACAAACAATGACTTCCAGGTCAATAATTGGGTTCCAGGGGTTCAACATTCAACATAAAATTCTTCTTATCAAGAACTACAATGTTTAATTTATGAGATTACTATCCATGTATTCTCATAAACTGTTAATCTTAAATTGTTCTACTGTGATCCCCGACCCAATACTGGGGCCCAGGAGGATTCAAAGTTCAATACAGAAATATATATGAAATGATTGTTTTACAATATTTTCCTCAAGAATTACAATGTTACATAGTGATATTAATAGGTAAGCAACTTAATATCTTCGTATCCTCATATCATGGTCACAGTGACCTTGTTTCACATATCAAAATACGTGTTTTTTTAGTCAGTTTATAACTTATGTACTTTTGTTAGTTGTGTATTTTGCAACCTAGTTAATTTTTTTTTATGATACGCTGAGGCCTAAAATAATAAAATTGGCCAGTTGATGCATCCTAGATCTTAGGATATGATGTCCTAAAAGTAGGTTTCCGTGATCTCTTTTAAATCAAATTATTTTTGAGATTTTTGGGAGTTTTACAATATTTTAAAAGAGTTTCATATTTTAAAATTTCGAAAGAGATTCAAAAACGTTGTTTAAATGAGCGATGTGGTCCATGTGTCTTTTGTTCATTTATGCATTTTGTTATCAGACATTATTGGTTCATAAGTGGAAGATCGTTGTGTTGAAAATTACACGGTATCAAAAAAGTGAAAAGTAAACTGTTGTCGAACATTTTCTTAACAATTTTTTTAGCTAAAACGAATAGGGTAAGCTTGATATATCAGTTTAT
>WFKH01007768.1:51642401-51678891 GCA_016163765.1 Magallana hongkongensis | reverse complement strand
ATATATATATATATATATATATATGAGTAGGAGTGAAACAATATCGATCTCTTCCTTCTCTCTCTGTTTCTTTCTTTTTACTTCTTTTTCCAATTTTTACAAATCTATTTATGCCGAAAGGTTCCCTTTTAGCAGATATTACCCCATAAAATTTCATAAGACATTTCAAAATATAGCCCTTCAGTCCCCACTTTGAAATAGTTATAGAGTATTTGCCCCTATTGTACGAAATACTTGTTTTTGCTATTCCTCTGAAACCATAAGATGTACATAGATGACATTTTTACTGATGTCTTAAGTTCGCTTTGAGGCTCGTTCAGTCTATTAATACCGAAAATATCCAATGACCCATTATATAAGTAATGTCCATTTGAATTTCATTATTTCACAAACACATACAAAATAACCTCCTCTCTTTTTTTTTTTATCTTGACTGAAATATCAAGTACTAGTAGTATATGCGACAGCATATTTGTATGTATAAAAAGAAGCCAGCCCTCCTTTTTCCAAGGGTTGATCTTGACATTTGACATTGACCCTACGATCTTGAACTTTGACCCCTTAAGCCTAATATGTTTTAAGAGTCTGAAACATCTGGCGGATTTATTTAAATGTACAAAGGCAGCACCATCACTCCTATTTTCTACAACGATTGAATCCTTATATTACGTTGACCTTTGTTGTTTGGCGTTTTTGAATATAGTAACAACATGTTCACCCTGTTTGTTTTTATTTTTTATTTTTTTTTATTTTGCTGAAAAACATGACTGGCCTTACTTCATTTTAGACTTTTCTTTCTTGTAATTCACAAATGCTCCATAATCAATCGATTTCTGACCACATGCATTTCAAAACAACAGGAGAATTGCATAATTCAAGGTTGCCTTTCAGCATCTTAAATTAGCCGCTCGCAACAAGAATTTGACCTGGCGTATTATCTTTCTTATTCAACACTATGCGGTCACATTGTTTATAAGTAGCACTGAGTTGTCTTAAATTAATAACTAAAATACTCCCATGTCGACCAATAATTAACGCCCATCCATTCACTAATGTATTAACACCTCTCAGACTGTAAACAAGGCGGATCTAAGTCATTCGCGTGTGTATTGTATTGCATCAGACCACATTCATTCAATTGACAGCCAATAGAATTTTCAGTGAACACCTGTTAACAGTCATAGTGGCTCCATTGTTAGCTGCGCATGCAGAGCTAAGCATCGCGGGCTCAAAACCCGTAATGGCCTTTTTTATTTTCTTTTATCTAAAATCGAAATTTGAAATTTTTTTATTTGTTCATTAATAATCAACATTTTTTTAATATTTGAAACCATTTTTAAAAGGTGGAAAGGCATTCATTTATTCCATGAACCATAGTGTACTAGTTTTAGTTCTTATTCTTCTTAATGCTGAGAAGGAGTGCACACTACAAAGTTTTTTACCTTGATAATTTTTCCCTAAATCATTTTCTTAAAAATATTGTTCAGGCAATAACATAAGAATCCTTTAACATATACACTTTAAACTTGTTCCATAGATAGATGGTAGGAAACGTAGATGAACTCTGCATAAAAGTTTTATCTTGACCTTATATTTTTTTTTCGAGGTCTTATTAGAAAAAAACCCACATTTTCAGTCATTTCCTGAATGTGCTTTGAAGGACTTTATACCTGAGATAAACAAAAATAAACAAAAAAAAAAAAAACAAAAAAGCAAAACAAAACAAGAAAGTCAATTAGAATAAACTAACATGTACTATTGTTAAGTTTGTGACCTTCACCATGACCTTTTTTAATCGCATGGTCAAATTGACCAACATATTTTGGAACAAAGACAGATAATTTTGAGAAAAAGTGAATGACACCCACATTTTTCACCTTGTCTCAATTGTATCCTAAGGTCAATAATCTTCTGATAGATATCGTTTCGGCCATAACATGAGAACTTTTTATCACACAGCCTGTAAACTTGACATAGATAGATGATATAAAACGAAGCTAACACTTGTTGACCTTAACTTAATATTTTTACTTCAAGGTCAAAGTAGAAAAGAAACCCAGTATCATTCAATTTTTCTACATGCATTGACAGAAGAACTCCAAACTTGAAACAAAGAACAATACACTGAGGTCTACTGTTAAATTTTCATCTTGACCCATTTTTATCTCAAGGTCAAGTGAAGAAAACAAATTATGTGTAGACCATAACTTCGAAACTCTTTGACTGATAGACTTTAAAATTTTAAACATAAATAGATGATATAAAGGAAAGTAAAGTCTACCGAATTTATGGACTTGAATTATTTTTAATCTCAAGGTCAATCATCATTTGAAAAAAAAACATTGTCCAAGTCAAACATGTAACGTATGAATTTTTTAACATAAGGACTTCAAACTTGTACCACATATAGAGAAAATAAAACATAGCCGAACGCTACCAAAATTATTCTGGCCTGACCGAATTTTCAAGGTCAAATTAAAAATAAATTGTTAGCTTAATTAACCACAATACACTGTTTTGACATTTAGAATAGCTATTATCATACTTTTTCGCTCATTGAACTTGCCCAATGTATCAAACCAGCTTTGGAAAGGAGACGTGGGGTTTTTTTTGTAAAACAAATAATTGAAAAATACCGTATTAATTATTATCTTTGAATTTATAGTAAAAGAACTTTGTATTAGAAAAATCGCTCTAAATTTTCAACTAAGTTTTGTAACTGAGAAATTGTTATCTGATTTTAATGTATTGAAATGTTTATCAACGCGTGTTTCACCCCTACACATTCATGTTTTTCAGCATGTATTCCATCATCGAAAGGAACTGACCAGTGTAAAAGTTTTTGTCCTGAAAAATGTAGGACCAAGACGTCATGTAAAAATGGATGTCCTGTTTGCCAGGATGGGTGGGCTGAGCCATACTGTGAAAAACGTAAGGATCTCATACTCATTCTTTTGATACTATTACCAAATCATTTGATTTTGTCCAGCAGTACACATTCCATTTATTATGTTGATAAAATGTTACCAAGTATTCTTAGAAATATTGCATTTCGTTTACCAAAACTCTGCAACATTGTACAGGTATTTAATGAATAAAGATTTTATTTTGTAACGAAAACTCGGGAAATTAGATAACGTAACAATTCAAAATGAAACATACCCAACTTTTTTCGTGAAAAGGTCAATGTTTATTTACCAAAACTAATTTAATGGCAACATCCTTAAATTCTAAAAAGTGACTAAAACAAATTGGGACGGAATATTGTATGTAAAAAGTTAAACTATTTTGCAATTTTGTCAGCTCTGACCATTTAAGTGTGAACGCTTTTTGCTGTTAAGGAATAATCTATATTAATGCAGACAATTTTCAAAGCATTTTCACTGCATTCTAAGAAAAAGTAAAAATGAGTGAGTTACAGTTGAATCATTGATTCTTTACAGTATTTACATTTTGCAGCTATATAAATGCAATGTTAACTAAAGCGCTCTGTTCTTTTACTTAGCCATTACATGTCAACGACCAGTGTCTTGGAATACACCCCACATCTCAACAAACAAACAGACATACAGCTACAATGAGACCATTCGATTTGTGTGTTCTGAGGGATTTTATATACATGAAAATCAAGAGAAAAAATGCACAAAGAATGGACCGCTGGAACCTCCTTTTCCAAATTGTACAGGTATAGACATTTGATGGACATTTGATAATGTTTAGGTTTGGACTTTTGTTGAATCAAATTTGGAAAAAAGCTATAGTGTATAATTAAACGTAAGATTAAATCGTCGTTATGTAACAGCCTGCATGACATTTATAGTAGGCCTAAATGTTAACATTAGGGTTCATAACTCCGGCATTAATTTTCGTTCAGCAACGAGCTCGAGTGACCCCTTGAATGAAAGCTTATCAAATTGTCTTTCTTCTATTAAACTCTTGTTGCGTAATCTCAGATTCTTTTTTTTGCAAAATGCGTCTGTATTGAACATCTCTGATAATGAAACTAAATATAGGGAATTTCCCAGTTTTTGGAAAGGATGTACATCAAACAATTTCAATTCTTTCTTTCAAATGATATTTCAAATTTTACATTCTAATATAAATGTCACAACAAATGTATACCAAAACGTCTTCTGCACTTCCAACAAGAACTTTAATAGCCTTTTAAATAATATAATCGATAACTCCTTTTAAAATTTATTATAGTTTACAAGTTCCTTTTCTAGAATCACTTTTTTTATGTTAATATGATGAACATGTTATGTCTTATATAACTATTGAGGTCAACAGATCAGTCATTAATTAAAGGATAATATCCCAAAACAAATGAAAATGGCCCTTTTTATATAATAAATCAAAGAAAAACTACGATGCTTTTGATAATTCTAAAACAAGAGTGAATATATATGATACATCCTTATAAGTGTTGATAGCTTGGATTTTTTTTCTTTTTTGTTTGTTTGTTTGTTGTTTCTTTGGGTTTTTTTTTTTGGTTTTTTTTTTTTTTGGGGGGGGGGGGTTGTAATGATTGACGCATTATCAGCGATTTTGTACACCATGTACCAGTGAATATTGTTCTGGTTTTTGATCCTGTCCTTCCAGTGAATAAAAATGAATAGAATGGGTGGACCTTTGTACAATAGACGGTATGTATATAAAGGAATAAGGCAGATCGGACAAGACTCGTTTACATATCACGTGACTTTATTTATCACCACATTCTCACCAGTTTGGGGGAAAATTACCAATCAGAAATAATATCCGTTGATAAAACATCTTACAAACAATGTACTCTCATAAATGAAGGTAAATGACATATAAACCCATGTCAAACACGCTTACTGAAATCTATGTCACGTGGCAAGCGTTGTACCGACGATTAACATTTTGAAAGGTTCAGCGAGTTCAGACCAGGTAAACAACACCAGTTTATAATGGGGAGGACACACTGGACGTTTGCAATTTGTTAGAAGTTACATTTGAGCACAGTGAGGTACATCTTTTTTCCTTTCACATATAAAAGCTTAAGGAGAAAAATGTACCTGAATGAGCTCGTGTTTTTTAAAGGCTTTCAAATATGGGGCGGAGCTAAAACTTTACGGAGAATGAATGTAAACAGGGTATCCCTACCAAAAATAATGATGTATATTTCCCATGTGATTGTTTTTTCTTTGGTAGGAAAGCGACTTTTTAAGAGTAAATATATCTAAAATTAAGTACATGCAAAATAAAAAGAGAAATTTCGAAATCTTTTTTTTTGTTTTGGCCAATTTACTGGGAGCCGTATTTTACATCATCCTTTGGTAAAATTGCTGATGCTACATAAACTATGTAATATTATCATACCTAATGGAAGATTACCACAGATGTATGTGGAGAACATACTTGTAAAGAATTGTAGTGTTGTAGCTTACTTTTGCTACTGTTATATCATTAAACATTTTGAGCAATGTCTGTCTAACCCTTTTCAACACTGTTCTCAGATGTGCACAATCTTTAACTTGTTTCTTTGAATTTAAACAATACAATAGATGTGATGGTACAAATAATAGCAAAAATGTCATGCATATATTTCAATTTCTATGTCATATCGTAGCTTACCATTGTAATGGAGATTGAAAATAACCTACCAAACGTATCGAAAACAAAAAAGGTGTCGAGCAGTTTTTCCGGGTACTTTTTACGTGTCATAAAATTTGCAGAAATAGAGTTATTATGCTACTCTTCTTTTTTGCATCATCGTTTTATAGGGTTTTTAAAACATCCTTTTATAGGGGTTTTTATAAGCAAGGAGTACCAGATAAAAATTTCTACGGATTGCATTTTTATGCGATGTGAAAATCAACCCCTCTAAAAAATAATAAATAAAAAAATCCCATTTAACCGAGTTAAGTTGGCCATCAATGATTGGAATGTGTAATTATTTTAGTGTACTCCATTAGCTATAAAGGAATAATTTATGTTGATGCAAACAATGTACAAAGCACTTTTACTAAAGAAAAAGTAAAAAAAAAAATATCTTTTTATACATGAATCCTTAAAAATAAGTAATAACTAAATTATTGATTTTTGACTATATCTAAATTTTGCAGCTATCTACATGCAATATTAACTAAACTGCATTGTTCTTTTACTAAGCCATTACATGCCAACGACCATGTTTTGGAATACACCCAACATCTCAACAAACAAACAGACATACAGCTACAATGAAACCATTCGATTTGTGTGTTCTGAGGGATTTTATATCAAAAGAAATCAAGAGAAACAATGCACAAAGAATGGACCGCTTGAAGCTCCTTTCCGAATTGTACATGTATAGACATTTGATAGACATTTGATAATTAATGTTTAGGTTTGGATTTTGTTCAATCAAATTTTTGAAAATAGCTTTAGTGTATACTGTTTACAGGGTTATTTTCGCCCTTATAATTTGAAAACAGATTCGTCCCGTCTTGAATTCGCCAAGACAAAGTTTTCTTTAAAGAGAGATAATATGAGACATTGGCGAAAAAGGCGAAAATAAAACGGGAGCGAATATTTCCCTGTATACAGTAATTAAACGTAAGATTTAATCGCCGTTATATAACAGCCTGTATTGATATCATAATACTGTAAAAGTGGTTATTTACGTGTGGGGGAAATTTATGCTAATTACGCTGTTAGCTTGATACTGCGTAAAATATCCCAGCGCGTATGGTAACAAACACAAAACGTAAGAGTGATAAATCACGCATCTGCGTATTTAATACCTACGCGCATTGTTTGACCATAGAAAATGTGTACTTAACCACCATCGTGAATAACCAGTTCTACAGTGTTATGCTCAAACTCATTTTTTTTTCAAGCCAAAACTTAGTCTTTTTTATTAGTAATTTTGCATCAATATTTAATTGTCCAGTTACTTTAAACTTAATAAATCTTGTTGCCATCTGTAAGTTATAAAATGCCAACCGCAAATTTTTTTCTCACATCTTAACAGGCAATCGATACCTTTTTATGAAATTGATTATAGTTTGCAAGTTTCTCTTTTAACGGTGTATTAATTGTGTTTTCACGCATGATTAGTGGGACTTCTTAATCACTTTTCTAACATTAATATGATGCATGCACATATTTTTTCATATTTAATTTTAGAACTCAAAAGACCAAAGATTAAACAAATTTTATAAAATTGTTTAAGCGATAGAAACTATGTAATATGCTCATATTTAATGGAAGATGTACCAAATATGTATATGGGTAATATCCTTGTAAAACAAACCGGTGGTGTAATAGATTCCATTTGCTAATGTTATATCATTAAAAATTTTGATCAATACCTTTCCTACACTTTTCAACACTGTTCTCAGATGTGTACTATCGTTTACTTGTTACTTTGAATTTAAATAATACAATAGATGTGATGGAACAAACAATAGCAAAATATCATATAACAATTAATAAGTCTTAGCTAAACGTTGTAATGGAGATTAAAAATAAACTACCAAACATATATCGAAAACAAAAAAAAGCAGTTTCCGGGTATTTTTTGCGTGTCACAAAATATGCAAACATGCACGAGGTCGCTATATTTTAGCCCTGGAGCCGTTTTATGAAACGTAATAACATTATTTTAATAACAATCTTATTTAATACCCCTAGGGTAACCTACACACAAGTAGGCGAATTTTCGGTTATAATTGCAAAGTGCAGCACAGAGTATATTTTTATAAGCATACGATGCATCGAGATTTTGCAGCGTACCTCAATACAATATTTATTAAAACGCAATTATTTTCTACTTAGCCATTACGTGCCAACGACCAGTGTCTTGGAACACACCCTACATTTCAACAAACAAACAAACGTACAGCTACAATGAGACCATTCGATTTTTGTGTTCTGAGGGATTTTATATGCAAGTTAATCCAGAGAGAAAATGCAGTAAGGATGGACCGCTTGAACCTCCTTTCCCAAATTGTACAGGTATAAAAGTTGGTTATTTATGTTTAGGTTTGGACTTTTGTTGAATCAAACTTTATAAAATTATAGTTAAAAGTTAAGATTTTATCACTGCTGTGTGACAGCATGTATTGCTTTTCTAGTAGTTTGCTCAATTTTTTTTATGCCAAAATTTGTGGGTTTTCCTATTTGTCCAGTTACTTTAAACTTAATAAATCTAGTTGATTTGTTTCAGCCATAACATGCCAACCACCAGTTTCCTGGAAGGCTCCTCATATCTTAACAGACAAAGAGACATATAACTACAATGAGACCATTCAATTTTCATGTTCAGAAGGATTTTTTCTGCAAGTAAATCAAGAGAAGAAATGCACAAAAAATGGACCGCTTAAACCTCCTTATCCAAATTGTAAAGGTACGAACATTTGTTTATTAATGTTTACACAAGGAATTTTGTTACCTATAGTACACTTGTGTACAACTTGAATATTAGCTTTTATCGGTAATTGTAAAACAATTTATATATCTATCCAATTATTTTTCGCAAACTTTAATGCATTTTTTTCAGTAGTTCTTTATACTCTTACATTTGTCTAGTTACTAGAAAAAATTAATCTAGTTACTTCCTTGAAGCAATTATATGCCAGATGCCATGGTTTTTTCCCCATGAGTTCCGGTGAGCAATTGGGAAGAAAACGTTGAAACGGTAATTGATGATATGAAAAACAAAAAAGGTCATGTTCTGCATTTGCCCGGTCCTAATTCCCAGGTACTTTTGATTTTGTCTTAGTCTTATATGGATGCTAGAGGGTCGTTCGTGTAGTTTCTGCTAAGGCCTTTTCAAGTGTTCTTTGTTATATAGTTTGGGACAATTTCCAATAGAAATTTATTGTCATAATAGTTTTAAACTGAGTTGCAATAAAATAATTTGTTGTTTTCTTATCCTTAATGCTCCGCAAATATCTAAAATTTAGACTTGTCTGCCTTTGATTTAAAATTAGAATAGCGGTACTATATTTGAACATCCTCTCTCTCTCTCTTTCTCTCTCTCTCTCTGCATGCTGTTATTTAAATGAAAGGTTTGAAAACAAAATATATAACATATAATATCGGCCAGTATAAGTAGCCATTGAAGATCGTAAACCAATAGCTGAACAATTTACGTGTTCGAAAAGAATTTAAAATAATATTAACCAGTAACGCACAGAACCGATAATGTCTTAAGATATCTCAGAGAAGTTAAAAAACTATCACTCGATTGGAATAAATTGAAATATGCATGGACTAATAATATCGCGTTACAGGATGCATGCTACCTAACACGTCACGTGACGGAGTATTGTATTCACAACGTTACCTGGGGTTAGAAACCACGTGGTGAATTATAATATTCAACAGGTCAAAGTATACCGTTTACAACAGAGAACGCGAACGCAAGAAGAAACAGTTTTTGTCCATTTAACCCTGAGCGCATGTTTGTCTATAATAATTGCTTTCCTTTTAACATAAGCGTCAATATATAAATATTCAACTATCATTAAAAGGAGAACAATAGACAAACATGTGCTGACTATGTATTAAGTCTGTAAAAAAGTGGGCGTTCTCATTATCCTATGGAGATTCAAGAAAATGTAATGACCCTACCTATGAAAACGACTGCGTTCTTTGTAAATATGAACTTTGCAGTTAAGACATTGGCAATTTCTACAGTTAAAAGAAATATGCCCATTTTTGAAATTTATGTTGTCGCAATTTATAAGTCTCCTTAAGTGTAGTCACCCTTTTGCAAAAGATTAGACAATATTTGGAATATACTCTAGCCTTAGCTATTTAAATTCTATAAAAGTTAAAAAAAACATTAGTTCTTAAAAGCCGACATTTTGGAAAGTTTTATTTGATTTTTTTTTAAAGTGACTGTCATTGAAAACATTGTAGCATAATTGCATATTGTGTGTTTTAAATATATGTAGTGTTCTATACCGGTGTTTTTACATTGCCCCCCCCCCCCCCCTTTGCATACTGCATATTCTCTTCCACTGGATAAACTTGCCCAGGTTAGATTCCATCCCTTCGCTTTGCATGTCATCTGTATAGAGCCTTCTTTTGGGCGGAAAAGAATCGCAGTGATAAAGAATTCCCACCTCCGGAATATCATGTCCATATGTTAAGATATGTCTTATGTTACTGTGGAATGCTTTTTACAAAATGGAAATTGAATCAAATGGTTCATTAAAAATTGACGATTACTTTAGTTGTAGTGATAATGGGAGTTTGTTATAATAACAATATAAATTTTAAAACTTTTTTAATACAAATCAAAAAAATATTTTTGTCAGACAGATAGGTAAAATTTATACGAACGTGCTCATTAAATGTCTTTTATCGAAAATTAAACAAAAACTCATGTAGATTATTAAAGTTAATAGAAGGTGAAAAAATGTACTGTAATATAGCTGGGCGTTATTTCCTAAAGATAAAATTAACCCCGTGTTAATATTTCTTAAGTGTCAGCCTTCTTATTCTCTATGTACCTAAATGATTTGCATGACTTTTTAAATGAATCTGATGTTCAAGGTTTACCAACTGATACTAACATGTTTGAAAATAAGTTGAATATTTTTTTTTCAATTTATTAGCTATATTATATGCAGTCGACACTGTACTGTTAGCAGAATCTCCTGAAGAATTGCAAAGACAGATAGATTGCTTTCATACTTATTGCATAAAATGAAACCTGAAAATGAATATCGATAAATCTAAAATAATTATATTTAGCAAAGGTTTGCGGAAAGAAAACATACCTATAAAATATAACGATAACTTATTGAAGTTGTTACTGATTTGAACTATTTGGGAATAGTATTTAGTAGAACAGGATCTTTTAAATTGCAATACAGAAATTAGCCGAAAAAGCTACAAAAGCATTATATGAAGTGTTAAAAAAGGGAGATTTCATAACCTATCAATACAGTGTCAACTAGATTTATTCGACAAAATTGTCCAACCTATACTGTTATATGGATGTGAAGTCTAGGGTTTTTCAAATATTGCAATTATAGAAAGAATTCATCTCAAATTTTGTAAACTTCTACTAGTACTCCATTTAAAACAATCAACACCAGATTTCATGATATATGGTGAACTTGGTCGATACCCACTTGAAGTTCAAATTAAAACACGCATTATTTCTTATTAGTCAAGAATACTTACCGGAAAATATAAAAAAAAATTGCAAAATTAATATATGATCTAGGAATTTGTATGAATCACGAAATGGGGGAAGGGGGGGGGATTCATTGGTATGAAAACATCAAACATATTCTAAATAACTGTGGTTTATCTAATATCTGGATTGATCAAACTATACATAACTCAAAATGGCTAAAGGCAAAAATAAAACTTACGTTGATAGATCAATTCAACCAAAATTGGCAATCTATTCTGCAATCATCCCCAAAAGCTTTAAATTATAGAATTAATAAGGAAGAATTAAAATTTGAACATTATTTTGATACATTATCAATAAAAGATGCAATTACGTTTTGTAGATTTCGAACATGTAATCACCATCTACCCATTAAAAGTAGACGTTGGGCAAATATTCCTAGACATGAAAGATCCTGTGCTCATTGCAATAAGTGCGAAATAGGAGATGAATTCCATTACATACTTAGCTGTAACTCGTTGAAGCAAGAACGCATTCAATGTTTATTAAATACAAATATCAAAATAAATAATGCTATTAGTTTTTTCAAATTTATAATGTCTAGTACAAAACACTGTTCTTTGGGGGAAATTATGTGCTTTTATTAGAAAAATAAATAAAATATACTCCCCAGGTTAAAACCCCCATACTTCACATTTGTATTAACGAGTCAGAGTTGATCTTTTACATGTTTTATTTTCTCTCTCTCTCTCTCTCTCTCTCTCTCTCTCTCTCTCTCTCTCTCTTTCGCTTACGCATACGTTGTCAATTAGTAAGAAATATCACATATTGTATCATTATAATCTCGTTGTACCATTGTACAATGGTGTTGAGATTGAAATAAAATGAATGAAAAAAATATTATTTAATACTTAAGGGCGTTGTTTACTCAGGGTTTGGGTTCTCAAATTCGGAGTGTTATAAAGTTCAATGTCATGAGTAAAATTTGTTCTAAACACAAAAAGCATTTATGAAATGAATAATTATTGACATAACATTCAATATTTTATTATGGAATTAGGCTCAAACAAAAGTAGACTTTAAGCCAAACAGAGGAAATTCGGACTTAATTTTGCAGATTTTGCAATTCTTAAACATTTTTGGCAGTACTCTAATATTTAAAGTTAAGATTCTATATTCTAATCTATATAATTTTGCATATTTTCTGTTGGTTTTACCTCACTTATTCATTAAAATAATCCTATGGCACGAATTGCAAAAAAAAAAATGCTTAAAAACGATAAAAGACACCGTATCTCAAAATTTTGATCATTGACCTCATATAAATTTTATGCCAACAGAATAAGGTCAATATTAGTAGTTTAATAGCGAGCGCAGCGAGCGGCGCGAAGCGCCACTCGCGTAGCGAGCTCTAAGAACCAGTGTGCGCGGGAAAAAGAACGAGCTAAACCTACAGATTCATCAAACAAATTTTTTGTCTACGTCCCATAATGCTCTCTAATGTTTTCACCCGTGGTGCTATGCCAAAAATGGCCGACATTTAACTCGTAATTTACGGTGTCTTGAGGTTTGAAGACACGTTTTGAATACCGCACAAGCTTCGGCGAGACCCAAGAGATTTTTTACATGCTTCCATTCCATCGTATTGAGTTGAGATACGTAAACAAATGATTATGGAATTTAACGTATGACGTCACAGTGATCTAAATTTAGAGGTGGATCAAACATCTGTAATGCGTGTACTAGCTATTTCAGTATAGACTGCGATACCTGCCTCATTGACATATGATTTGTTTTTATTTTTTTTTTGATAGAGAGATTATATATATACTAGCAAGAGCCATGCTTTACTGTCATATCGATTCAATTTTCAGCTAATTTTACATGCATGTATAGTAAGTATGAGTAGGGAGGAAATAAAAAAAATAGGACATTTTGAACTAAATAAAAAAGAATAAAGAGAAAAAATAAACCGTTAAAAAATTATGCAGATATTGCAATGCATATAGTCAAATCATTAAATTTGAAAATGGGAAATTACACGCCTACAAACAGAGACAGGGGGGCACGGATAACCTATGTAATTAAAATACAAAAATAAACGAATTTAAATAAAAAAAATTATGAACCAGGAAAAAAATAAGGTACAAAAAAATAAATACTGTATTCATCGTTAACACTTTTGACCAAATTAAACAAAAATTATATCTTACAGACTAATCAATTCTCTCCAAAAGTAAAGAACGGTTTTAGGGATGCAAGTCTATGTATTTTGTTAGATTTTTTTTTAACTAAGAAATATTATATAATAATCTCTCTCTCTCTCTCTCTCTCTCTCTCTCTCTCAAAAATTCTTTGATGTTAGTAGATAACTAAATAATACTTAGTTGACAATGATGCAAGGGATGTGTAATTCTTGCTCCGCTCGCCTCAACGGTAGCACCGTAAAACATATTACTATAAATGTTTTTGTATCATCTTCATTCAATTTTTTGTAAAATTGGATCAAAAATGGGTAGGGATTTGAAAACTGATAGAAGAAATTCGGATTGAAATATTTTTAAAAAATGTTGCTGAAATCTTAAAGCTTTGTATCTATTTAGTGCCACTACCATTCATAAACTGTATTTCATTTTTTTAAGTGTTTAATTATTTGTAATAATTTCACAATTAAGAAAATCTCAATGGTAGTGTTAAATTTTATGTGATTTGTCTTGATTTTTCAAAAAATATAATGGCCATTTACTCAAAAAGTATGTCATTGACCTACTTTTTTGAAAGTGAAAAATAACACTACAATCAAAGGTCTTTAACATACAATAGATTGTTTTTCATTATCATCAGTGGATTTGTTTTTCATTCTGAGTAAACGTCATCCTTAATGCTTCTTACTCTCGAGATATTTATGTAAATGTTTACTTAAATGTTTACATCATTTGAATTAACTTTAATATTTTTTAACATGTTGATGGTTAGAGTTTATATGCAGAACGTTATCACTTGAAACACTAATTCTTCCAAACATAACAAATCATAAATAAAATTTCTAAATTGAATACATCAAAGGGTTAGGGCATCAATAGATTCAAAACTGCTACATGTCATAAAAATACAACTAATTTATAAATCGTTAGCGACACAGCGAAATGAATGTGAAGACAATACTGATTAATTTCTGTTCAAACTCTCATGAAAGAAGCACCCTGTCTCATTATCACTTCTAGACATCTATCTGCAACTCTGATACAGTATCCCTAATGCATCCTATTTTTTAGGTCACCTGAGTAAACTCAGGTGACCTATTGCTATCTGTTTTCGTCCGTCGTCTTGCGTCGTGCGTTAACAATTTACATTTTTAACTTCTTCTTAAAAACTACAAGGCCAATTGTTTCCATTTTTTGTGTGAAGCATCTCTATGGTAAGAGGAATGTAAATTGTGAAATTGGTGGCTCTACCACCCCCAGGGTGCCACAGGTGGTCCCTAGGTCAGGGGTTCAGGCTCAAGGGTGGGGCCAAAATGGCCATATAGTAAAAATGTATTAAATTTTAGAAAATCTTCTTCTCTACTCCCATAGATATTTGTTAAAAACTAAATACATGGTTATGATGTCCATGAAGCCCTTTACCTAAATTGTGAAATTTATGGTCCCTAGGTCAGGGGTTCAGGCTCAAGGGTGGGGCCAAAATGGCCATATAGTAAAAATGTATTAAATTTTAGAAAATCTTCTTCTGTACTCCCATATATATTTGTGAAAAACTAAATGCATGGATATGATGTCCATGAAGTCTTCTACCTAAATTGTGAAATTTATGACCCTTGGGACAGGTGTTTAGGTCCTAGTGTGGGGCCAATATGGCCATATAGTAAAAAATGTATTAAATCTTAGAAAATCTTCTTCTGTACTCCCGTATATATTTGTGAAAAAGTAAATGCTTGGATATGATGTCCATGAAGTCTTCTACCTAAATTTTGAAATTCATGACCCCTGGGACAGGGGTTTAGGCCCTAGGGTGGGGCCAATATAGCCATATAGTAAAAATGTATTAAATCTTAAAAATCTTTACTCCCACACATGTGGGCAAAAAACTGAATGCATGGTTATGATCTCCTCTACCTAAATTGTGAAATTCATGACCCCTAAGTCAGGGTTCAGGACCTAGCATTTGGAGAGCATTTGGAAAGAGTTGAAAGGGGGGGGGGGGTAAACAGTTAATGAAGTTATCTTCCTTAGCTTGTTCATATGTAATTAATCATTGAATATAGAAAAATAATGAAGCTGTCCATTAAAGTTATTGATAAGATATTGTGAAAGCATTTGAAAAGAGTTCAGGGAAGAGGATTATAACAGTTAATGGAGTTATCTTCCCTTGCTTCTTCATAATGGAGTTATCTTCCTTAGCTTGTTCATATTTAGTAATAAATCATTACATAGAATGTAATTATAAAGTTGTATGATCAAAATAGTTATGCAAATATTTTTATCATTTGAAACAAAAACAGTTTTTAAATTTTTTAAGATAAACAAATAGACTTATTAATAGTAAAGTAATAAGTAGTATACAAGCCACCTTGTTTTAGTTTATCTATGAAAACATATAAACATAAAACCTATTTTGTGAGTTAACATATGTGGGATAAATAAACTGAATGGAATCTGGGCACCTCTTCTATAGTATGTCATACACTCTGTTAAGAGCTTCAAGTCTTGTGCTAAACTATAGGGTTAAGAGTCCTTTCCAAAAGATTTCAGGCAGGGAGGTCATAATGTCATTACATTATTAAAATCTTCTAATCCATTATGAAACTCAATTAAATGCATTTATGAGACTCCTCGACAATTTTGTGTATGGGCTATGGTACTCAGGTGACCGTTAAGGCCACTTGGCCTCTTGTTTCTTGATGCTGTATTTATCTGCTACTATTTATATATTGTTCTAGTTTTGATTGATTTGCTAGAAAAAAAAATACTTTTAAAGTTTAGAGATCATATGTACTAGTAGTTAATATCTAGAAAATATGGAGATTGTTAATGTGCTATTTGTTACTTTAGTTCTTGAACATTTTGCTTGTTAGAGGTCATATGTAGAACGCCAGCATTTGAACAAAAGGAGATAATCATTCTACCAAACGTAGCAGATCATAAATACAATAAACCATACAGTTTGGTTGCAAACAATGCTTTAGCTTGAAAGGATCACAAAAGGCAACATGTCATCAAAATGCATCTTTTTGGTTCATTGACGGCACACCAAAATGTGAAGGTAATGCTTTATTTTGTTCAAAATCACTCCCTAAACGTATCTGGAACTAAGATACCTTCAATATGTGTCATATTTATCTTAATCAAACTTCTTTTTTTAAACCTTTCATTTATCGCCTTTTTCAAACGACTATTATCTAAGTGTTGTATTTGTTTTATATCATTTCTGCTTGAGAAAGTATTTGTATCTTATTTAAGAAAATATTATATAGTAAGCGGTATCTAGTGGTTAAAGAATATTTCCTATGGTTACTACTCATATCTAATGCTTCATTTATATTTGCCAACTTAGTTCTTGAACATTTTGCTTGTTAGGAGTCATATGTAGGACACCAGCTTTTGAACAAAAGGAGATAATCATTCTGACAAACAAAACATATCATAAATACAATAAAACCATACAGTTTGGTTGCAAACAAGGCTTTAGCTTGAAAGGATCACAAAAGGCCACATGTCATCAAAATGCATCTTTTTGGTTCATTGACGGCACACCAAAATGTGAAGGTAATGCTTTACTTCTGTTTAACTTGTATGAAAGATGTATTCCTCATCACATCGACTCCAGAAATCTGAAATTCAGACTTCTTTGAGATTTATACATCTAAACCAACATGTCAATAATATTGTTTTAATAATTATTTCGAATCTACAATGAACAACTATAAATGAACGTTTAAATTATAGTGGCACTTACTAATGACACATACATATATGCATTGTTTATGCTAAATGATTCAGCTAGAGAAAATATAAGTACTTTTTTATGTTACAGACCATTTAATATTGCATGTACAAGATATGTAGTTAGCTAAATGTGGTTAATATTAAAATGCCGGTATATTTTTATGCTTTTAACTGAAATGCAGTGCTTTTTTCGTGTTTACTAACATAGTTCTCAAACGCTTTGCTTGTTAGAGGTAAGATGTAGAACTCCAACACTTCAACAAAAGGACGTAATGATTATACCAAACAAAACAAGCCATAAATACAATTCAACCATACAATTTGAATGCAAACAAGGTTTTAGCTTGAAAGGACCACAAAAGGCGATATGTCAACAAAATACATCGTTTTTGTTTATTGGCGGTACACACCCGGAATGTGAAGGTAATGCTAAATGAATCTCTGTTTAAATTCGTATTAGAGAGGCATTAACTAATTTCATGTAATATCTACGATAAAAATATCTTATATATGTTGAAATATCTATATCAACATTACATTTCTCGATCATAACATGTAATGATTGTTATCAAATCTATAATCCTCTAAACTTATGGCAACTTTTATTAGGGTCGCTTGAATTATACTGTTGTCCTTGGCTCTCATAATTTCAGGGAAAAAAGTACGTTTATTTGGGTTTTGGTTTTGAAATTTACGACCGCCATTGCTATTAAATTTTATTGACAGAATATAGGGAATAAAGTGCTTATTTGAGCATGTGGTTATCTCATTGTCTAATCAAAAAATCTTGTCCGAATTTTTTTTTGGAAAAAAATAAGGTTGCCAAGAAAATATAAATATAATGATATATTTCACTTTTTCTATAACATTTGGTTGCCGCGATCATAATGTGATCCATGAAATAATGATGACATAAGGTTGTCTTCAGTTGAACAGAACATAATTTAAAAGCAGTGAATTAATATCATATTGAGGTTGTGCAAATTGTTTTTAAAGTTTGACATTCTCTTCAAAATTTAAGCACGTATAAGCATGTATATATTGAATATACATGTAGTTACATGTATATTTAATAACCTATTAAAAGCATGTTTGCATGTTCTACATTATCTACATTTTATCCAGCTTTTAGTTTCATGTGGATTTTACATTTCACATTTCACGTGGCGTACAAGTGTTTTGCGTACACGTGAGTTTGTCAAGGTTGAGTTTATGTAAAATTGTATCATGAAAGACCTCTTTTTGTAATAAGCCAATTGCAAAGGAATGCAGCCGTAAATATATGGTTTAAAATTCTTTAAACGTGTCTAACTATTATTCCACGTTGAAACTATTCTGGAGATAGCTTTAAACTCCCGATGCATTGTGAGATGTCTATCGTTTTAATCTATTCATTTTTCTCTAACTCGGGTTTTCGTTTTTAGGATGTGTAAACTACAGTTTATGCAATATGTTGTAATATTGTCCCAACAAAGGAAACAAAAGCAAAGTATCTTAGTTTTCATTTGCCATTGTTACAGCAGTTGACCCTGTGAAGTAGACAAACGATTGAAATTGCTCAGATGAAAGCCAATTTTAAAGCAGACTGGCCTGCTAATTTGGAAATAAATCCCCCGCCGTTGTGCTTGTCTTTGACTAATTAGCGTTTGGAATGTTCAATATGCACTATTCCTAAACGTCATTAAGTGCATTCTTGCAGAAAAAAAAAATAATTCCAAATAATTTGTAATAGCAATTAGGAAAAGATTTTATATATTTTATTAAGTACGTAATTGAAGTTCATTCTGCTATCAAAAGGCAGATAACTATAACCGCGCATACTATGTAGTTCCTGATGTAGTACCTGTTAATTATAATATTAACGCACGTATAGTAACTTTATTGTTGTGTTTTTCCCCTCAAATGAATAATTAATCGGTTTCAGAAAAAGACAATTCTCTCTCAGAAGCAGTTGTCGTGGGGGTTTCCGTAGGGAGCTTGGCTGCGATTGCAGTAATTGTTGTTATTGTAATCATTTTGTTAAGGTGAGATTATACTTTCCTATTTATTTGTTATCAGGTTGTTATTTAGGTCTTTCAGGACATTGAACAAAATAATTGGATTGTTTCTGGGGGGTTTTCATCGAAAAGCAAGTATCATAACAGACTGAAGAACACTTGAGAAAATTTATTCAAGTACAATCTTAAATTCTAAACCTAATTAGATGCCAATATAAAATCCTTCCATGATGTATAATTTTTATGTAGTCTTTGGTTTATATGAAAAAGGAAAAGAACAACAAAGAAACCAGATTCAAAATATTATAAAAACGACGCTTTATCTCTTGATGACATCGACCATCAGTACGCAGAAGTCAACGCAAATAGAACAAAGAAAAATAAAGATGCATCGAAACAAGGTGAGGAAAAAATAATTAAAGTTCGTATTTTTAGATTTTATAAAAACTTTGTGCATTTTTGTAAATATTCCCGTAGAGCAAACATTAAACGAGCAGACAACCACTTATTACAACATGAACAGTCCTGATGCTGATAAGGCTAAGCAAGCTAGACAAGGAGTCTACTACGAATTCTCGCCTGTGTGTCGGCCATCCGGAACAGCGGTTCCTGTCTCCAAGTTCAAAAATTACGTGGAGAGTAAAAAAGGAAATCATGAATTTTTTGCAGAACAATTCAAGGTTCAGTACCAAATAATTCATTAAGCCTTGCTAAATCTAATTACTATTATTAAAGAAATGTTGACTGTATACATAAATTTCTTCTGATAGAAGTTTTATACCGGCCTACAATTCCCTGCAACAGCTGCTGTGGCGCCAGGAAATAGGTCAAAAAATAAGTACAAGAATATATATCCATGTAAGGATGCTTTATTTCAATCTAATAACAGTAATTTACAAATATTCAATTTTTGATTTCAACCAGTATGAATTTGTTTATCTGTTAACGTCTGTTCAAATGTTTTGTAGATGATGAAACACGAGTACTCTTGAAGATTGAAAAGGGCAGTTCAGATTCAGACTTCATCAATGCATCCTTTATACATGTAATTTTTTTTCTTAATTGTAGATATCATATTGTACAATAGCTGAGAACATTACCATTTTCCTTATGTTATCTCATTTTTTAGGGATTTGGTAACGTTAAATCGTACATTGCAGCGCAAGGTAAATACTGTCTTTATTGAAATTTTCGTTTATAAAGGAAGAAACGCATTTGATTCTTAAGATGAATAAAAGAACACATGTACAAATAATTCAGTATTGACATCGTTCTAGGTCCGTTGATCAACACTATAGATGATTTTTGGTGGATGGTGTGGAATGAGAAATGTGACAAAATTGTTATGCTTACCAATCTTTTTGAGGATGACAAAGTAAAATATCTAAGCATTTGCTTATTTTTTTCTTTCTAACATGTAGTATATTTCTATTTCGTTTGTCGAATCTAACGTGTTTCTCAATTGATTTCAAAATGTAATTGTGTAATTTAACTCATTTGGAATATGTATGGTTGTAGGTCAAATGTATTCAGTACTGGCCAGACTCTGATACGATGGATACTAGAAACTTGAAGCTTGAAGTGGTGGTTAGCGAGTCTTTTACAGACTTTACGATTCGCACGTTTAATCTCATTAATGTAAGTCTTGATCAAATAGATCTGTATACAGTTGGGTCTTGGACAATACGCTCTTAAGAATATCTGGGACATTTTGTGCGGATACTCTAGTTTTTTTTATATTTTATCAGGGAAAGGAGCGCAGAACAATACGACAATTTCATTTCACTGCATGGCCGGATAAAGGAGTACCGGCATATGCCTCGTCGCTTGTTCACTTCCATTCTAAAGTAATCCATACACCGGGAACCCTAAAGGGGCCTATGGTTGTTCACTGCAGGTATGCTGATAACTTGATCGATTACCATGTGAAAGTTACCTTTTTTGGTGCCGCCTTTTGTCGTTGTCGTTTCCATCTTTTGGTTTTTTATAGAGCTACTGCCCAACATCAATGCAGTGCATGTGGGTGTCTTACAAATCATCAGTAGAGTTACTGAACAATAACAAATGGCCTCTTCTAAACGAAAGGTCCATTTGCGTTTAAACCATGAGCTGCGAACAAATATAAGGACCTAGAAATTTTGTATTTGAATAAATAGAGAAATATTAAAATATCTTTTAAAAACAGCAAAGCTCAGCGCTAAACTTTATAAAAATATGTTAAACAAACATCCTCATATACAATATTTGTTCAAATAAAGAATCAAGCCACCATTCAACACTGAATTATATAAAAAGAATCTTAAATACTAGTACTTGCAAATTAACGATTGTTTGTATCACTTCGCATCCTGTTATAATATAGATTATAGATTCTAAGTGTTCAGGCATAACCTGCACCAATGATGGGCGATGCCAAGTTCTTAACAAGAGTAGGTCGGAAATAAATTATCACAGTAAACTATTTTTCCCACTTATTAGATCACTAATAAGCCTCCAAATATATTAAACTCAAATACGTCCCTACAATTAATGAGCCCACGAATCTGCAAACTTCAAACAACAGATTATTTGAGAGAAAGTTTTAATTGTATTATTAAAAAAAATACATCGCTTAATTGGTAATGTTACAATGTAATTATATTTATTAAGAAATGAACTCAATGTCTACTCAAGTAATACGAGTATAACCTGGGTAGACATTGAGTTCATTCCTTATAATTTAATTTTCTGTAATTCACTGTACAAATTAAGTGCATTTTACTTTTAAAAATGTTATTAATCTGTTCAAAATTTAAACGTAACGTCTAGCGGATTAGTACGTTTTTGAAGTTGGTGCATTGTGACGTGTCTTGTGACGTGCAAACCAGGTTATACAAATTTATCTAAATTTTTCTATCCAATCAAATGCCGCGTTACAACCAGAATTAAATCATTTTGGTTTATATCTAAAGTTGTTCACACTGAAACAATTTTTCAACAAAATATCAAGAAGCAGTTGATGAAAACTTTAAAAAGCGTAGAAGTGTTTTTCTCTATGATAAGGAATTAATTTTTTTAAGCCATGTGGTGTTGAAAATACGTAAAGATTACGGAAGTAATTCGGATTAAAATATATTGTTAAATGTATGTATTTAAAGCATATGTAACGTATGCTTAGTAATGAATTTCTCCCACATGAATAAATGTTGGTTTATCGAAAACATATAATGAATAATTTATTACAAATATAGTTTTTGGTTGCTTATTTTAATTTTATCTTTGGATATATTCTTTAAAAAATAATCGAAAAACAAATTGTTTATACTTTATATCGGAATACTTATAATAAGTATTCAAGTCTTACATATTGTATTTAAAAAATCATTAAAATCTTAAGCTTTAGAGGTTTGATAAAAAATCCGTTGATTTTTTTCTTTCAATTCTTATTTTTATGTTTCCTACATAGCGCTGGAATAGGTAGGACTGGTACCTTCATAGCATTGAACTACCTTGTCCAACAAGCCAAAGAATTTGGATACGTCGACGTGTTTGAATGTGTAGAGACTTTGAGACGTCAACGATTGAACATGGTTCAAACTCTGGTATAGTATTATATGTTCTTTGATAATAAGAGTTGGAGTACTGTGATTAAAACGGTAATTTTTATTATCTATAACTTCCTTGTTCGTTGTTTAAACTTTGTTTATTTAAAACAGGAACAATATAAGTTTTTACACAATGCAACTCTGGAGGCTCTAATGTGTACTTCATCAAACCCTTCAACTTCAAAATTTCCTCAGATATACGAAGATTTGTTCAAAGTAGATGCCGAAACCGGAAAACGAAATATTGATTTGAATTTTGAGGTAAGTAGATGTATTTCATTATGATTTTTTTTTCAGAGCATTATTTTGCAACAATACAAAATACTAAGATATACAGTGGTAGTGTCTGAGGTAAAAAGATAAAAATGGTGAGGTTAGATAAAATTTAACGTTGCCTTGTCAAAATACGAGTTACATCATTGATATGCTGTTTATAGTTTTTAATGTCTTTATTATAGAACCTTAATGTAGCTTTATCGACATTACCCGAATCCGCTTACAGCTTGGCCAAAAACTCTACAAACAGAAAGAAAAACCAATACAGTAATATCTTACAAGGTAAATCATCCTATTAGTACATGTAATACGAAGGTATAGCATCCTATAATTACATGTAATACGAAGGAATTTATGAACCAACGAATTGATTTCAAATATCTTAAACTTCTCATAAATTGGTTATTTTTGTTTAGTTGATTCTGAGATGCCCGAGATTCGGGATGAAGAAAACAACCCTATTTACATCAATGCAGTTTTCTTACCGGTAATGTTTACTACAATGCAAACTGTTCGGAAGGATTACAATTGATATAATAACGTAATACTTACGATATATATATTTAAATACATAATACATTTGCGGAAGATCGTGGCACCGTGTGCTTGATTCAAGATCACAACAGATTATTCTGTCGTTGAAATATGAACATTTAAAATCTACGAACCTACCCGAGCACTTGGCATTAAAATGAAGTGTTTTCTTTCTGATATTTTCCGTAAGTCTCGGGTATTCACTGGCATGGCAAAGAAACCCTCAGTAGTATGTGCGATTAATTTGAAGCCCCTTGTCTTCCCCTCATTATAACTGAAGGAATTTTGACTGAGCATTAAATATGATACTGGTCCATTAATCATATTTGCAAGTCTAATAGAAAAAATATTCTTGTGTTCAGTTTTTATCCCAAGACACAGTCTACATATGTAAATATCATTTATACATTTACTTAGTACTTATCACTAAGCGACACTGTTTATTTTTACCCGCACATTATGCAAGCTTTAATTTTAGATTCAAACTATCTTGTGTGTCACATCTAGTAAAGCGATCATGTGGATGGACTTGCTTAATATGGTATAAGGAATTGTAGTAGAATTCAAACATCTTTAAATGACTTATTATTTTGACTATCTATATATATAGATGTAAAACACATATAAGTAACATGAATAATATATCAGTTATTTTCTTTTCACAGGCCTACAAGAGTAAGCGTTCTTTCATAGTCACACAGATGCCTCTCAAAGACACAGCTGTAGACTTTTGGCGGCTTCTGTATGAACAGCAAGTATCAACCATCGTCATGTTGAATCAACTCGGCTCAGACAAACCTAAAGAGGTACAACATATAAATAAAAAAATATATTTTTGTCAACCCAATTTTTCCATATATATATAATATACATGTATAAGCATTTCCAAGAGAAACATCTTACTAATTTTGCCCAACTTTGAGCTTTGTTGCTACAGGTAATTTTACCCAATACAAGTACCTGAATCAAAATAATTCCAATGAGCCCAAGTTCATTTGCAGTGAAATAGAACAAAAATATTTTTGTTCACGATATACGAAGGTTGTTAGAAAAGTTCGCGGACAAGTTCGATTGTGAGCGGACTATTCGCATGATACCAGTGAAAATTTTCAGTTTTAAACTTGACGTATTTTCTAATAAATTTGTGAAGATTTGTTTTTTTTTTAAAAATGCACCACAAAAGATATACAGCTTTCTTATTATAATAAGATATGCTTCACGGAACATGTCAGCTTTTGGGTTTTTTTAATATTTTGTACGCATTTCTACTTAATAATAAAATGTACCATGTAAACTGATAAAAATAAACGATATTTCATATGATGTTAAAATAACTTATAAAGGTCATTTTGTCAATTAAATTGAAGAATTTCTGACCATTTTATCGCCGAATATAGACGACCCGCGTATGAAAATTAAGAAAACGTTAGCGTCAATGGACATTCTGGAGCACCGGACCTTCATTAAATTTTGTATGCAAGCAGGATAATCTCCGATGAGACCAAAAGGTTTTTAAATTCTGCTAGAGATGGCCCACATATGTCTAGGACAATGGTTTACAAATGGAATCAGATGTTTAAAGATGGAAGGACTGACATTTTGAGCTCTTGCTGCAACCCCCCCCCCCCTCCCATCAATACAATCCGGATCTTAGACCTATGGATTTTGCTTTATCGAAATTTAGACAGAGATTTTCGGACCTAAATGAGCTACGATATGCCACAATAGACATTATACAAAATCTTGACAAATAATGGTATGAAGGTGCATTTTATGAATGGGAAAAATGACATAAAAAGTGCGTGGAACTGAAAGGTGTTTATTTTGAAAAAGAGTGACAGGTTTGCCTTTCAGTTGTTTGATGTCACATGAAGTCTTGGAAATATGAAATGGCGCTCTGTAAATCTAATTCATACATATCGCTGTATATTTTGAACGAATTATTAAAATCATATGATATATGCATACTTATTTTCAATTGACAGTCATTTAATAAGGCACACGTCATCCTACAAAGTACACAGTAATTTTTCCGTAAATCACTTTGTCTACGAACTTTTCTAACAATCCTTGGTTATCATAAATCTATAATAATATATGTTTGATTTACAATCATTTACTTTATGATATAGATTGCTGAAGAGGTTACGTTCGATCGGTTTTTTTCTTCAGTTTAATATCAAATCATTATCATTTGGTTACATTTTTCAGAAAAAAAGTTCTTACATAAATGTGTGAAATTATAAAATTTTGTAATTACTACTAAGAATAAAAAGGATACTGAGCTACTATATGCATTCATAATTATCTAAATTTTTATTCTATAAATCCTGAATTTATACTTTTCTTTACACTGCACAAAATAAAATTATTGAAGAAAACATGGGTAATAAAGCTGCATGGTAAAGATCAAAATATAAATAATTTGCAACATTCTACAGTGTCACATTGGTATAATTTCTTTGTTTTTGAAGAACATCGGGAAGTATTGGCCCGTAGATTTAAATCCTGTTTCTGAGTTTGGCCCTTTTCGGATCAGTAAAAAAGGCTTAACAGAAGGGAAAGATTTTACCATAGTTGACCTTTGGTGCCACAAAGAGGGACAAAACGAGGTATACGTGTAGTGAAAATCATATACTTGTAAACGAAATTAACGCCTTAGTAATAACATGACTTATGTTAAAACTTTTTTGACCGACCAAGGCAACATTAAAGCTTGATTGTTCCATAATGTAATAAATTCGGTTAATAAGATTGAGTAAGATTCAAAATGTTGTCATTTATTGAAAAATGAGGCAATACTTGTTTATGGAAACAATACATACTACGTCAAAATTGGCTGGAAGACCCACAAACTGTTGACTAGGAAACAAAATATATGAGTATAAAACAAAAGGGGTCTCCAAGACACAAAAATGTTATAATTAGTATACATTAAAAAATACAAACTCAAATGAATACTATAGCAAAGGTAAAGTCTGGATATAAATTATTTGCAGGATGAGAGAAAACTTCGACTATTTCAATGTCATTTCTGGCCAGATTCTTCGACTGTTCCGACTTCAGTTTTGGCGTTTTTAAAGTTGATCAATGATGTGGAACTGCATCATGACCGGAACAACTCTGGTCCCATCGTTGTCCATTGCATGTGAGTTCATGTTGTGCTTTCTCTGAAACAAACAGTTTTATTATTGTCCAAGTAGAGGATTTAATGGCACTTCTTAACACAGAGCTAAATGGTAATTTCAATATGAAGACTTTGAAATCAACAGATATTAAGATTTGGTTTATTGTTGGTTAAAAATAATCGTACAAACATTCACATGCTTTATTTATAACTTGTTAGACTTCTTCAGTCGTTTTTTATAATTATTAGAGTTCTAATTATGTATATAAATATATATTAATATGAGATATTTTACAATTATTTTTAGGAATGGGGCCGAAAAGAGTGGGTTGTTTTGTGTCATGCAAGTTGTGTTGGAGAGGATGAAAATTGAGCAAGATGTAGCCATACATCACGTGATTCAACAAATGCGCAGTATTCGACCGAGCATAATTCCGAATGTGGTAATTAAGATTTTTTAAAAGATATTACTGAATGTTTTCTGAATATTATGGACAATAATTTTTTATAATTATTAACTAAGCTTAGGCTCATATACAAGAAGATAGCATAGAGCATTATTTCTCAAACCATACGGGATGGTCTTATATATTCTGTCTTCTTGATCTAATATGTGTAAACCTTATAAGCAAATGACAAAAGAAGATGCATACACAATATAGCTCTCTGTTAAATTATTTTTAAGAATTAAAGAACAGATTATTTTTAATAGAAACACTTATTAATCGAATGTCAAGGAAATAACATAAATATACCTGCTTTAATTAACATTCACCTAAGTCTATATATGGGAATAAACACACTCTTAAATATTCATTTATGCAATTCGTGAAAGTTTTATTTGTAAGCGTTAACACATTTTTATACCTTTTTCTTAGAAATAATGACTTAACATAGTGCTTGTTTTTTTTAAATATACACAATTATAAGATATTAAACCATCGAGGATTTTTTAGCATCAATAAACTATGCTTTAATATCGGACCAAGCAACTATATGTACATGTAATAATACATTGTAAAAAATAAGGCAATTTGCATGTAATTTAGCTGTTGTTAATCACACACACACACACACACACACACACACACACACACACACACATATATATGTTGTATTGTGTAAACAATTTGTTTTCCACCCATATATATGTATTGTTTTGTTTTTTCAGGAACAGTTCAAGTTCTGTCACGATGTGGTTTTGGAATTTTTGAAACAGTTTGATGATTATTCCAACTTCCAGTAGACATTTATGGAGAAACTTGTTTATTTTGCTGGAATAACGTTTATGAACGTAATAAAAGGGTGCCATTTACATACACTTTTTTCTATTTTTATATGGGTATAAATTAAACGAATATCGCAAATTCTTTGTTATATACAAAGACGATTAAACGTGTTAAACATGCATGCAATTTTAGATATAGCTGAAGAAGTATTAGAATATTTGTTTTGATTGAAATGATTTTTTGTGGTTTTAAATTATTGCAAGTGGCGATTTTTCTCTACCTTTTATCTTTCACCTAAGTAAATGAAATGTTTAAAACATATATTAATATGCATATTTTTGGAGTTGATTTTTAATCAACTTCTCTCTGCAATTACTCGCACTGAAAGTGGTGTGAATCTGTGCACACATTATTCATTAAAAGCATAACATAATTTAAAAAACAAAAAAGTTACATGTACCTAAAATGCATGAAATATTTACACCTTAACAATTCACAAAAAGACTCCTTTAGTATTTAAAAGAATTTAAAAACAAACCGTGGCACAACAGGAGTAATGCCACAAAGTAATTACAAATAATTTAAATATAGAGGGTCAGTTAGCTATTCTTTTTAAATAAAAGTTTTTCTTTTATTCTGCGGGAGGGGTGTCCTAAATAAGGCTTATATTTCATTTTGGGCGACAGTAACTCATTCTGGCAGATTCTTTATTCAAAAATTAAAACTGTTGCCATTCATTTCTGTTTTCTTCAATATTTGCTTAATAATAATTTTCTTTTATTTGCTTGAAGAGCAAAATACTTAAATTGGTAAAATCTTATGATAATTTTTCCAGAGCTTTCCTCTTCAGATAAACTGTAACGACTGACTCTGAATCAGGATTTTTTAGACATTGGTCAAACACTAATCCTACAAAAAATCAACTCCTTGAAGTAATTTCTCACTTTGCTTTTTTTTTATTCATGTGAAATTTTATAATAACTAGTATATAAATTGTTGCACATTGATCTAAACGGTTTATGATTTAAAAATAATACCCAAAATAATACACGAGCATATACTAGGACCATGTATATTTTTTTAACATTAAGAATGAACATTAGATATTTTTATTATTATTATTATTTTCTTTTTTTTTTTGGGGGGGGGGGGGGGGGGGTCTAAAACTAATTCGATCATGTATGTTTTCTTGTGTGTGGTATAGAATCACGTTTGTTCACAGAATGTCAATATATTGAACATTCACGTGTAGTTCAGCTTTTTTATCCATTGCGCAATGGTATATTCTGATACATTTGTTTATTTTTTGTTACTACTATTATCTGTTTCTTTTTTGTCTTTGGAGAAATATATCCTTCAACACTTAACTTGTACTCAGTAATATATTTAAATTTTAATACAGTGTACTTTACACCAAGATATTATGTTAATAATCTTTAACGATAAATTAAAAATATGTGACTCAATGATAATTTGATACTTATGTATGATATTTTTAAAACTTTTTAAAGTTTTGTAAATGTATTGCATTTAAAGAAATCTCAGTATTACTGTCAACTTTTTAATAACTTTGTATTCTCTACATATATACTATGTGAGCGATCAAACATTACAATATACAATAAATGTTGCTTATGTGATCCTGCCTCTTGTTATATATCTTCTCGACAATCTGACAACTGTTACATACTCGAGGAAATAATATATTTTTCTGTGTTTATCAAGCAATTTTTCCCTAATCAGTTGACTTTAAATTTCGTATTTTATATTTACATATTAATTTCAAACGTGTGTTTCAAGTTTAAAATATATCAAAACTTTAACACATATTTTATTTGTTCATGTTCTTGGTATTACAGCTGCAATATGACTTACAATTATCCTTTCATTTTTATTTAGTTTCACAGATAACATGTCATCCCCCAGTTTTCTCTGATGATCTACACATCTCTACGGACAAACAGACATACAACTATAACGAAACGATACGATTTTCATGTTCCGAGGGATTCTTACTGCAAGGTACTCCGGAGAGAACATGCACAAGAAATGGACCACTTCTACCTCCATTTCCATATTGTACAAGTAAGGAAGTTTCATATTTTTATGAGAATATTGATCATTGCCTAGTTAATGTAATAGACCTTTAAGAGATGTCATTTCAAGCAAAAGTTAAACCACCTTCTTTTGATCCTTCAAATTATGAAAGTTCTCACTAACAAATCCTAAATCTGTTAATTTCTGGTACCTTTCTTTAAATTAATAATTTCAGAAATATCAGAACTTTGAATTATTTCTTATTAAAGAAAATATTTTATAACATCTCTAAATAAAGTAATTTCGACAATTCATCTGTTGCTAGAGTACAGAAAGATAAACAAAGACGTCATTTTTTAAATTAGTTCTAACCGTTTTTCGTACATGCAGAATTCGAAATTGTTATGAAATTAACTTCCTACCTTTCCTTATTACTATCATCATTGTCTTGCTAATGAGCATCTTTCAAGAGTTGCCATGGTCACTAAGCAGAAATTAAAAAAAAAATTGGTTATTCCATTTCATTCAAAATCCAAACGCCAATCGTTGAATTTTTAGTGGCTCTGGTATGAAGTTATGAATGAAAGTTTAAAATCGTTGGGTTAATTAACAAGCTGTAAAATAAGGAAATTTTAACCATTTTGATGCATATTTGAATGAGTCTTATTCATGTATATCCTATAATTCTTTAATATTGATTGTTGAGGATCATAGTTGGAAGCTTAAGACCAAGCTCCGTTGTATATGTATGTTCTTAACTCTCGCGCATGTTGGTTTCTCCACCAATTTGTTTTCCTTTAACATAACAAAACTGAACATAAACAGTTTCTAGCGTTTGTCATTTTAGGTCTAAATCTGGAAATTCTTTTCAACATTCAAAATGTAAACATAAACATGACCTGAGGTTTGTTTGCATAACAAAGAATTGTGAGCTCTGTATCTCGCTTATAACTCGACGACTGGCACTCAAATTGTGGTTATTATTACATGTACAATATAATAAACAGCACGTCAGAGCGTCAATTAAGCGGTTGCCCAAGAGTTACAACATGGCGTCATAATACGAACATTGTTCGTTAGCATTTACAGGATCTTTTCGCTACTATTAAAACAAACAGCCCGGCGGACAATAGGAAATTAGCGGTGATACTATTCAGACTGGTTTTTCATTCATCTCCAATGTTGTCGATCACCCATAATCGAGTTCCGTCACCTTCATTGGGCGGTGAATCCGTTATACTAAAAATGGCGAAATATCATCATCTTTGACGAAAGCCGGTGTTGCAAATTATTTGTTGATGGATGTCACATAAAAGGCACACATTAGTTTACAGTGGGGCCTTAGATATCCGGACGCCAGATAACCGGACGCTTCAGTTTACGGACGATTTTATTTTGGAACAGATTTTTTATACGTTATTTTGTCTCATTTATCCGGAATTCCGCTTTCCGGATCCGGACGGTCTGTTTTTAGCACAAAACACAGTTTTACTATCAATCTTGCTTCATTTAACCGGACGGTAAAATTTCATGAAACCCCGTTCAATACAAAAGAAAGATTACACAATTGAGTTTCACACCTTTTTTATGTGTTTGACCCTCATGAGTAGCTTGTATAAACACTGACTCCCCAAATCACTTTCAAAATTACCGACAGTGCTGGCCAGACAGGATTAGTCACGCCTCAGAGCACGTGGCTTGGATATCTTAACCTGTGCACCTGCCAAGTGACCTCGCCTAAGACAGGTGCTTACTAAATCAAGAAAAATGTTTTATCTACCTATACAAACGTTATTTTAAAACGAATTGTCTCATAAATGCCTAGTTAGATTAAGTCAAAACCGGAAGTAGAGGAAGAAAACAAAATGAAAGCATGTCAACTCATCGGAAGTGCATTGGTGGATCATGCAGTTTTCCAGTAAACGTTAATTTTAACAATAAATCTGACTTTGAATTGAAATTTTAAAAATAATTCAAATATTGTAAAAAAAAATGGCATGTGTAGAAATAGATAGTTAAAAACATTACGTACAAATCACACTTGGACACAAAGAATTTAGCTAGATTGGGTTATCATTATAGTCCGGTTAATATTTACTGACACAAAATAATAATATAAAGCGGGGTTCTTTATATTTAAAAATGTTCATTTCAACGAACAACTCTATAATATGTTGCTATTTAGTATGAAAGGCAAAAAACAAAACAAAACATGTATCAACACTGGGAGCCATTGTATACAAATACATTATCATTTATGCCAACAATATATAGACGCATTTCAGATATCCGTAAGCTTCACCTATCCGGACGATCGGACATGGGAACGAAAGCGTCCGGATAACTGAGGCTCCACTGTAGTTGTTTTTATGAAAATTGTAATAATCCTGTGGTGAGCCCCCTATTTCGAAATGTTACCTGTACAATTCACCTGCAACGAGCCTCAACTCACTGGACCTTTAAAATTATAGCCAGTCCGTGCAAAAGTTTGGACACGGCAGTCCACGGGGAAGGACGCAACCAAGACTTCTTCCGTTTTTCATGTACTAGTCCTGGCACATTTTTACTTTGCTTAAAGCATTTATTTATTATGCCTATGGTCTAGCTTCTCTGAGGTAAGCCTTATTTACATCATAATTATTGTCCTTTTAATGTTATTGTTTTTTAAATGCAGTAAATGTCTTAAAACATCCAGTTACGAAGTTTCTCGGCAATTTCAACTTAAAGCTATTCACGTTTATCATTGAATATCTATACCAGCTGTTTACCTATGTTTAGCAGTCTTATTTATGGTGGTCCGTTTATGTCTTTATGTATATGAATGACATATGTTCCGTTGGTCTCATGTTAGTAAGTGTAAAGTATGAGTAAGTGTAAGTGTATCCACGTGTAAAATAATGCATGTATATCATGTATGTAATGCGTAACAGAAGTTACGAGTAAGTAAAATGTCTATCATTGAGACACGAAGTGTTTGTGTATATGCCGTGTTAGTATGGTGACCACCTTGTGACATAAGTATGTATTTGAACAATTAACAGGTCTAACGTCTAAGTCTTCCTGGTAGTTTCCTGGTGTATTTCACGTATCTACATCGTAGACATCTTCGTCACTGAATGGAGCATCAGCCTCCTACAAGACCAGCACCAGTAGAACCATATCTAAAGGACAGTCTCACCACAACCGCCATACACGGATCATCAATCTAATAAGCAGTGATTGCCTCCCATACCGGATACATGGACAAATCATTGTTTCACTCATGTATTTTATAATTCGGAACAGTAAACCAATATGAATCATTTATGTAAAATCAGTATATCTTATCATTTGAGGGTCGGGATCTCCTATTATCCTTAGGTCACTTGGTCATGTGTGACAATGGAAAAAAGAGAGAATGGCACATATAAGGAGAACTTTAAGTTGACAAAAGTTTTCGATTGGCAAGGTATCGTAGTGAGAGGCGACATCGGACGATAAAAAACTTGCACCTGTTGTCTTTAAAGTTGGTGGTCCAAGAGAGATACCATCTGCACGATACAGCGATCACGTTCTTCAACTCCATACCAAAACAACGTATTTTAACATTAAAATACTCGTTTATAAGGCTTGATTACCAAAAGACGCTATTAAGTAAACTAATGTAAGAATAATGTCCTCAATGCCTTTAAGTCCAGATTCCGATTGGAATGAAATAATAAAAAAGGTTCCTGAATAATTTAATACCGACTGCCTTCTGTACTCCATTCTAAACTAGTTATTGTTGTTATCTTTGTCCTCCAATGTACCACAAATGTCATCAGTAAATTAATTGATCAGATACACAAATCAACCTCGTACTAATAATGCGTATATAACGCTAAACAGAAGAATCGTCAAAATAAACGTTTTTGTATTTCTTCAGAAAAAACAAGAAGCTGAAATTCTGAGTTGTTAGTAAAATGAAAATAAAGATCTTGTGATTGTGGATGTTACAGGATAACCTTCTTGGAATCTAAATTTTGTTTGAAACATAAAAGCCTCAGTTTTTATATTCCAAAGCATTTTTTTTAACTGTCCTGCAATATCTACAAAAATTCGAACTTTTTATTATTAAATCTAATTATATAAATAGAGGGGTTTCTATCATGTATTTTTTTTCAACATATATCACATGTCAAAGGCCTGTCTTATCCATTAGAGGTTCTCTTCAATTGTCCACGAATCTACTCCAGCAGACATTTTCTCACAATGAATCAATTTCATTTTTCTGCACTCCTAGGTACATTATACAAGGACACACAGTAAAATAATGTCACCAAAATGGAGACTTTAAGCATGACCTTCCTTTCTGTACATGAACAACATGAAACATACATGTTGAATTTCGCAGACAAGATTTAAATTTATCTTAATTACAGTGGTGTTTAGATATCAAATATGCGTAATGATATTTTTTAGTCATAATGTGTATATGTATATGTAATATAAATATGTAACTATCTAGGTAAAGTATTTAATGTTGTTGAGTTTAGTTTTTGTTTCAGTGATGTGACATTCATATAAGCCTTAATTGTTGTGACAACATCAACACAATATATTTCAAGGTGTTATTACTTTATAACTATTTTGGGAAGTAATCTACAATTCAATGTCTCGCTTTTGTTGTCTTATCTATTCTTTTTTTTACTTAAATTAAGCTCAGAGGAAACAGGAAAGTGCATCATTTACCGTTGGATTTTTGTCCGGAGGTGCAGTTGGTATTGTTGTAGCTTCTTCTGCCATAATTATCATCTTCTTTTTAAGGTATGTGTGAATGAAATATAAATTTTAAACATTAAAATTTGTAGTTTTTGAAACTCAATGGTATTAGTTGCTATATTATCAGCTTTATATTTAGTGAGTTTTTTCTCTCTTATATTTCTTGATTTTATGCATTATTTCAACAAATTTATTCAATTATTTTCAAGCGCGAACAAAATAGATTTTTTTTACATTGTTAATTTCTTTCTTTTTTTAAAGACACTTTATATTTGTGAAATGATGTTAAATGATGAGTTTGTTTAAACTGATTAGAATTCCTCAACATCAACTTTTTTCTTAATTGATTGATATACTAAGCAAGTATTTAAAAGACAAAATATCACGTAAAGACGGGATGACTTAAATTCCAATTACGGAGAGTATTAAAGAGATCTATCTCATTTTGGCTCTTGTTTTGTTCTTTTATTTAAAGAAAATACTGCTAAATAATACGGAAATTAACATTCTTTTACTCGTTTATGTATGGTTAAAAAGATATTTTTTAAAAAATATACGATAAAAATTGGGCATGCATTAATGTGTCCTAGACAGGATAAAACAGGAAAAATCAATGCATTAAACATAAACGTAATAACCAACATTTCGTTGAATCTTTTTACCTTTATATGAACACCGAAAAACATATTATTTATTATTGGATATTATTTAGAAACATATTCAAAATTCTAGACTGCGACTCTGTAAAAAACAGAAGAGAGAAAATGCATGCTATGAAGAAAGAATTCGAAGTCATCAAATAGATGATAAAGACCATGAGTATTCTGGAATAGAATTCCAATCAAATGACAGGGATGACCGCGATACCATTACCGAACCCAATCCTAACGTCTTAGAGCCCCAGGACTCGGTCAGTGATGGACACTATACAGAAACAAAATTCATTTCTGACGACAAGGATCACCAGTACACCGAACTGAATGAGATAAAGATGAATCGATTAACGGAAGCAACTTCTAATAGATCGGTTCAACTTTAGAATGTCTCAGTGCTCAAAACACAATGGAATGCCTTTTTTTATTATTATTATTTTCAGTTTTCTTATACAAACACAATATTTTCATATATCGCTTATTTGTGATTACATTTGTGTGATTTATATTATGATTTAACACAAATCCCTTTTGATTATCAAATATGTGAATAAGAATACTAAACTAAGTTTAGTTTTGCTAAGATAAACATACATATTATTTGTTATCAACTCATGTCTTGAAGAATGATTCCCTTGCGAATCAAATAATAAGTATCAAACATTTAATGTGTAGCTCTATGGTCCATATGGTCTACATCTGTGTCCTATTGACTGCCTTAATGATCAAATTGTACATAAAT
This sequence comes from Magallana hongkongensis, assembly GCA_016163765.1. Lineage (NCBI taxonomy): Eukaryota > Metazoa > Mollusca > Bivalvia > Ostreida > Ostreidae > Magallana > Magallana hongkongensis. The sequence continues at coordinate 51,642,917 of WFKH01007768.1, read as the reverse complement.
TATCAAATTAAATTCCATAACGGTTATGCATGTACTTAGAATTAATTAAAATCTTTTTTTATTTTGAGATACGATAAATGTTATAAAGTGGCCTTGATCGGCTATCTTCGTTATACTATCAATTTTTTTTAACTTTAGTATATAGCTTTGAAATGGTTTAGATTCCGGCGATTTTAATGTATAAAAAACTTAGATATGTTAGCGTTGATTTTTATTAATCGAAGAATCCCTATTTTGAAGAAATATTTCCTAGATTTTTCAACAAAGCTCATCTTCTAAAAAATTAATGTATAGTTGTAAAAATGACAAAGACGCCATTCGGTCCTCTTTACATGTGGATATTTATTTCAAATTCAATCACAAAGGTCATTTTTTATTTTTCTATTATACTGATATGTGCACCGACAATGACATTGTCATTTTTCTTATTTGTCACATATAGAAATAACCAAAATCACAACGCATCTTTTAATCTGGTGTTTTGTTTTGAACATTATTTTGTTGAATAAATCAAGA
>WFKH01007768.1:51622709-51638165 GCA_016163765.1 Magallana hongkongensis | reverse complement strand
TAATCTGGTGTTTTGTTTTGAACATTATTTTGTTGAATAAATCAAGAAAATTTGATTTTTAATATTTTTTTTTAAAGTTCTTGCCCAAAAATTATGCTTGTAATAACATTTAAAATTAATCGTAGGTAACGTTAGATATTTAGATTAAATTTACAATTTTATTATAAACTAATGCATAATAAACAATTTGCTTCTTATGATATACAACGCTAGTGCCATATAATGTTTATACTTTAAAAAAATGTATTACATACATTTGTTAGCGTGTTATTATTGTTCCTGTTTAACATGATGGTTGTTTACAATTATTGCATATTGTAATGAATTCTTATTTAATACTTTGTAATGATAATTTATTGTTGCACATATCTTAACTTTTCTTGATTAAACAATTGCAATATTTATTCAATTATCTAGAATAAATTCGTTTTAACTCTAAGAATAAATATACAAGTATTTATACTTTTATTGTTGTATCTAAATTTTAAACTAATCACAATTTTAAAATATATACGTGTTTAAACCAATTGTACAGAATTTAAGTGCATGGGATTCTTTTTGTTTTAAGTTTAGTTTGTGTAACTCAAGGAATTTGTTCATAAAAACTACCATCTGATAAATTGAATCCAAGGAAAATAAGCAAGATGGGCGTATCGCAATGATTCTGATTTTAAAATAAATTTATTCTCTGACATAAGTATTTTTGAAATTGTTTCTCAGAGAAATTTTCAAAAAAAAAAACTTCCGAAGTTTTTTAAGAGTCGCGTATAATAAATATTAACTTACACAATGAAAATGTTTTATACCCTTTTATTTAAGTATTTTGATAAGCACCTTTTTATTTTTAATTTCCCACACTTTAATCCGTAAAATTTATAATGAAATCTGTACCTGTTATGTTTCCTTTAAATAACGACTCTCGAAGAAAACTAACAACTTTGTCGTGTATTTAGTAAATACCCGAACGTGTACCGTACGGTTTTGCTTCACACATATTTGAGAACATGAAATGGTTCAAAATATGAAAGTGATGATCGCGAGTGTCTGTGATTTGTTTGAAATCATCGGTAAGATAATGGTTGGTACATTATGAATCATTTGTTATGAAAACTTGGCTGATAAAAAGTGTCAATGACACTGTGATAGCTCACCTGTCAAAAATTCGTAGTACTCATTATACGAAAATTGTTACGAGAATGAATGATATTCTACGATCAACAAATGTCTATAGATTGATAGAAATCATTACTGGATGATCACGTCCATTAAATTTAAAACACATGTTCGAGATCGTCTTGCCATGTGATGGCCGCCATTACTGTTTACCAAGTCGCATGTGTCTATAAAAAAAACATGCTGATAGCGGCTTTTAATCACAAAAATGATAAACACCACCTATCTTCGTTGAAGTTTTGGTACTTTTTAATATTGTTCTACATAATATTAATTACTGGCACACGTTAAAACTACTTAAAATCTATTATTAATTCCACTATATAATTCGATTGGGGATGCAGCATTTCCGGTTTGGGAATGTCACCAATTCAACGTCATCTGTGTAAAACGTCATCAGACTATATTGGTGATTTATTTAGGCTCTGAAATTAATTCATTTACCAATTCCATTTTCAAAGGGGGAGTGTATGTATTGAAAATGATAACCAATGATTGTTAATGAATTAAATTCATCTGTTAAAATTACCGGTCTTTTTCTTCTCTTTTCGTTTATTGTCATGCATTAAAACTCATTAAATCAAACCGTGCTCGGGTACATTACAGAATTTTGGTGCCAGCGGTTGGATTTAACGCCTTTGAATATTTTTTTAAATGACGAGTAGAGGACCTTTGAGTCCTGTTTCCAATGCACATGGTTTAAGTCATATGCATGATGCATAATGAGAAATTGTCCTGTTAGGGCCGACAATCAAACCTAGTTCATTCCATAATAACGATACGAAATCTTAGGTTCCCCTAGTGGTGAAGTCAAAATCAAAATGATGGAGATCAATCCGACTTTGCCAGCAGGGATAAAAGTAAAATAGATTCTAAATCTGGAACTTTGCCCCTGTCTGCAGTTCAGGATCAACTCGATGAGATCAGTGACAAATTTGTTAATATGGTCCAAGATTAGATGTCAGCATCTAATTGTTATACAGAGGGTAGCGGCACAGGATCTCATGGCGAGAATGTGTGTACGTCTAGCTCTTCAGCAGCAAGGTTACAAAATTTTAATTCTCAAGAAAGAGATAGCTATGTTGATGACTCGATGTACATTCCGAGAGAACGTAGTTTTTCTGGTTTCAACGAGACTCGTAATCATGATGGTAACCCACCGTTGTGCGAACAGCAGCGCAACTGGTTCTAGAAATGAAACGCAAGATAGTTTGTTTCATATACATCGTGTACATTTTGAAAACCCGATCCTTTACAAACAAAAAGTCATAGAAATGTATGTGCAGACAATGATATCCCTAGATTTCAAGTTTCTCACAGCCCATACTACAATCCCCGACGAATTTCCAGCAATGTGGGCGGAACAAAATGCCTGCAAATTATGACGGAAAAACTTCCTGGTCTGATTATTTCAGTTTGAAATGATCGCAGAATAAAATAGATGGGACAATCTTACAAAAGTCTGTGATCTTCCTACCAGTCTTAGAGGTGAACTCAGACAGTTCTTAGCGACATCAGTCCTAACATGCAGCGAAATTATTAACAATTAGTCAATATCTTAAGTCCCGATTTGAGCCCCGAAATCAGTTACAGTTGTACCGCGTCAAACTGAAAAATAAAGTCAGAAAGCGCGGAGAAAAACTGGAGGATCTGGCCCATGATTCTATGGGTCAAGTGCCAGCTAAAGCAAGCCCCAAAAGACCACACTAGTTAACCCGTTGTTTCTCGTTAACCAGATGCTTTGTTTGTTAAAGCCACTATATTCGGCATTGATGTTGAATGTCTAGTAAACACTGGTTCTACAGCTACTATCCTTCATGCTGACAAGTATCTTGAAATTCCTGAATAAGTACGCCCTGAACTTAATCTCCCTCTAGTACCTTGCGGATAGCTGATGGGAATCTTGTAAAACATTTCGGTACAGCCAACTTTCCACTTGTTATAGACAATAAAGAATATGAGCAGTCAGTCATTGTTGCATATATTGATGAGCAGTTTGTTCTTGGGTTTGATTTTCTAGCAAAATACAAGTGTACAATTGACGCAGCAAGCAATAGTCTTCAGATTGGTCAGAAACCTATCTAGAAAAAAGAAAGTTTGAGAAGTGAATCAACTTGTAGAATACAGGTATCAGAAAACATAGTTCTTCCCCCTTATAATGAAACAGTCATCAAAGGTGATATTGTGGGAGCAACTACAATGATTGAATGTGTCCTGGAACCCTGTACTGAAAAACTGGCCCAAAAAGGAGTTGTTGTAGCTAGATCTCTAGTTGATATTCAGCAAAAATCTGTCCCCTTGAGAGTGGGAAATTTTACAAATCAAACTGTTACTGTTCACAAAGGCACTTTTGCTGCAGTGGTGAGAAATCGATCATATAGAAACTCAAGATCTGAATTCAGAAAGTTTTTGTCAAATTAATCAAAGAGCCACTGAGGTGACAGAACCTAATTCTGACATTCAAGAGCACCTGGCTGACCTTTTAGTCTCCTCCAACTCTGGTCTGAATGAGGAACAAAAGTTAAAATCAAGAATTTACTTCTTAGACACAAGGATGTGTTTGCACAGTCCAAATGTGACATTGGTGTCACAAACATCATTCACTGGAGATTCGGCCCAAATTAAGCAAGCTCCACGGCGACTGCCTATCCTGAAAAGAGAAGTAGTGAAAGATGAAATCGACAAAATGTTACAAAATAGAATCATAGAACCCTGTACGAGTCCTTGGGCTTCACCAATCGTCTTGGTTACCAAGAAAGATGGCTCCGACAGGTTTTGTACCGAAAATCGTCGTCTCAATGCTGTAACTCACAGATTCATATTCCCTTCCCGGAATTGATGATTCCCTTAAACCCCTCTTGATTTACAAAGCGGGCTTTGGCAGGTTCCCATGAAAAACAGTGATGCCGAGAAGACATCATTTGTCACTAATGTTGGCTTATATCAATTTAGAGTGATGCCCTTTGGTCTTTGCAATGCCCCTGCTACCTTTAAACCCTTATGGAATGCGTGCTCAGTGGCCTAAATTTTGAAATATATCTTTTGTACATTAAAAAACATCATAGTCTTTTCTGAGACATTTGACCAACACATTGATAGATTATCAAGTGTTCTGGATAAATTGCAGAGTGCTAATCTCAAGATTTCCCCTAAAAAATGTGGTCTTTTTCAAAAGGAAGTTTCCTTTCTGGCGCACATTGTAAGTGCAGATGGTATATCAACTGATCCCGAGAAAACCAAAGCTATAGAATCATGGCCTAAGCCAACGTCTGTCAGTGAGTTGAGAAGCTTCCTCGGTATTTGTGGCTATTATATGCGTTTTATCAAGTCTTTAAGTGACATTGCAAAGCCCCTTTTTTAAAGTCACGGAAAAAGATTTTGTGTTTGTCTGGTCTGAGGAATGTCAAATCTCCTTTCAAACCCTCAAAGATTGTCTTACAAGTACACCTGTACTTGGTTACCCTTATATGAAGTTAGAGTTCGTTTTGGATACTGCTGCAAGTGCTTTTTGCATAGGTGGCGTTCTTTTTCAGATAAAGGATTGCAAGGAACGAGTGATCGCCTACCTCAATAAATCCCTGTCTAGACCTGAGCGAAATTACTGTGTCACTCGAAGAGAACTCCTTGCTGTTGTAGAGAGTGTGAAACACATCCATCATTATCTGTATGGCAGATATTTTACTATCAGGACTGATCACGGTGCCCTCAACTGGTTAATGTATTTCAAGAACCCTGAATGTCAAATGGCTCGCTGGATGGAAGTTCTTTCAGTAGATGACTTTGCTATTTTACATCGTCCTGGAAAATCCCATGGCAATGCAGATGGTCTGTCCCGACGTCCCTGTGGAGAATGCCAGTACTGCAAAAGAAAGGAATATGGAGAGGTTGATTCCACACAGCAAAAAGAATGTTATGTTGAATGTGTATTTTGAGGCACAAAGAAAGAAGTCCTATATCTAACACAGAATATCTTGACCAATATAATGAGGTCAAAGGTCAAATAACAGAACCTGATATTTCATTGTCTGATTCTTGGCAGAGTTCGCAGAAAGCTGAATTAAAAGCTTCTCAGCTCAATGACCCCTAATTTCAGTTGTAAACAAATGGAAAAAATGTTCCACTCGATCTATATGGGAGGAAGTCTCCCACATGAATGTAGAACTCAAAACTTACTGGTCACAATGGGATCATCTCGTCTTATATGATGGTATTCGCTACCGAATTTGGAAAGACACCAATTTTGATTTGCATATTGCACAGGTTGTCTTACCTTCATCTTTGCTGCGTGAAGTGTTCACTATACTGAATGCAGTCCCTGCAGCTTGTCATTATAGTGTCCTTAGAACTTTACATAGGGTTCGTCAGAGATTCTATTGGCCTAATAATAAAAGAGATATTATACAATGGTGTTAAGAATGCCCGGCCTGTCAAATACACAACCCTGTTGTCCAAAGCTCAGATGAGACAATTTTTGTTGGTGCCCCATGGAGAGAGTGGCTATTGACATATTTGGTCCCTTACCCCGAACAAAAGCAGGAAAAATTTATATACTAATTGTGTGTGATTACTTCACTCGCTGGACAGAAGGGTTTTCCTTAACAAATATTGAAGCTTTTACTGTTGCACAAACCTTTGTCTTCCAATTTATCTCTCGGTTTGGTGTCCCCCGTCAAGTGCACACTGATCAAGGCACCCAGTTTGAGTCTGACCTGTTTAAAGAAATTAGCAAATTATAAGGCATAGACAAAACCAGAATTACTCCTTACTATTCCCAAAGTGATGGCTTGGTCGAAAGATTTAACAGAACTTTAAAGTGCGTGTTAAACAAATATGTTAGAAAACACCCGAAAGACTGGGATTTATACTTACCCCTATTGATGTTAGCCTACAGATCCCATTAGAGTACAAGAGAGATCCCCAGTTTACTTATGCTGGGAAGAGAAGTTGAGCTCCCTGTAGATTTATTATATGGTCTTTATGATACCCCCAGATTCCCTGCTGATCCCTACAGTGGTTATATCAAAGAGTTACAAAGCACAATGTTTGAGTACATGAGTTAGCAAGGTCACAAATGTTAAAGGCCGGAGCCTGACAAAAGAGAAAGTATGATCACAATGTGAAACAATAACAATATAATGTTGGTGATCTTGTCTTTCTGAACATACATAAAACAATTAAGATGCACCCTAAATTTTCCAGGAACTGAGAGGGTCCCTATACAATTATTCAAGAAATCTCTTTCCTTATTTATGAGATTTTCAGGGGTATCTCAGGAAAGAGGAGGATTGTACATCACAAATTTGGCATACTTTGGCAGGAATAAGCTGGCACTCTTATATACCTGAAAGAATAAAATAATAATAATAATGGATTATAAAAATTTCCTGCAATTTTTGTTACAATTATGGATGGAAAAAAATATACATTTTTTTTCATACCAGTATCTATATTTTTGCAGATGTATCTGGACTGTAGACTTTGTACCTGGTAGTTCCCATCTAGACGACAGTTGTCACGCCATTTTCAGGAGGTGCATGAGGACCTATTAGAGTGCAACATTTGTAAATACACTCTTCCCGCAACAAGAAAATACTCGATGGGACAACACATAACAAGACGGTATGAAGGCAAACCACTTACGTGGACTGTGCGAAAAAGAGACACCTTCCGGAATCCTTGGGCTTATTAACCCGAGTTCTTAGAATACCGACCGAGAAGAATTGTCTCCAGAAGATCCCCTCTCAAGTCACCCCGTAAGTCTCCTAGTCGGCCTCATGTTCACCAAAAATCTACAGATTCTCATTCATCCCCTGTTGGCAAGACTCCTGGAGGCCCATCTACGCCAATCATCCACTACGATCTCCATCCCTTTCTGTATCACTCGGCAGTCCCATAGAGGTCGATTTATATAGAGTTAACCCTACTACCCCTGAGATGAGTGTGTTGGTGAGCAGCCCTTTACCTAGTACCATTTCCTTGCCATCATCGAGTCAACCCAAGGCCTTGATTTCTTCATCTTCTTGTAATTATTCTGCGGCAACTTCTTTGCCATCTGGGATTGTCAGTGCCAGCGATGATGCAAGCTCCATGAGGATGAGAGAACTTCCTAAAGTTGCCCCGGAGACGGCCTCATCTCCAGTAGATGTTATTTCTTCTGTCTCTCCTGGACCAGTGTTCTCCCTCACTGAGAAAGACGAAACTGATCATCTTGACCTGTTCTCTATGCCGGAATTCGATTTCTTTGATTTGGATCGTCACCTTCAGACTGGCTTCTCCACCCAATAAAGCTCAGAAATCTTCCCTTTCTGCTAAACCAGCTGTTGAGCCTTCTCTCCCTGTTCCAACTGACCAAGCCAAACCAGTCTCAGTCTCATCTGTTACTGTGTCTACGACATCCTTCAAATCAACTGCTGCAAGGAAAACCACTGTCAACATCCCATCATACATTCTCCACAAAAGTGAATCATCCCCTACATCATATCAGACAAAGGATCTGGTGAATGATCCCCGTTTTTTCTTCGCCGGAGCCCCCCGTTTTGAAAAGAATGATTCCGTGGCTTGTTTGCTCCAGAGCACAAACCTGGAGGCCCGACGTCAGGGTGGCCGGAAGTTATGGCTACCTCTGGGTTCCTATGCCATCGAGAGGAGAGAGGAGCTGCGTTTCCAAGATTGAAGACAGTACTGTCTCACTAGTACCATCTGCAGAAATCCCCACTATACTATCAAAGATGCCAAATCAAACAAAACAAAAACATGCTGATAGCGGCTTTTATTCACAAAGATAATAAACACCACCTACCTCCGTTGAAGTTTTGGTACTTTTTAATATTGTTCTACATAATATTAATTACTGGCACAAGCTAAAATTACTTAAAATCCATTAGCATAATATTTAATACCACTATAAAATTCGATTGGGGATGCAGCGTTTCCAGTTTGGGAATGTCACCAATTCGACGTCATTTGTGTAAAACGTCATCAGACTATATTGATGGTTCCGCATACTGTATCAAGTTAAAATGCTATATAAATACGCGCGTTCCCGCATTTTGGCAGAAGTGGAATTTGTGCTTTTATATGGAATCCGGATAGGGCCATGTTGTTTACTATCGCATCATCGCACAATCGACATTTGCGTGCGATGGTGCGATAATGCGATGACGATGGTGCGATGGTTCGATGACGATGAAGCGATGGTGCGATAGCGGGATGACGATGATGCGATTGCGCGACAATGCGATGACGATGGTGCGATGGCACGATGAAGCTATAGCGCGATGAGGCGATGGTACGATAGCGATAACGCAATATAATTCGATTTTATAACGCGATGATATGATGGTGCGATAGCGATGACGCGATGCTCCATCGTGCCATCGTTTGTTTTCTGTCGCGCTATCGTCATCGCATCATCGCACCATCGCTCCATCGACTTTCTATAAAAGAATAATTTTTTTTAAATTTGTTATTCAAGCTAAGATTTATCGCCCAATAAAAAAAAACCGCCATTATTTCAAAATGTTTGATTGTCATCATATCTAAGTAACTGCAAGCACGTTGTACAAGGAGAAAGGGGGTAAAGAAAGACTTAATATTTGTAACGGGCTTTATTTGAGTATAATAAACAAGCATTCTGAAAATATTGCATAAGCAATGCATGTCACCTTCCGGTTTTGTATACTGCTATTTTCCTAAGCCACACCCTCCCCCAGAAAAATGGCTATATAGTAGATTTTCTACCACGGAAAGCTGGCTATCTAATGGGATTTTCTCCGTTTTATGGTCAGATTATCCCCACTAAAAGCCGAATTTATAGTATGTTTTCTCCCCTTCCATTCCGGTCATGGTTTTTTTTTTTATGGCGGACCATTCCGAACGATATATACTTTGCAACATCTGAAATAAAATTGATTACTTATGAAAAAAGGGTACTAAATATTTTGTTCCGTCAAGAAATTAACTGGTCAATCTTGACAAAATTCGTTGTGTATCTTTTGAAGAGGGAGAATCTCAAAAATTGCAAAACATATTCCTTCCACTGAATCGATTAACTCTATATATTATACTCCATATAAAAAAATAAAATGTATGACTAACTATTTCCAATTGTCCAATAGTGTTCATTATATTGTTTCAGTGATCACATTATAATCTAAATTTTAAAAAAACTGTTCGATTTTTAACCCTTAATTTTATCTGCAAGCTACTCAAGTGAGAAGATGTACAAGGAATGGTACTATTCAGCCACCGTATCTTATTGGAAATGTACCTTGGACAGTTCTTTTTATTGTTGCTTTTTATTTGTTTATTTGTTGACGTGTGTTTGCTTATTTTAAAATACATTTATGATTATTTTTAAAAAATGTTTTGAAAGTTTAGACATGTTAAAGTATTTATTGCTTACTATTTTTATCCGCAAATCACATATATAAAAGTCATAAAATTTCGATTTTGCTAATTGTCCCATTGATATTACTCCCACTGACTTCCATTAAATCATTACATCACACTCCACATAAAATTTCAATGTATGACTGACAATTTCCAATGGTCTAATAGTGTAATTAGTTTTGTTTATAGATTAAATTTTAGTCTACATAAAAACTAAGAATCTTAATTCTTCATGTATTTTTCATGCTCAAACATATCTTAATATAATTGCTAATTCGAATGCAGATTGAATATTCTTGTTGAACGTATTTTTTCTATAGCTATAACATAACAATCACTTTAAACTTTATATTCATTGTTATTTATTTGTCAAGTTTTATATTGCATGCTATCAAATGTATTGACAGTGTGGTACAGCAATACCAAATGTTTCGTAACTATTTCAAAGAAATTTCTGTTGTAAAAAATAATAAGCAAATAAACGCTTGAGTAATTGTACTAAAAGGGATTTTGCTTTTTTTCAGTTATAACATATCAGCGTCCTATATCATCATGTGAACTTCATCTTTTCTCAAATCCATTTAAACAGACGTATTATTTCAATAAGTCAGTTTCTTTTTTCTGTTCCGTTGGATTCCATCTGCAGGGATCATGCAATAAATATTGTACGAAAACATGATTTTCATTATGGCTTGCCTACTTGTTCAAGTAAGATATTAAAATAACAGTTTTATTTTATTTATTTTTTTTTTTGATTTGTACAAAGTGCAAATGAATAATTCATAAATGCATGTGGATCACTGACGGCATTATAATTAGTAGTTCTTTAATCTTTATTATCGTTTTAAAATGAGTAAAAAACTACATTATTTTTGTATATTACTTTATTTTCTCTATGTTGTAAATTACAAACAAAGAGATGGAATTAACTAAACTGTCGACGCGAAAGTAAACCCAGGATTTAGTTTGGGTTTACTTTCTGTTAGGTTGGGTCTGATCGGTACTGTACGTATGCATTTTAGATGTTTTGTTCCAAATATAACAGTTGGTTTGAGGCCGCTCTTTTGACGCATACGTCAATTTGTTTCTTGAAATGTAAAAAGCATTGAAAACACAAGTCGGTATAAACACATTAATAATAAACAAAAACAGACATTATACATGTATCTGCAGGTATTTAACATCTTTTATTCAAACATGTAACACATTTTCTCTTTATTATTCAGTCAATTTAACTCTGATAATCTAAATGGAAGAGAAAGTCAATTTTGAAGATAAGGAGGGTCTGCTTCACACTTCAGTGCGTAAAGAGGACCCCAAAAGCAAACCTCGAGTAAACACAAAGTAAAACCCCCAGTGGACATAAATGTTTAAAAAGCAGTCCAAGAGTAAAACCAGAGGAAGTCTCCTAACCGACATTAATTTTGTACGAAGTAGTATTAAATCTTTATAAATCAAAACCTGTATGTCATTAATTTGTGTTTTTTTATAATATCAGAGGGTCCTAAACCTAGAGTGAACGAACTTCTAGAATTATTCCTACAAGTATGTTCGACAAAGAACTTAAAGTGGGTTTTTTTCTTGAATAATGTGCGATTTTTTGTAAAGTAACTGTACGAGTTTTTATATCTTATCAAATCTAATAGTGCAATTCATGTACACTTAACAACAATTAAGGATTTGGAAAATAAAATTTCAAAATAATATTAGTGTAAAGCTTGTCTTTTCTTAGAAGGCTTGTCAAGCAAAATCAAATATAATTTTTGGAAAGATTGTCATACTCTTTGTTTTAAATCATCAACTAAAACACAAAAATATGTCACACATATGTAAAAAAAAAAAAAAAAAAATAAAATACTATTTTTTTGGCTGTTTCTAAGGTAATTAAAACTTAACGAAAATGAAATACTTTCCCTCTTTTGTATAATTCGGTATGTTTGAAAATTCCTTAAACACCAATGTAATCAATTTTATTTTATTCATTCGTCAATGATAACCAATTGCAATTAATAATGTATTAATTAAGAAAACTTTCTCAGGTTCAGGTGAGCGTTTAGGCTAGTGAGGCATTTGTTATTTTAGAATTGTGGATATTTTGGAAATCGTGTAAAATGGTTCTTCAAATCGTGTACATGATACAATATCAAAAAAGAATGTTTTATCATTCCATTACCCCGATTAAAATATACATACATAAATAAAAGCTATAGTTTTGTATGGAAGTTATTGCTTCCATCACGTTTTGATGATTTTTAATAAAAATACACATACCTGTGAAAGAAATACAGCTGAAATCGATAAAAGGGAAAATATCCAAGATAACTTCATTGACACATTATCATATTTACTCATAAAAGTTCACAGGAACGAAAACAAATTTCTTACGGAGATTTATAATGGGGAATGTTTACATCTGTTCACCATTCGGAACTCACCCGGAATACCTCGCACAATTTTTCTCCGTTATCATTCGGGCTATTTCATGGCTGATGCAATGCAAAATCCCCGTAGACTTTCTATTTTGGGTTGTGTATTGAAGTCTGAAGCGGCAGGGGGGGGGGTCAAAACAGATAATCTGTACATTTTTCATATGAGTGGATGAACGTAGTTTGAGCACAAAGGTATTTATGATTATCGAAATATCAAGCGAAAAGTGGTGGAAGCAAAAACTTGGGACAGAGTATAAATGAGTCATTCATAGATAAACTGAAAAACAATTAAACAGCAAAACAAATCTCTAAAAGAAGCTACCTTACGTCTTAAATAATTAACAGTAGAAAATAAAAATGTCGACCAAGTATAATAAAGATTTTATTAAAGATTCAATCTATATGTGAAATTTGTATTATCTGTTAAGATATTCGATTTCAAACTGTACTTACAAAAACCTGTTTTAAGAGCTGTTTTGTTTCATTTTAGACATAACTTGCCAGAGACAAACCTTAAAGACATCAAGTGCTTTACAACTTTCCACAAATACACTCCAGCAGACATTTTCTTACAATTTATCTATTTCATTTACCTGCACTTTAGGATACATTCTACAAGGACCCACAATGAAATAATGTTGACAAACTGGAGATTTTGAACATATTTACCTACATGTGCAGGTGTAAACATAATCCTGATTTCTTTTTTTTTAAACCTAAATTTTATTTTCTGGGTCGTTTTTAGAATAGTTTATGAAATATGATAACATATTTTGAATACGGATATATACATGCTCTCGATTACTTTCAATTATTTGGTTTGTCAGTAAAACAATTAAGGTTTTTTGATTTTCTTATTTTACCATATGATTAAAAATTTGACTACATCAACCATTATAGGTTTTTGGTGAGTAACACTTCAGCAAGGATTAATACATGTAAATAACTTAAACGTAACATATTTAACAAAGCTAAACATTATTGAGTACTTTTTCATTTCATATAAAATGTCAATATTAGCTTTTCATATGTTCATGAACGCGTGGCTTTTCTTACATTTTTAGAAATCCAGAGCACACAGATATCATTATCCGTCGCCTTTTTGTCAGGAGGTGACATTGGCATCGTTTTACTTTCATCTGTTATGATCGTTAACGTCATGATATGGTAATTGAAACTAGTTTTGCAATAGAAAAAAAAAACAATGAATGTTTTTTGAGTAGCATATGTAAGTGAAGATATTATCTTAAAAATTAATGCTCAAGTTTTAGGTTAATAACTAACCAAGAGATACCTTTTGATTTCATCAATATATATTTGGAAAATAATTTTGATCAAATATTCCAGACGGCGACGCAATTTGCCAAAGAAGAAAGGAAACTCTGACTACGAAGAAAGAATCCACCAATCAGACAACAAAGACCACGAGAACGCTGCCAGTGGAATAGAACACATTTTTAATGTCAGTGACGGTGACTTTACAAATGTATCTTCAGTTTCTGAAAACATCAACCCCTCCAATACAGTCAGAGATGGACATTATGAAGAGACAAGTAATTCGCCTGACGAAAATGTTCACGAATATACGGAATTGAAAATGGTTTAGATGAGTCTACCAAGGGAGACAACTGAAAATAGGCCAAGTGATTCCTAAACCGTGTACAGATATATGCGATCAAAATGCGCACGACTCTAATTTAGAAAGGATCCCTGGTGTATCAGGTGAATAAATGAGAGCAGAAATTAATTTATCAACATTTTCAATGCTATTATATGCAGCCCATAATGGCGTTGAAATATTTACTTTAAAAACAATATCAAATTAACGTATATAATAACAATAAATCAAAATAGTTGATCACTATGAGAACCATACAATAAATAATATAATAAAAATGCCATTTTTTTCCTTTTCACTTATTTCTTCTTTGTAACATTGCAACTTTTATGAAGGCTTCTACCATGAATTCTCTGTCTTGTGTTTTCAAATAGTCAAATGGTCTGGTTATTTTGAGTTTTGTTGAATCACTGCAGTGGTAGTTGATTTGTCTTCAAGAATGTCCCTGTACTGGTCCCCAGTCATTTCCAGCACAGTGAATGTCATCTTACCAAATAAAAAAAACCAAGATAATATATTTCTTATTAAAAAGAACTGATCATAAAAGCTATTCTCATAATTTTAATGAAATCAAGCTTTTTTCTGACGAAGCACCATATTTGGAGAACAAAGAAGTTAACAATTTAAACTCAAGGGGGTTTTAAATAAAAGTAATACTAGCATATAAGATATAAAAAAGAAAATCATTTAAGAACATTTTTAATTGTAACATCCAACTTAGAAATACAATGCAAGATCATTGCACTTCTTTTATTTAACAAGCATTCATGAAAACTGAATAAACCATGTAAAATTTTCTATTTGTTTTATTTATAATTAAACTTCAACACAAACAGTATCATCAGAGTCTACATGTACATATATATGCATATAATTGGGGAAGTCAGTTTAACAAATAAATGTGTGACTGTCTTGTGTATGGTACATGTATCTAATGTCCACTGAGTCTTCTGCAAAGTATGTTGCGCTTATTAATGCCCTCTGTCTGTCTCATTTTCCTGAACAGACAGTTGAGATATTTGCGGTTGATCAACTTTTGGTGGTTCCATATAGTCGTCGATATCTTCATTTTGAATAAGACAGATATTGTGCAAAATACGAGTGCACATGATAATTTTAACTGCTGTTTGAATACTGAGTACATCGAGATGATGTAAGCGTCGCAATCTGCCTTTTAAAAGTCCAAACGCTCTTTCAATGACTACCCTATTGGCAGAAAGCAGGTAATTGAAATGTTTCTGTTCTTGCGACAGATGTCCATTATCACGGTAAGGCGTCATTAGCCATCGTCTTAAGGGGTATGCTCCGTCTGCAATGATGTGGTTTCCGTTACAGACCTCTAAGCCATAGTTCCACAAATCAGAATTCCTCAAGACGCGGGCATCGTGACAACTTCCTGCATATCCACAGAAACAGTTCAAAAACTTTATATCGGAGTCACAGGCTGCTTGTAGCTGTAATGAATAATAGCCTTTCCTATTAAGACTGGGGATTTCAGTGGGTGCTTTTATAGAAATATGATTTCCATCAAGTGCCCCAATAACTCCCGGGAATCCGTTTCGTTGATGAAACTTGTCAATGGTTTCTTCAAGTACTTCAGCATGTGGCCAGTTAATAAACTTTGACTTCAAATTATTTAAAATAGTGTCAATAATCCGGTTTCTGCACACAACAACTGATGATTCAGCTATTCCAAATCTGTCCGCTATTCTTATACTGTCCGATCCACCAAGGTACCACAACGTGACATATAGCTGTTTTTCAACAGATATTGGTTCCCTGCCTCCTTGTCCCTCAACAACAAGTTCGTGACAATCCTGCAAAAAGCCTTTTATTGTATCGAAA
>WFKH01007768.1:51590080-51622609 GCA_016163765.1 Magallana hongkongensis | reverse complement strand
TAATCTGGTGTTTTGTTTTGAACATTATTTTGTTGAATAAATCAAGAGAATTTGATTTTTAATATTTTTTTTAAAGTTCTTGCCCAAAAATTATGCTTGTAATAACATTTAAAATAAATCGTAGGTAACGTTAGATACTTAGATTTAAATTTACAATTTTATTATAAACTAACTCATAATAAACAATTTGCTTCTTATGATATACAACGCTAGTGCCATATAATGTTAATACTTTAAAAAAAATGTATTACATACATTTGTTAGCGTGTTATTATTGTCCCCGTTTAACATGATGGTTGTTTACAATTATTGCATATTGTAATGAATTCTTATTTAATACTTTGTAATGATAATTTATTGTTGCACAAATCTTAACGTTTCTTGATTAAACAATTGCAATATTTATTCAATTATCTAGAATAAATTCGTTTTAACTCTAATAATAAATATACAAGTATTTATACTTTTATTGTTGTATCTAAATTTTAAACTAATTACAATTTTAAAATATATACATGTTTAAACCAATTGTGCAGAATTTAAGTGTATGGAATTCATTTTGTTTTAAGTTTAGTTTGTGTAACTCAAGGAATTTGTTCATAACAACTACCATCTGATAAATTGAATCCAAGGAAAATAAGCAAGATGGGGGTATCGCAATGATTCTGATTATCAAATTAATTTATTCTCTGACATAAGTATTTTTGAAATTGTTTCTCAGAGAAATTTTCAAAAAAAAAACTTCCGGAGTTTTTTGAGAGTCGCGTATAATAAATATTAACTTACACAATGGAAATGTTTTATACCCTTTTATTTAAGTATTTTGATAAGCACCTTTTTATTTTTAAATTCCCACACTTTAATCCGTAAAATTTATAATGAAATATGTACCTGTTATGTTTCCTTTTAATAACGACTCTCGAAGAAAACTAACACCTTTGTCGTGTATTTAGTAAATACCCGAACGTGTACCGTACGGTTTTGCTTCACACATATATGAGAACATGAAATGGTTCAAAATATGAAAGTGATGATCGTGAGTGTCTGTGATTTGTTTGAAATCATCGGTAAGATAATGGTTGGTACATTATGAATCATTTGTTATGAAAACTTGGCTGATAAAAAGTGTCAATGACACTGTGATAGCTCACCTGTCAAAAATTCGTAATAC
This sequence comes from Magallana hongkongensis, assembly GCA_016163765.1. Taxonomy (NCBI): domain Eukaryota; kingdom Metazoa; phylum Mollusca; class Bivalvia; order Ostreida; family Ostreidae; genus Magallana; species Magallana hongkongensis. The sequence continues at coordinate 51,621,438 of WFKH01007768.1, read as the reverse complement.
TCATTATACGAAAATTGTTACGAGAATGAATGATATTCTACGATCAACAAATGTCTATAGATTGATAGAAATCATTACTGGATGATCACGTCCATTAAATTTAAAACACGTGTTCGAGATCGTCTTGCAATGTGATGGCCGCCATTATTGTTTGCGATATCGCATGTGTCTATAACAAAAACATGGTGATAGCGGCTTTTAATCACAAAAATGATAAACACCACCTATCTCCGTTTAAGTTTTGGTACTTTTTAATATTGTTCTACATAATATTAATTACTGGCACACGTTAAAACTACTTAAAATCTTTAAGCAATTCCATTATATAATTCAATTGGGGATGCAGCATTTCCGGTTTGGGAATGTCACCAATTCGACGTCATCAGTGTAAAACGTCATCAGACTATATTGGTGATTTATTTAGGCCCTGAAATTAATTTATTTACCAATTCCATTTTCAAAGGGGGAGTCTATGTATTGAAAATGATAACCAATGATTTGTTTATGAATTAAATTCATCTGTTAAAATTACCGGTCTTTTTCTTCTCTTTTCGTTAATTGTCATGCATTAAAACTCATTAAAACAAACTGTACGTTACAGAATTTTGGTGGCAGCGGTGGGATTTAAAGCCTTTGAATATCTTTTTTAAATGACGAGTAGAGGACCTTTGAGTCCTGTTTCCAATGCACATGGTTTAAGTCATATGCATGATAATAGCGAATGAGAAATTGTTCTGTTAGGGCCCACAACCAAACCTAGTTCATTCCATAATAACGATACGAAATTTTAGGTTCCCCTAGTGTTGAAGTCAAAATCAAAACGATGGAGATCAATCCGACTTTGCCAGCAGGGATAAAAGTAAAATAGATTCTAAATCTGGAACTTTGCCCCTGTCTGCAGTTCAGGATAAACTCGATGAGATCAAAGACAAATTTGTTAATATGGTCCAGGATCAGATGTCAGCATCTAATTGTTATACAGAGGGTAGCGGCGCAGGATCTCATGGCGAGAATGTGAGTGCGTCTAGCTCTTAAGCAGCAAGGTTACAAAATTTTAATTTTCAAGAAAGAGATAGCTATGTTGATGACTCGATGTACATTCCGAGAGAACGTAGTTTTTCTGTTTCAATGAGACTCGCAATCATGATGGTAAACCACCGTTGTGCAAACAGCAGCGCAACTGGTTCTAGAAATGAAATAGATAGTTTGTTTCATATACATCGTGTACATTTTGAAAACCCGATCCTTTACAAACAAAAAGTCATAGAAATGTATGTGCAGATAATGATCTCCCTAGATTTCATCCCCAGCCCTGTTTCTCACAGCCGATACTACAATCCCCGACGAATTTTCCGCAATATGGGCGGAACAAAATGCCTGCAAATTATGACGGAAAAACTTGCTGGTCTGATTATTTAATTCAGTTTGAAATGATCGCAGAATAAAATAGATGGGACAGTCTTACAAAAGCCTGTGATCTTCCTACCAGTCTTAGAGGTGATGCTCAGACAGTTCTTAGCGACATCAGTCCTAACATGCGGCGAAATTATTAACAATTAGTCAATGTCTTAAGTCCCTATTTGAGCCCCGAAAACAGTCACAGTTGTACCGCGTCAAACTGAAAAAAAAAGTCAGAAAGCGCGGAGAAAAACTGGAGGATCTGGCCCATGATACTATGGGTCAAGTGCCAGCTAAAGCAAGCACCAAAAGACCACACTAGTTTACCCGTTGTTTCTTGTTAACCCGATGCTTTGTTTGTTAAAGCCACTATATTCGGCATTGATGTTGAATGTCTAGTAGACACTGGTTCTACAGCTACTATCCATCATGCTGACAAATATCTTGAAATTTCTGAATAAGTACGCTCTGAACTTAATCTCCCTCTAGTACCTTGCGGATAGCTGATGGGAATCTTGTAAAACATTTTGGTACAGCCAACTTTCCACTTGTTATAGACAATAAAGAATATGAGCAGTCAGTCATTGTTGCATATATTGATGAGCAGTTTGTTCTTGTGTTTCATTTTCTAGCAAAATACAAGTGTACAATTGACGCAGCAAGCAGTAGTCTTCAGATTGGTCAGAAACCTATCTAGAAAAAAGAAAGTTTGGGAAGTGAATCAACTTGTAGAATACAGGTATCAGAAAACATAGTTCTTCCCCCTTATAATGAAACAGTCATCAAAGGTGATATTGTGGGAGCAACTACACTGATTGAATGTGTCCTGGATCCCTGTACTGAAAAACTGGCCCAAAAAGGAGTTGTTGTAACTAGATCTCTAGTTGATATTCAGCAAAAATCTGTCCCCTTGAGAGTAGGAAATTTTACAAATCAAACTGTTACTGTTCACAAAGGCACTTTTGCTGCTGTGGTGAAGAAATCGATCATATAGAAACTCAAGATCTGAATTCAGAAAGTTTTTGTCAAATTAATCAAAGAGCCACTGAGGTGACAGATCCTAATTTCGACATTCAAGAGCACCTGGCTGACCTTTTAGTCTCCTCCAACTCTGGTCTGAATGAGGAACAAAAGTTAAAATTCAAGAATTTACTTCTTAGACACAAGGATGTGTTTGCACAGTCCAAATGTGACATTGGTGTCACAAACATCATTCATCATCAAATTAACACTGGAGATTCAGCCCAAATTAAGCAAGCTCCACGGCGACTGCCTATCCTGAAAAGAGAAATAGTTAAAGATGAAATTGAAGAAATGTTACAAAATAGAATCATAGAACCCTCTACGAGTCCTTTTTCTTCACCAATCGTTTTGGTTACCAAGAAAGATGGCTCCGCCATGTTTTGTACCGATTATCGTCGTCTCAATGCTGTAACTCACATATTCATATTCCCTTCCCGGAATTGATGATTCCCTTAAACCCTTCAGAGGTTCAAAATAGTTCTCTACTCTTGATTTACAAAGCGGGCTTTGGCAAGTTCCCATGAAAAACAGTGATGCCGAAAAGACATCATTTGTCACTAATGTTGGCTTATATCAATTTAGAGTGATGCCCTTTGGTCTTTGCAATGCCCATGCTACCTTTAAACCCTTATGGAATGCGTGCTCAGTGGCCTAAATTTTGAAATATATCTTTTGTATATTGAAAACATCATAGTCTTTTCTGAGACATTTGACCAAAACATTGATAGATTATCAACTCTTCTGGATAAATTGCAGAGTGCTAATCTCAAGATTTCCCATAAGAAATGTGGTCTTTTTCAAAAGAAATTTCCTTTCTTGGGCACATTGTAAGTGCAGATGGTATATCAACTGATCCCGAGAAAACCAAAGCTATAGAATCATGGTCTGAGCCAACGTCTGTCAGTGAGTTGAAAAGCTTCCTCGGTATTTATGCTTATTATATGCGTTTTATCAAGTCTTTAAGTGACATTGCAAAGCCCCTTTTTAAAGTCACGGAAAAATATTTTGTGTTTGTCTGGTCTGAGGAATGTCAAATCTCCTTTCAAACCCTCAAAGATTGTCTTACAAGTACACCTGTACTTGGTTACCCTAATATGAAGTTAGAGTTCGTTTTGGATACTGCTGCAAGTGCTTTTTGCATAGGTGGCGTTCTTTTTCAGATAAAGGATTGCAAGGAACGGGTGATCGCCTACCTCAATAAATCCCTGTCTAGACCTGAGCGAAATTACTGTGTCACTCGAAGAGAACTCCTTGCTGTTGTAGAGAGTGTGAAACACATCCATCATTATCTGTATGGCAGATATTTTACTATCAGGACTGATCACGGTGCCCTCAACTGGTTAATGCGTTTCGAGAACCATGAATGTTAAATGGCTCGCTGGATGAAAGTTCTTTCAGTATATGACTTTGCTATTTTACATCGTCCTGGAAAATCCCATGGCAATGCAGATGGTCTGTCCCGACGTCCCTGTGGAGAATGCCAGTACTACCAAAGAAAGGAAGATGGAGAGGTTGATTCCACACAGCAAAAAGAATGTTATGATGAATGTGTATTTTGAGGCACAAAGAAAGAAGTCCTATATCTAACACAGAATATCTTGACCAATATAATGAGGTCAAAGGTCAAATGACAGAACCTGATAATTCATTATCTGATTCTTGGCAGAGTTCGCAGAAAGCTGAATTAAAAGCTTCTCAGCTCAATGACCCCTAATTTCAGTTGTATACAAATGGAAAAAATGTTCCACTCGACCTATATGGGAGGAAGTCTCCCACATGAATGTAGAACTCAAAACTTACTGGTCACAATGGGATCATCTCGTCTTATATGATGGTATTCGCGAATTTGGAAAGACTCCAATTTAGATTTGCATATTGCACAGGTTGTCTTACCTTCATCTTTGCTGCGTGAAGTGTTCACTACAGTCCCTGCAGCTTGTCATTATAGTGTCCTTAAAACTTTACATAGGGTTCGTCAGAGATTCCATTGGCTTAATAATAAAAGAGATATTATACAATGGTGTTAAGAATGCCCGGCCTGTCAAATACACAACCCTGTTGTCCAAAGCTCAGATGAGACAATTTTTGTTGGTGCCCCATGGAAAGAGTGGCTATTGACATATTTGGTCCCTTATCCCGAACAAAAGCAGGAAAAATTTATATACTAATTGTGTGTGACTACTTCACTCGCTGGACAGAAGGGTTTTCCTTAACAAATATTGAAGCTTTCACTGTTGCATAAACCTTTGTCTTCCAATTTATCTCTCGGTTTGGTGTCCCCCGTCAAGTGCACACTGATCAAGGCACCCAGTTTGAGTCTGACCTGTTTCAAGAAATTAGCATATTATTAGGCATAGACAAAACCAGAACTACTCCTTACTATTCCCAAAGTGATGGCTTGGTCGAAAGATTTAATAGAACTTTAAAGTGCGTGTTAAACAAATATGGTTGAAAACACCCGAAAGACTGGGATTTATACTTACCCCTATTGATGTTAGCTTACAGATCCCATAAGAGTACAAGAGAGATCCCCAGTTTACTTATGCTGGGAAGAGAAGTTGTGCTCCCTGTAGATTTATTATATGGTCTTTATGATACCCCCAGACTCCCTGCTGATTCCTACAGTGGTTATATCAAAGAGTTACAAAGCACAATGTTTGAGGTGCATGAGTTAGCAAGGTCACACATGTTAAAGGCCGGAGCCTGACAAAAGAGAACGTATGATCACAATGTGAAACAATAACAATATAATGTTGGAGATCTTTTCCTTCTGAACATACATAAAACAATTAAGATGCACCCTAAATTTTCCAGGAACTGAGAGGGTCCCTATACAATTATTCAAGAAATCTCTTTCCTTATTTATGACATTTTCAGGGGTATCTCAGAAAAGAGGAGGATTGTACATCACAAATTTGGCATACTTTGGCAGGGAATAAGCTGGCACTCTTATATACCTGAAAGAATAAAATAATAATAATGAATGATTATAAAAATTTCCTGCAATTTTTGTTACAATTATTTTATGGAAAAAAATATATTTTTTTTTCCATACCAGTATCTATATTTTTGCAGATGTATCTGGATTGTAGACTTTGTACCTGGTAATTCCCATCTAGACGACAGTTGTCACGCCATTTTCAGGAGGTGCATGGGGACCTATTAGAGTGCAACATTTGTAAATACACTCTTCTCGCAACAAGAAAGTACTCGATGGGACAACACATAACAAGACGGCATGAAGGCAAACCACTTACGTGGACTGTGCGAAAAAGAGACACCTTCCGGAATCCTTGGGCTTATCAACCCGAGTTCTTAGAATACCGACCGAGAAGAATTGTCTCCAGAAGATCCCCTCTCAAGTCACCCCGTAAGTCTCCTAGTCGGCCTCATGTCCACCAAAAATCTACAGATTCTCATTTATCCCCTGTTGGCAAGACTCCTGGAGGCCCATCCACGCCAATCACCCCACTACGATCTCCATCCCTTTCTGTATCACTCGACAGTCCCATAGAGGTCGATTTATATAGAGTTACTGTTTATTATTTAAGACGATAGTTCGCTGCTTTTAGAGATTTGTTTTTGCTGTTTAATTGTTTTTCAGTTTATCTATGAATGACTCATTTATACTCTGTCCCGAGTTTTTGCTTCCACCACTTTTCGCTTGATATTTCGATAATCATAAATACCTTTGTGCTCAAACTACGTTCCTCCACTCATATGAAAAATGTACAGATTATCCGTTTTGAAACTCCCCCTCTGACGCTTCAGGCTTCAATACACAACCCAAAATAGAAAGTCTAAGGGGATTTTGCATTGCATCAGCCATGAAATAGCCCGGATGATAACGGTGAAAAATTGTGCGAGGTATTCCGAGTGAGTTCCAAATGGTGAACAGATGTAAACATTCCCCATTATAAATCTCCGTAAGAAATTTGTTTTTGTTCCTGTGAACTTTTATGAGTAAATATGATAATGTGTCAATAAGCTATCTTGGATATTTTCCCTTTTATCGATTTCAGCTGTATTTCTTTCACAGATATGTGTATTTTTATTAAAAATCATCAAAACGTGATGGAAGCAATAACTTGGGACAAACTATAGCTTTATTTATGTATGTATATCTTAATCAGGGTAATGGAATGATAAAACATTCTTTTTTGATATTGTATCATGTACACGATTTGAAGAACCATTTTACACGATTTCCAAAATATCCACAATTCTAAAAGAACAAATGCCTCACAGGCCTAAACGCTCACCTGAACCTGAGAAAGTTTTCTTAATTAATTACATTATTAATTGCAATTGGTTATCATTGACGAATAAATAAAATAAAATTGATTACATTGGTGTTTAAGGAATTTTCAAACATATATTTTGATTATTATTTTTATTATTATAATAATAGTATTATATAACAAGTATTTTATTTTCGTTATGTTTTAATTACTTTAGAAACAGCCAAAAATTAGTATTTTTTTAAAAATATGTGTGACATATTTTTGTGTTTTAGTCGATGAATTAAAACAGAGAGTATGTTTTAGTTGATGAATTAAAACAAAGAGTATGACAATCTTTCCAAAATTATATTTGATTTTGCTTGTCAAGCCTTCTAAGAAAAGACAAGCTTTACACTAATATTATTTTGAAAATTTATTTTGCAAATCCTTAATTGTTGTTAAGTGTACATGAATTGCACTATTATATTTGATAAGATATAAAAACTCGTACAGTTACTTTATAAAAAAATCGCACATGATTCAAGAAAAAAACCCACTTTAAGTTCTTTGTCGAACATACTTGTAGGAATAATTTTAGAAGTTCGTTCACTCTAGGTTTAGGACTCTCTGATATTATAAACACAAATTAATGACATACAGGTTTTGATTTATAAAGATTTAATACTACTTCATACAAAATTAATGTCGGTTAGGAGATTTCCTATGTAATGCAACAACTCAATTGATTTTTAATTTGTAATCTACAGTACCGACCAGACCCAACCTAACACAAGAGCAGACCTCAACTAAACCCTGGGTTTAATCTGGATTTACTCTGGGTCTGCTTTTTAAACATTTATGTCCATTCGGGGTTTTACTTTGGGTTTACTCGAGGTTTGCTTTTGGGGTCCACTTTACGCACTGAAGTGTAAGCAGACCCTCCTTTTCTTCAAAATTGACTTTCTCTTCCATTTAGATTATCAGAGTTAAATTGACTGAATAATAAAGAGAAAATGTGTTACATGTTTGAACAAAAGATGTAAAATACGTGCAGATACATGTATAATGTCTGTTTTTTTTTTATTATTAATGTGTTTGTACCGACTTGTGTTTTCAATGCTTTTTACATTTCAAGAAACAAATCTTTTCTCGAATCCATTTAAACAGACGTTTTATTTCAATGAATCAGTTTCCTTTTTCTGTTCCGTTGGATTCCATCTGCAGGGATCATGAAATAAATATTGTACGAAAACATATGATTTTCATTATGGCTTGCATACTTGTTCAAGTAAGATATTATAATAACAGTTTTATTTTTATTATTATTATTTTTTTTTTTTTTGATTTGTACAAAGTGCAAATGAATAATTCATAAATGCATGTGCATGTGGATCACTATTTATGCTGACGGCATTATAATTAGTAGTTCTTTAATCTTTATTATCGTTTTAAAATGAGTAAAAAACTACATTATTTTTGTATATTACTTTATGTTCTCTATGTTGTAAATTACAACCAAAGAGATGGAATTAACTAAACTGTCGACGCGAAAGTAAACCCAGGGTTTAGTTTGGGTTTACTTTCTGTTAGGTTGGGTCTGATCGGTACTGTACGTATGCATTTTAGATGTTTTTGTTCCAAATATAACAGTTGGTTTGAGGCCGCTCTTTTGACGCATGCGTCAATTTGTTTCTTGAAATGTAAAAAGCATTGAAAACACAAGTCGGTACAAACACATTAATAATAAAAAAAAAACAGACATTATACATGTATCTGCACGTATTTTACATCTTTTGTTCAAACATGTAACACATTTTCTCTTTATTATTCAGTCAATTTAACTCTGATAATCTAAATGGAAGAGAAAGTCAATTTTGAAGAAAAGGAGGGTCTGCTTACACTTCAGTGCGTAAAGTGGACCCCAAAAGCAAACCTCGAGTAAACCCAAAGTAAAACCCCGAATGGACATAAATGTTTAAAAAGCAGACCCAGAGTAAATCCAGATTAAACCCAGGGTTTAGTTGAGGTCTGCTCTTGTGTTAGGTTGGGTCTGGTCGGTACTGTAGATTACAAATTAAAAATCAATTGAGTTGTTGCATTACATAGGAAATCTCCTAACCGACATTAATTTTGTATGAAGTAGTATTAAATCTTTATAAATCAAAACCTGTATGTCATTAATTTGTGTTTATAATATCAGAGAGTCCTAAACCTAGAGTGAACGAACTTCTAAAATTATTCCTACAAGTATGTTCGACAAAGAACTTAAAGTGGGTTTTTTTCTTGAATCATGTGCGATTTTTTTATAAAGTAACTGTACGAGTTTTTATATCTTATCAAATATAATAGTGCAATTCATGTACACTTAACAACAATTAAGGATTTGCAAAATAAATTTTCAAAATAATATTAGTGTAAAGCTTGTCTTTTCTTAGAAGGCTTGACAAGCAAAATCAAATATAATTTTGGAAAGATTGTCATACTCTTTGTTTTAATTCATCAACTAAAACATACTCTCTGTTTTAATTCATCGACTAAAACACAAAAATATGTCACACATATTTTTAAAAAAATACTAATTTTTGGCTGTTTCTAAAGTAATTAAAACATAACGAAAATAAAATACTTGTTATATAATACTATTATTATAATAATAAAAATAATAATCAAAATATATGTTTGAAAATTCCTTAAACACCAATGTAATCAATTTTATTTTATTTATTCGTCAATGATAACCAATTGCAATTAATAATGTAATTAATTAAGAAAACTTTCTCAGGTTCAGGTGAGCGTTTAGGCCTGTGAGGCATTTGTTCTTTTAGAATTGTGGATATTTTGGAAATCGTGTAAAATGGTTCTTCAAATCGTGTACATGATACAATATCAAAAAAGAATGTTTTATCATTCCATTACCCTGATTAAGATATACATACATAAATAAAGCTATAGTTTGTCCCAAGTTATTGCTTCCATCACGTTTTGATGATTTTTAATAAAAATACACATATCTGTGAAAGAAATACAGCTGAAATCGATAAAAGGGAAAATATCCAAGATAGCTTATTGACACATTATCATATTTACTCATAAAAGTTCACAGGAACAAAAACAAATTTCTTACGGAGATTTATAATGGGGAATGTTTACATCTGTTCACCATTTGGAACTCACTCGGAATACCTCGCACAATTTTTCACCGTTATCATCCGGGCTATTTCATGGCTGATGCAATGCAAAATCCCCTTAGACTTTCTATTTTGGGTTGTGTATTGAAGCCTGAAGCGTCAGAGGGGGAGTTTCAAAACGGATAATCTGTACATTTTTCATATGAGTGGAGGAACGTAGTTTGAGCACAAAGGTATTTATGATTATCGAAATATCAAGCGAAAAGTGGTGGAAGCAAAAACTCGGGACAGAGTATAAATGAGTCATTCATAGATAAACTGAAAAACAATTAAACAGCAAAAACAAATCTCTAAAAGCAGCGAACTATCGTCTTAAATAATAAACAGTAGAAAATAAAAATGTGGACCAAGTATAAGAAAGATTTTATTAAAGATTCATTCTATATGTGAAATTTGTATTATCTGTTAAGATATTCGATTTCAAACTGTACTTACAAAACCTGTTTGAAGAGCTGTTTTGTTTCATTTCAGACATAACTTGCCAGAGGCCAAACTTAAAGACAACAACTGCTTTACAACTGTCCACAAATACACTCCAGCAGACATTTTCTTACAATTTATCCATTTCATTTACCCGCACTTTAGGATACATTCTACTAGGACCCACAATAAAATAATGTCGACAAACTGGAGATTTTGAACATATTTACCTACATGTGCAGGTGTAAACATAATCCTGATTTCTTTTTTTTTAAACCTAAATTTTATTTTCTGGGTCGTTTTTAGAATAGTTTATGAAATATGATAACATATTTCGAAGACGGATATATACATGCTCTCGATTACTTTCAACTATTTGGGTTGTCAGTAAAACAATTAAGGTTTTTTGATTTTCTTATTTTACCATATGATTAAAAATTTGACTACATCAACCATTATAGGTTTTGGGTGAGTAACACTTCAGCAAGGATTAATAAATAACTTAAATGTAACATACTTAACAAAGCTAAACATTATTGAGTACTTTTTCATTTCATATAAATATCAATATTAGCTTTTTATATGTTCATGAACGCGTGGCTTTTCTTATATTTTTAGAAACCACACAGATATCATTAACCATCGCCTTTTTGTCAGGAGGTGCCATTGGCATCGTTTTACTTTTATCTGTTATGATCGTTATCGTCATAATAAGGTAATTGAAACTAGTTTTGCAATAAAAATTTTATAAAAACAATGAATGTTTTTTAGTAGCATATGTACGTGAAGATATTATCTTAAAAATTAATGCTAAAGTTTTAGGTTAATAACTAACCTAGAGATACCTTTTGATTTTATCAATATATTTGGAAAATAATTTTGATCAAATATTCCAGACGGTGACGCAATTTGCCAAAGAAGAAAGGAAACTCTGACTACGAAGAAAGAATCCACCAATCAGACGATAAAGACCACGAGTACGCTGGAATAGAACATATTTCTAATCTCAGTGACGGTGACTTTACAAAAGTATCTTCAGTTTCTAAAAACAACAACCCCTCCAATACAGTCAGAGATGGACATTATGAAGAGACAAGTACTTCGCCTGACGAAAATGACCACGAATATACAGAATTGAAAATGGTTCGGATGAGTCTACCAAGGGAGACAACTGAAAATAGGTAAAGTGATTCCTAAACCGTGTACAGATATATGCGATCAAAATGCGCACGACTCTAATTTAGAAAGGATCCCTGCTGTATCAGGTGAATAAATGAGAGCAGAAATTAATTTATCAACATTTTCCATGCTATTATATGCAGCCCATAATGGTGGTGAAATATTTACTTTCAAAACAATATCAAATTAACGTATATAATAACGATAAATCAAAATAGTTGATCACTATGAGAACCATACAATAAATAATACAATAAAAATGCCATTTTTTTTCCTTTTCACTTCATTCTTCTTTGTTACATTGCAAGTTTTATGAAGGCTTCTACCATGAATTCTCTGTCCTGTGTTTTCAAATAGTCATATGGTCTGGTTATTTTGAGTTTTGTTGAATCACTGCAGTGGTAGTTGATTTGTCTTCAAGAATGTCCTTGTACTGGTCCCCAGTCATTTCCAGCACAGTGAATGTCACCTTTCCAAATTAAAAAAAACAAGATAATATAACTCTTACTAAAAAGAGATGATCATAAAAGCTATTATCATAATTTTAATGAAATCAAGCTTTTTTCTGATGAAGCACCATATTTGCAGAACAAAGAAGTTAACAATTTAAACTCAAGGGGGTTTAAAATAAAAGTAATACTAGCATTTAAGATATAAAAAAGAAAATCATTTAAGAACATTTTAACTGTAACATCCAACTTAGAAATTCAATGCAAGATCATTGCACTTCTTTTATTTAACAAGCATTCAATGGGTGAAGAATAACACAATAATACCAGGAGGAGAGAAAATAAAATCCATAATTTCCATACAGGACTGATATGGCATTGAGGTTTGACCTACATGTAGAAACATGGTCTGAGACGGTAATGACATGGTATGGACAAGTATTTTACACGGAATTCTGCTATGGCCTTTATCTTTGACCTTGAGAGCATATACTCTGAACAAGTGATATCAGATGGATCGGACAGAAGGCAGACATCAGTTTGATATCAGGACTGACGGACTGATCACTAACATAATTCACTATACATTATAACATTCTATTTTGAAGGAATGTTAAGTAAATCATCACACCTGTGTTTTTTGCACAATCATCCCACAGATTCTCCCATTTTTCATTGGGTAGTGGAAAAGACGTTTTCCTCCATGTTGGCCAACAGGTAAACTATCGAGATACTGCAAAAAAACCTTTTGAGTCATGTTAACGAGTTGATACTTCATCAGCTATTTCCCCATTACAGCCATTGGACTTGTTGTCTACTTGTGTAAGCATTCTGCTGCTACCTGGTGAAATATTAGAACTCTGATTTATCTTTGGACTTTCTCTTTTCACCTGGAATTGAAAATCCGGGGTAAAAAAAATTGGGTAGATTCACAACTGGATGGGTGAAAAAATAGAGTACTTGATATGACCTATATAGCTATTTATCATTGTGCTTCTGATCCACTCTTAACTTCTATTAGTTGAATGTACAACAAAACATGTATACGCTTTTGTATGATTACACTAACGCCAAGGAAAATTAACTAATTTGCAAGTAATATTTAATTGCCATGGTTTTCATAGTCTCTCACAAATATTTAATGCAATGAAATTAAACAATTAACAGTTTCTACGTGTATATACTGATTGTAGCTTATCTCACAAATTGCAACAACTGGGGGGTGTTGAGTGCCTTGTTTGACGTTATGAAATGGAGAAACGTTCTGCATGGGAAAATTATATCCGGTCCACCACATAATTTAAGTTTCCTGATCTGTCGCGTTTTCTCACTAAGGCATTGGCACTACTAAACATACCAAGTAAATCATTCAGTCTAGTTAGTAACATATATTGGCACAAAGATTTTATTTGAAGGAACTTTTCAATGGTTTAGACATTTAGTGACAAATCATAAATGTTATTAATTCAGATCATGAACGATAGAAAAAGATATAGAAAAAATACTCTGAGGAAGACGGTCTTATGTTTAAAAAAATCATAGGCGCACACTTATTACTTTTTCTTTTATGTTGTTTCTTATAACATACTCCTACAAAGCTTCATTTTATCATAACGTCAGTACAGCACAATGGCAACGCCCACGTACCGAACAACGGAAAAGTAGTTTAAACAATAAAATTTTCCTTAAAAAATCTAAATATTTTTATCTGTATTTTGTTTACTGTGTTCAATAATTGGTGTCGAAACAATTTAGTAACAGGTATAGATACACTATGTTTTAATAGACAAAACTCCTATTCTTTTCTGTTAGGAAGGGGTAATATCGACTTTTCTGCAAGTATCCTTTAACTCGAGCATTTTCTGAGCATCCGCATAGTTCAAAACTTCCTCGCAAGAAGGTCAAGTGGTTTGGTATTCGTTGTGTAAAGTATTGATATATTTAGGTTTTAAATGTTGTTTTTTTTGCTTTCATTCGCTCAGTCGTTGTGGAATATCTAGGGATGGAATGAAGGGGGGATGATGGTCTACTTAGAGGTCCTTGAGTAATAAAATCATTAATGTTCTCTGTTCTAGACATTGGCAAACCTCCATCTTGATCATCGAATTTTCGTTTGCAGAACAAACACCTTTGCACTTGGAACACAGTTATCCACCGACAAAGTCACAGGAGTCTGAAAGCCGACGTTTGTTCTTTATCTTTTTTCCACAGTTATATCCGCCATGTTGCAAAGGTGACTATACTCTGTCCCAAGTTTCTGCTTCAACAACTTTTTAATTAAAAATCATCAAAAAGTGGTGGAAGCAATAACTTGGGACAGAGTATAGGCGTTTCGTCACTGGATGTTTTGACCCAAGATGTTTCGACACTGTACTTGAATCGTTATGCATTCGTATCACAATGCATCCTTTCACCACTAGATGGAAGTTCATTCATTCTTTGATAGATTTATGAATACAAGAATTGTACCAAGGGAAAATCATAAAATAAAGATAGGCACAATTGATATTTTAAAAACGTTTGGTATATGTGTGTAAATATGTGAAGCTAATATAACATTATTCTTAATGAACTGATAATAGATAAGCCTGAGTAGTCTAAAATTGATAGTTCTGTTGATAATCAAACATATCTTTTACACTAAATTACAAGTATCTCAATTTTCTTTTACGATACTAGTATTGTAACCTGCAACCCGGCCGAGCTGTGTGTTTCACTAGTGTCTGTAACAACCGTTAATGATACAACGCCGCTTAATGATATAAATAGCATTAAGCGTTGCAATTGCAACGCCTAATACTATAAATTATTGCATTAACAGTTGACATCGCCAACGCCTAATGATATATCGCCGCTTCATGATAGAATTGCATCATTAAGCGTCACAAATGCACAGCAGCCCTAAAGCTTAATGAAACAAGCAAATATCTGCACCCTCAACTGCTAATGATACAAACTTTTTTATCATTAAGCGTTGCAGTCGCACCCTTTATTGATACAAAATTGTAAAATTGAAAGCCGTCTTTTATGAAATAACACTATCTCATTTCCCTATATTTGCTCAGCGTAAGTAAAATGTTATTTATACTATTACATGTGCCTGTACTGTTTTGTACAAGTTCTGCATTAATTATGAAACTTGATAAAGATAGATAGACAGATAGATAGATAGATAGATAGATAGATAGATAGATAGATAGATAGATAGATAATTTTGGATCCACGTCTAGATATTATCACTCCTACAATATACAACTGTTCCTCGGGCTGCAGAAAACTAATGACTATAGTACTTAATTTTTAAAAACGATATGAATAGTTCAGTCCATTTCGTGGGGTTATCTTTTGTAAAACAAACTTTATAATTATACTTTCATGTTAAATACTGAAATCTGATTATTTTAGACGCAATTTATAATCCGTTCTATTATTCTCAGCGTAAGCAACACACTTGGCAACGGGTAACACAACATGCACGTAAAATATACGCGTACGGTTCGCCGTAGAATTCACGTCATTCCTGTATAATTTTCTTTAAAATTAAGACATTCAGTAAGATAAAATAATTAGTGCCTGTTTGGTAGGGTAACAGTTGAAATTGACAACCTTCGAAAATCATTGTCAATCCCCGCTTCGCGTCGGTCGACAATGGTTTTCTTAAGGTGTCAATTTTAACTGTTACCCTCCCGAACAGGCACTATTTATATAAAGTAGTGCATATTACTTGGATTTTGATTTTTGATAATTTATGCCAAAAAAAAAAACCCCAAAAACAAAAACAAAACAAAACAAAAAACCCAGCTGTTGAACTTACAGTGCCGCTATCCATAACGTTTACAACTTAACCTCTATCCTATCCAGTAACCAGTATCCTGCATAATTCATTCTATAATCGTTATTCTATTCATTCTATCCTATCTATCCTATCCATTCTATCCTATCAGATGAAAATTTTGAAATGACATTTTCAAAAGACGAAAATCTTTTATCAATTCTTTTGAAATCTTCAAATAAGAATTTTTTAAGCAGAATAATTTATTTCAGCTTTGTTTTAAAACATATATTTGCAAAAGTTGTAATTTAAATTTCATTGAAGTTTTAAAACAAGATTACCATTAATATTTCGTTCTGTGAAAAACAATTCTGGAAAATGTTTAAACTCAAGCTCAATTTTGGTTGGCTGATCGATGCAGATAGGATAGATAGGATAGAACAGTTTTATTCTATCTTTTATTCTGTATCTTGAATCCTGCATGCTGTATCCAGCATCCTATCCTATCCAGTGTAAGCTTAATGGATAGCGGCACTGTAGTCATTTTCGTGCATAATATTGCATATGGGGTACTTGCATTATATTACAGTAAGCTAACGCTACTGTCCGAATAACTCTTCCTACAGTTTTTAAAATAAGGTTTTGTTTTGCAGATCAATTGTACATATATCAGAGATGTGCATATACCTTGGGTTTTGGATTTTGATAATTCATGAAAAAAATACCATGTGATCATTTTTTGGGGCGAATATAGGGTACCCGTATTATCTAGATAACTCCTCCTACAGTTCTCAAGTTAAGAATTTGTTTTTTGATTTTTAGATCACTTATTAATGCATATATCAGATATGTGCATATTCAAGGATTTTGATTTTTAGTAATTTATGCGGAAAATTCCATCTGTTGAACTAAGTCATTTCATTGTATAATATTTCAGATAGGGTACATTATTTGTCCAAATAACTCCTTCTACAGTTTTCAAGATAAGATCTTTTTTTTTTTTTTTAATTTTCTTTGTTTTTGCAGATCATTTGTTTAAATATCAAGATGTTCATATAACAGTGGGTTTCATATATCCGGACGCCAGAGATCCGGACGCTTCAGTTAACGAACGATTTTATTTAGAAACAGATTTTTTTTTACGTTATTTTATCCCATATATCCGGAATTTCGCGTTCCGGATCCGGACGGTCTGTTTTTACCATAAAACACAGTTTAAGGACGACGGACCCAATTCAAGATTTCGCAGCTCTACGCAGAAACCGCGCATATGCTATAAATATGACTGTCGTAATTACGTACATCAGAATAAGAGAAAATAATAAAAATTTTCATTAAACTAGACATAATTTGTGATGCCAAACAATTTTAGTGGAGAAAAATTAAGAAAAAAAAATTAGTCCGAATTTCCTCTGTTTGCGACAAATCCGTTTTATTTCCACGGTTTATAAATCGTACAACGCCGAAAGGCAGTTTATAGTCTTATATTCTGGTAGATATTGAATTTATACATTAACTTAACAATATTTATATATACAGCAATTATGTAACGTCAGGCAATAAACAATTATGTCCTTTTTTCAATGATATTTCTGAAGGAAAAATGAACCATACAGTGAACTTTGACACAACCCCTCAAAAAATTTAGGTCGATGACCTTCATTTTTTTTCTGTTCATCGGTAAGGTAATTGACTTCTTATTATTACAATTTAATTATAGTAAAAGATCTATTGCAAAATTTTTAAAATATCAGTTTTTATACCAGAAATTTCCCATTACTTTCTATCATATCTGCCGACTTTCGTACCCAAATTATGTAACGCCCCTAGTAAAAAAAAAGGAAGTCGATGATCAAGTAATTTTTTAAATGGTTTTCACTTACCATTAACTGATTAACATTATATAAAAATTTGAATAAAAAATCTATTGTAGAAATGAATTGGGTCCGCCGTCCTTAACTATGCTTCATTTAACCGGACGGAAAAATTAAATGTTACTCCAATTAATACAATAGAAAGATTACGCCTGTCAATTGAGTTTCACACCTTTTCACCTGCTAGCCCCCATGAGTAGCTGATATAAACACTCTGACTTCCCAAATTACTTTCAAATATTACCAACATTGCTGGTTAGACAGGATTAGTCACACCTCACTGCACGTGGCTTTGGTATCTTTACACCGTGCACCTGTCAAGTAACACCACTTTTTAAACACTCCTCTACTTCAAAGGAAGAATGTGCTTAATAAATCTGGAACGTTTTTCATAGCTTTGTTATGGTGGCATATTTCTGCCTCCTACATGCAAGATAAATTATGTCAACATGCAAGAAAATTATGTCAACATGCAAGATAATTATGTCTACATGCAAGATAATTATGTGTACATGCAAGTTACAAATCTTTAAAGAGAACCTGATTTTTATATGGATAAAATCACTTACTTACGCCCGTATCTGACATCATAGATGCAAGATGCAACATAATTATGACAACATGCAACTTATTTATGTTGACTGCGACTTATTTATGTGAACATGCAGGTTATTTATGTTAACATGCAAGAAATTTATGTCAACATGCGAAATAATTATGTTGACATGCGACTTATTTATGTTAACATGCGAGTTAATTATGTTAACATGCAAGACATTCATGTCAACATGCGAGATAATTATGTTTACATGCAAGTTATTTATAACAACATGCGAGATAACTTGCATGTTGACATAAATATCTTGCACGTTAACATAATTAACTTGCATGTTAAAATAAATAAGTCGCATGTCAACATAAATAAGTCGCATGTTGTCATAATTATGTTGCATCTTGCACCGATGATGTCAGAGTAAGGCATTAGTAAGTAATTTTACCCATATAAAAATCAAATTCTCTAAAAGGATTTGTAACTTGCATGTCAACATAATTATCTTGCATGTCGACATAATTATCTTGCATGTTAACATAATTTTCTTGCATGTTGACATAATTTATCTTGCATGTAGGGGGCAGAAATATGCCACCATACTTTGTGGTAATTATATTAAAAAAAAGTTATTTTAAACGAAGTGTCTCATGAATGCCTTGTTAGATTAAGCCGAAACCTGAAGAATAGGAAGAAAACAATAAGAAAAGCATTTCAATTGATCGGAAGTTCATTGGTGGAAAATTGACGTTTCTAGATATAGATTGTTAAAAACATAACGTAAATAGGCTCATTTCACACTTCGACAAAATATATTTAGCTACATTTTGTTATTATAATTATAGTTTGGTTAATATTTCCTGACTAAAAAGCAATATAAAGCAGGGTTCCTTGTATTAAAACAGGTGAATATCAAAAGAAAAATCTAATTTTTTGCTATTTACTATGAAAGGCAAAGAATACAGTATTAACACCCATTAAAACATATAAATTATTATTTTTGACAAAAATAGATTCATTTCAGATATCCAGAAGCCTCATCTATCCGGACGAGTGGACTTGGGAACGAAAGAGTACGGATAATCAAGCCTTTACTGTACATGTATTGAACTTAGTACTTTTTTCCATTACTGTGGAATCATTAGAATTTGTGGTGGCTCAGTTTTCGCGGCATTCGTGGGTAGCCGTTTCCCACGAATTTACATCCTCGACGAAAACAAACCTTTAGAGAGTTAGTTTTCTTACTGAAACTGAAAAATGACGCATCCACGAAATTACATACTCACGAATAAACAAAAAAAAAAATTCACGAAAATTGGCCCCGATGAATTTAGATGATTCCACAGTTTATTGCACACACGGGGCATCATTTGTCCAGATAACTCCTCCTCCAGTTTTGAAGATATGATATGCACAATAGAGATAAGAATCATACTTAGAATTTTTGATAATTATTAAAAAATACTTAAACGAAATTATGACAATGATTATTTCGGGTCGGGATAGGCCTAAGGTAGTGTTTATCATTTCAGGGTCGACAAATACGGGTATTGTTCCCACAAAAGAAAACCCGGTTTTCTGTCACATTGACAGCTTTCCCTTGTTACATTTTAGGTTACATCTATTACATTACTGTGTATTGCCATTGTCATTGCTCTGAAAATAAAATCCAGCATTATGTCCTTTCTGTATTTTAGTTTGTTTTGTAGATGGTATTTCAAAGTTAATACAGATTGTTACAGATAGAAAAGTCACAGTGCAATCATATATCATCTGCATGTAGAAATCAGCTGCAGTATATAAATACATATAACATTTATTAAATTGTGCATTCGTTTCTGTAGATTTTGTCATGAATGAAGATTTATTTTTGTTATATCCTTGATACCTTTATAGTCCAAATGTGTGCAGATATAAATATAACTTCGATATTACAGTGTTTGTGTAAAATACAAGTGTGATCAAATATTTTTTAATAATGTTATTCTAATATATATATTGCAGTGATTTGGGAAGATTTGTTTACTACTATTAGACTGCTTATTGTAAAATTTAAGAAGAAATATGACACAACACTATTATTATACTGTGAAAGAAAAATACAAATATTTGCATTATATTACTATTAATAAAATTCACTTTCGAATAACAAATTGTTTTTAACTCTAAATGCAATTATGTCTACCAGGCTTAAACTACATGTAGCAGCCAATAACAGGAACTTTAGATGTATCCATTACAAGTTCGGGTGAGCTAAATGAACCTTTGTATATGTCATAGACGCCTTCTAAAGCTTGTAATGAATACATCTAATGAGAGTCTTCTAATCCATAGTGTTTATATTTTGTTATCAAAATGGAAGGAGATATTAATCATTGAATTGAGTCCAAACCCCTGGGAACCACCTCGTGGTATCCCTACAGCCCAAAACTGAGAACGAGAAATGATAGATCTGTAGGTCTCCTACCCTGGTATTTGCTTGATGCACACTTCAAAGATAAGGGATATAATCGTCGACATTTTACCCTTATATCATTGTGAAACGTTAAATGACAAAGTTCGGGTGAGCTAAATGGACCCTTGTAGGTGTCATAACTTTATTGCTGAGGCAAAATAGTTCTCTAATTCGCTTTCAAATTTGGGGCGTTCCCGGCTGCGTCAGGCGCTGATTTCTATATGAGATGAAAAACCGTATGTTAGATGTTTGACTGTCCCTCTGTTAAAATTTTACCTTTTAAAGTTTGGTGCATATCGTTTCCTGAGTAAGTAAAAAAAAAACCGGGCTTGATTTTTAGGTACATGTGTAACTTCCTTGTAAACTATTTGGGTCCTATACAGCTAGCAATAATCTAGAGACAAAAAAAGCAGATATACATGTAAACACTTAAATTTATTTTAAACTTGTTTTTATCAAAAATGTGTTTTAATCTTTTTGTTCTGACAGTAAAGGTGCAGTTTTATTACTTTTAAATTTGACCTTTCCATTTTTTACACTACATTTTTTTTAAAAAGCGTCTATGGAATTATCAGTACCATAACTTATGACCCGTATACAAAGATCAGTTTTTAATTGATTTTCTATAATATACTTAATAAATAAATCGTTATCCAAGCGGGCTTTTCTGCCTTAGAAGTTGACAAACATCAAACATATAAAATTTATTCATGCATTAATGATCTTGATATTAATTATTACATGCCAACGCATAGCAAAAAGTAATTTCTGTTCGAGTACTCGCAGTACTTTAATGATTTTTGTTATTGGCAGCTAGCATCTACGGGCTTAGTGGCTGCTGTTAGTGATTGCTAGCTTCAGCCTTTTTGTCTGTCTTTTGTAATTGCAACGCTTAATGCTATTTATATCATTAAGCGGCGTTGTATCATTAACGGTTGTGACAGGTGTCTTACACCCAAGCGTTGCAACAGGTCCGTTAACCTGTTAAATTAGATTTTTGTTGACCACGAGAATATGAACAATTTCCTATTGATTGGATAACCATTAACTATGGTCGACGAGTGTCTCCCGCAAAAATAAATCACTACTGTCTTGCATTCCAAATAATAATCAAATCACTGCGTCAACCTTGTGCTTCCTCCACTTCTGCCTGTGGTGCGCCTCTATGTCTGTGCTCTACTTGAATGCCTTATGCGGGTCTTACATTCAAGAGAACACAAATTCAGAGAGAACACAGTAATCTATTCCAAAATGCCTTATCCAGGTCTTACAAATGGCAATAGACGGCTGTTAATATCTATCATAGTTTCAAATAAACCGTAGCAATCAGATATGATGCATGCAACGCACTTCTTTTATGGTCTGGCAGTTCTGACATATAAATAAAAATTATTCACATTCACTGTGGTGTTTAAGAAAACGTTTGTCCTACGTTTTAGCAAAACTAAAAATAAAACCAATTCCGTCACAGTATATTTAATTAAGGGGGATGTGCGGCCATCTTTTACATTTGAGAAGAAAAATGTAAACATTTCTTGAACTGGCTTGTTTCTGTCCAAAACTTACTAAAACTGTTGTCAAAAGATACAAAAGCAATAAATATGACGTCCAACATGTTGTTTCATATGCAAATTACGCATACAAGGGCGGAACAATGCCTTTTTAAATCACTTAGAACTGCGCAGCTACAGACTTAAAGTTAAGATTTAAAACTCTGAAAAAATAGGAAAGGAGGTCATTAGTGTCCACTCTACAACCATTTGTTGAGAAAAAGGTCAAAACTAGCTTATTTAAGTTGTAACTTTGTCTCAAAAGAGGGTACCCTCTTCTTAAAATGAGTCTCAAAAACCATCAATTTGCACGAGATATTTTTGCCTGTGTTTATCGAGGTACATTGAAGTTATATTTTCATTGAAAAATACATATATATATTTTTTACTTAAAGCAATGAATTTTTAAACCCCTACCCTACTTCTTAAAAGAATTCAATTTAATTTATACCTATAGAACTAAAACAAAACAATTGGAACTGGTATAGAGATGTCAGTCACATTCAACCCAGGTTGTTTTGAATTGACATTTATTTTATGAAAATATAACGTCAATGTGCCTCCATAGACACGGGAGTTCTAAGTATATCCTGGAATTTTCTTGTTCTAAAAATAGATCCCATGCCGACTGATAAAAATAGGGTACCCTATTTTAAGGCAAAGTTTCTACATTAATGTGGAAAATTCAACCTTTTCTCAACAAATGGTTGTAGAGAGGACACCAATTAATCCCTCTGTTACTTTTTCCGATTTTTAAATCTTTAAAATAAGTCTGCAGCTGCGCAGTTCTACAGCTGTTCTAAGTGATTAAAAAAGCATTGTTCTGTTCTTAAATGCATAATTTGCATACAAAACAACATGAAGAACCTCATATTTATTGCCTTTTCAGCTTTAGAAAACAGTTTTGGCCAGTTTTGTGCAGAAACAAGCCAGTTCAAGAAATGTTAACATTTTTATTCTCAAATGTACAAGAAGGTTGCACATCCTCCTTAAGTTAATTGTGGTAGATCGGGATTTCGTTTATATTTATTTTTATTAATATTCCGATCTCGATGTGATTTAATTCTATTACTTTTTTAACGCACACTTTATTTGATAACTAATAACGTTAATGACAGTTATCTATTGTTCTGTCCCATAAAGTCGTGTAAGTCCTTATTTGACGAGGGAGACAGCTGGTTTTGGTAGCTACTTTTCTCCTGAGTCCCCGTCTTGTCTGTCTAAACTAGGTCCCTGTTAATATTAAAGTTAGGTTTTAGGGTTGGGGGATTTTAAGTACTTGCTATTGACTTGTTTGTTCTTATTTTGTCGTAATAAATTTATAAAGGGTTGTTAATCTTGGTTTTCATTTACTTTGAATTTGGTTTATTATATCTGGTTTATCTATATTGAGAGTAAAGTCGTTTTCATACCGTATTTATAAATTTGTAAAATTTAATTCTTAATGTACAGGTCAAATTCAGTCTCAAAACAAAAATAAACACAACGCGAAGTACTGATGAAAAGCCTAAATATAATACACGGCACTGACCTGCTACATTGGTGTCTTCCCACTTAGCCAACATTTTGAAAAAATACAGGTAAAATACAGGTAGATCTATGTTGGCTAAGTGGGAATGGGGTGCAGGTGGAGAACAAAAGAATTTAATTACAGGTAAGCTATAGTCTGTTTTCAGATAAAGGAGAACAGATATGAATTGAGCTCTGTCACAGTACTTTATTTGATTTAAATAAATCAGAGGAAAATGTAATTTTAAAATAATTTTTAAGTAATTAACTTTTACACATCCCCCTTAATTTATTTACGACTTAGAATTTATATTAGTTGACTTGAAATAATTAAGCCTTGAAATATATAAAAATATGGGTCATATGTCATATGTTATTTCCTTCAATTTTATATGGTTTCTATAGTTATATATCAAATATTTCCAATCAAAACATTATGAAAATAGCAAAACACAAAAACGCTTGAGTAAAGTGCTTTATATTTTTTAATGTTGTATACTTCACATTTAATAAGATCAATTGTATGATGATGAATAAATACATTTAGAATAGACAACGTAACATAAACACTATTCCCGCAAAGAAATGTTCACAACATTTCACAATCATTTTCACTTTTCACTCGAAGTGCACGAGATGAGAAGCAGCATCCGCGTAAGCCATCAACTCCATTTCACCTTGACGAAGCCTGTTCTTGAGACTCTGAAGACGGGTATCCAACTGACGATACTTCCTTTTTTTGGGACGGACAACTCCACCTGCTGTAATCTGGATAATCTTTGCCTCATTTGCAGCCTGTTCCTTTTGAAGCAACTCTATAAACACAAAGATGTTTGGGTGGGCACGTCTACACAATCTGTTGAACTTGTTGTGCCATCCCTTAACTGCATTTGTTGTTCTTGGGCCGTCATGGTCGAAGTGGTTCCACATTTCAAGGTGTCCTTCAACCCAGGTTTCTGTCACATAGTCCTTGAATCGCATCACAGGAGCGGTCTGGTCATCACTATCCTCCAAGGCCTGGAACCACACATCTTCCACACGGTGACCGGGAACCAGAGGAAGGACGGCTGCTCTTCTAACTAGTCGGTGGAAGTCCTCATTTTCTCGAAACTCAGTGGTCAAACCGCAGTTTTGAACTTTCCTCCAGATACACTGTGTGTAGTGGAAAAAACACCCTCGAATCGTCGTATTTGGAAATGTCCCTCTTATTGCATTTCTGGCCGCCACCTCAAAGTCAATCATCCAAGTTTCAGGCGTGAGCACAGAATGTCGTTCGTTGACTGCGGTCCTTAAAAGTGAAAACAGACGGCGGTAAGTTGCTTCAGTCTTGTTGGGGAGTAAGGCAAAAACAAGAGGGAAAACTGTTCCTTCCACATCTGCGTGCAAAGTGTACAGCTGGGTGAATAGAGATGTACAGGAATAGAAGGTCCCATCACTATACACAGTCGAGGATGCACACAGTCTCTGAAGATTGGCATCCGTGGCAAACACAAGAATTCTGTTTCCGGCTTCATCTCTGTCGTCACACAACAGGAATCTCTCGTGAGCAAGGGTCTGTGTCCATTGATCTTGGAGGTTGATTTCCTCTGGTGTTGTGGGTAGTTTTGGCATCATCTTCCCTCGGCTCTGGTACAGCATAGACTTGCAGGATTGAAATGTGGGAATCTGTCTGATCATTTCTTCCACGCTGTCATCACAGTCAGCATTCCGCAAGGCTCCAAGTTCTTCATCGTACAGCGAGGGTATGGGTGCCGCTTCATCTCTGCATCTCTTCTTCACTTTACTGACGAAGGAATCTGCAGCTAAGGCAATGAAGTCTCCTTCATGGTTATGGGGCTGTCCAAAAGACACAAGGATATTGTCCAAAGTAACAACTGTAGCAGGACATTGTCGGTCTACACATCTCCAATATGTTCGGTTGTTGCGTCTTGTCCTCACGGAATACTTAAATCCAGCATGAAGAAGATAGAATCCTCCTCTTCCGTTCTCTAGAAAGTTGACTTGCACCTGAAGATTGGCCATTTTGATTTGATTTGATTTTCTGAATATCTTTCAACAAACAGTCCATAAAACAATTAAGATCTCATAATTTTCAGGCTTTTGATTCTGTAAACTAATGACCATAATTATGCTTATCTATCTAGTCTATATTCTTAAAAACTGCTGATCAATCTCATTTATGTAATTATACCTCCAATTAAAACATTTTAAAATCATTTACTTTAATGTTTTAATCATGCATGTACCGGTATTAGTTTATACATATAAAAGGTCAAAAAAATTCTGCAATTATCTTGCAGAAAATTGATGATCTATTTTTTTTTGGACAAATATTCTATGGTTACTTTTATTTATTTATTCTGATTAAAGGCAAAATTAAGGCCTCTTTAAAAGAAGACTTATGTTTCAATAAATATTAAAAGTACATATATGATAATATTTTATTTAATATTGCCGGTAATTTTCTAAATAAATTTATGCATATATAGTTTATCATTTTTAAAATGCTATCATTTATTTGTTTTCATCAAACTTTTCTCAGGTAATTGATAACAAATACATTTACATGTGAAAACAGACTATAGCGTCCTGATCACTCAGGTGTGAAAATCAAAATGTTGGCCAGGTGGGAATTGAGAATTTCAGAATGTTGGCTAAGTGGGAATAAACCGCTACATTATTTGGGGAACCGTGACCAGGATAGTGTTAGTGCTACATTTTTTGTGAGTGGGTAGTGGCACGTGATTCTCACTTTGAGAGCCCTATTCAGTGATTCGAACTTGGCTGAATTCTTTTATTGTCATTTACTATTGTATCGTGTTTTGGGATTTCTTTAGCTTTTGTTATTTTTTCTTATAGATTTGTGGGTTTTAGAATTCAAGTTGTCCGTGAGTTGAGATATTTAGTAGATTATTTTTGTACTTGATTTTTTTTACGTTGCATTTTTTCATCATGCAGTTAATATGTTTAGCGATGATAGAGAATATTTGCGTGATAGAAATTATTCTCCAGCACATATTCAGACCGGAAATGGTGTCCCTTATGAAAGTTCAGATAAGTCTAACGAAGTAAGAGTAAATACTATCGATGGACAGATAGAAGAGTTATCAGCAAAGTTTGATTTTTAGAAAGAGAACTAAAAACGAAGTATTCTAAAAATGGTTTTGCTTATGAAAATGTTAATCAGAGGGCAAGGGAGAATCAAACGCACGTGCAATCGGACGATTATTTGGCACAGTCCCGTAATCAAAGTATAGGAAAGAAATTAAGTCGCCAACTTTTGATGGTAGTTTTGATATTCACGAGTTTTTCATTCAGTTTGAACAGGTTGCTAGGTGGAATGGGTGGAGTAAGAGAGAACGTGCAAGTCAGCTTATCATGAACTTACGGGGGTCTGCAAGACATGTGTTGTCCGAAATTCCTTTGACAAAATCTGACAATTATGATTTTTTAAAAAAATATTTGCAAGAATTATTTCAGTCCAACAGAAAATGTGACGGCCTACCAAATTAAGTTTAAAACAGCGCGTAAACAAAATGGTGAAACAGTTGATGATTTTGGTTATGCTTTGAAGAAGTTAGCCTTAAAATCATATCCATATATTCCCTATAAATACTTAGAACCTCATATTGTAGACCAGTTTATCTTTGGTTTAGATGATATTGATTTGCAAAAGCATGTATAGTCTAGACATCCCTCCACGATTGAGAAAGCGATAGGTCTAGCAATAGAATATGAGAGTTTCGTAAGCAATTCTGTCGCAAACCAAATGCCTGTTTCAGTTCACACGAGTGACAGCGATTTTGAATTTATAAGTAAAAATAAATTAAATGCATTTATTAGGGAAGAAATTCAGAAAGCGTTTTGTGAACATTATGTTGATGCAGTTGAGTCTTTACAGAATTCAAACATGTCTGATTGCCAAAACTTTTCTCATAATATTACCAGTAAATCGTTTCATCTGGTTGGTCATTGTTCTGAAAATTCAAGCTCGTTAGAAACAACTCTTACTCTCGAAAAACCTTCAGCGACTAATGCCATGTTCGGGTCATTAGTTTCAGGCCGTTCAAACATTACCGAACACAGTCGACCATTCGAGGTAGAGTCACAGAACCAAACAGAAACTGGTAAAACGCCGAATAAAGTTCAATGTTCCAAAGAAAACGGGAGCTTTGATGAAGTTACTGTAGTACACGATGCACATGTGCCTTTTGACTTAAATTCCAGTTCTACATGTAATTCTGAAATAGATGAATCCGAGTGTTCTGACACTGAGTTGCAGACCGATTTAGATACAGTTGCACCTTTGGTTGAAAATTATGAAACTTTTAACTCCGAAATAAATGTTTTTACAACAAATTCTCAGAATTGTTCAGATTTTACAGAAAAGAAAGAGAACGAGCACATGGCGAATTCAATCCTGAAATGGAAGCTCTATGGAAGAACTGTTCCCCCTGGTAAAGTTATTTCTTCTCTTAGCGGTGAAATTCCCTTACAGTTGTCGTTCGTGGGTATTACTTCTAAGTACACGCCCGTCGGCCGAGTATTGTATCCTTACTGCCGACCCGAGCATCCGAAGGAAATATGTATGCGTAGCATTTGTCTTTAAGGGGGAGGAATGTGGTAGATCGGGATTTCGTTTATATTTATTTTTATTAGTATTCCGATCCCGATGTGATTTAATTCTATTACTTTGGTAACGCACACTTTATTTGGTAACCAATAACGTTAATGACAGTTGTCTATGGTTCTCTCCCATATAAAAAGTCGTGTAAATCCTTATTTGACGAGGGAGACAGCTGGTTTTTCTAGCTGCTTTTCTCCAGATAGAGGGAGGGAGACAGCTGGTTTCGCTAGCTACTTTTCTCCTGAGTCCCCGTCTTGTCTGTCTGAACTAGGTCCCTGTTAATGTTAAAGTTAGGTTTTAGGGTTGGGGGATTTTAAGTACTTGCTATTGACTTGTTTGTTCTTATTTTGTCGTAATAAATTTATAAAGGGTTGTTAATCTTGGATTTCATTTACTTTGAAATTGGTTTATTATATCTGGTTTATCTATATTGAGAGTAAAGTCGTTTTCATACCGTATTTATAAATTCGTAAAATTTAATTCTTAATGTAGAGGTCAAATTCAGTCTCAAAACAAAAATAAACACAACGCGAAGTACTGATTAAAAGCGTAAATATAATACACGGAACTGACCTGCTACATAATTTTGCCTATCTTTTTTCCTCGCACCTTATGTTGAACTGGAATGTCACACTTTCATCGGTTTAAACATCATGCGTTGATCTTTGTAGGTTGCACCAGTGGTAGGAAAAGTCTAGAGGAATTGTGGTGGGGTACCAGGAGAAGTAATCCTAAATAAGGGTGAAATAACCTAGTACTTCACGAACACAACAAGAACTCTGACAAGAAACACGGTGCAGGGTGCCTGGCTCTAGGACACATACACACACACCTTCTCCTATATTAATTATTTTGTTGTAAATCCAATCATTTATACTCAGGCAGAGTAAAGGAAAATTAATTATATATAGTACCCTGTTCCCTTGAAAAGAACCCCTTAGAAAACACGTTACAATTTTTTAGATTTGCGGTAGCTCGATTAGATTTTGTGACTTTGTTTACGGAATAAGGAATCATTCTTTGAGTATTATGAGGTGATAATTTCGGTCGGGGCGTGATCAAATCTATGATAAAGCCCTTCGGGCTTTATTTGATTTGATCACGCTTCGACCAAAATTATCACCTCATAATATTCAAAGAATGAGTTCATATTACTTATATTTATATGATTTTTAGCAATTGTACGATTAAATATTAGAATATTAATTATGAAAACTCCGCTTGCGCCCCAACAATACGTTATTTGAATTTACTGGACTGTACATTACATATTAAATCGATTCGAAGTGTTACCACAGACAAAGACACTGAAATATTTAAAAATAATTAAATAACATCGATATTCCCCACGAATTATGAAGAAAGTCTTTAAGCCCCTGTCACACTGTCACTATTTATACTACGATTGCCTACGAATTACTAAAAGTTAAAAATCGCCATTATTCACCAGGTCAGTCTTGCGATAATTCTACAGACGGTGCTTTTTTTTAATCTAGTACGACTCGACTACGATGTCTGCTCGACAATGTACGATGTTTGTGCGATAACAGGACGAGTTGTGGCGATTTATGTACGAATTTCGGCGATTAAGTAACGAACGCTTTGAGATCTTCCTACGAGCAGGTAAGATGGAAGACGATTTTATTACGATACTCTTACGAATGAGTACGAAATTGTACGATTGATACACGATATTACCACAAATAAATACGAGTTTTACGATTATATATATGGTGTGTTAATTTATAAAGTGATAATAAACAAATTAATGATTGCATTTTTGCATAAAATACTTACCTGGAAATATTTTTCAATTTCAAACATAAGATGAATAATGCAATCAGAGTAATATTCATATAGATTATAAAAGATGTATGAAAACACGTACAGGTAGAAGTAAATTTGTGAGTTAAGATTACCAACAAAATACATATTGTGACAATGCTTGCAATTGTGAGTAAAATTGTTTTCATAATTTGCTGACGGACGTTTATTACTGTATTTATAAACGAACAAGAAGATCGTGATATTGTTTTAGTTCATGAATTGTTTAAATAATCATGAAAATGGCAGCAGTAATGTTTGATTTATTCCCTGAATAAGATTATCAATGAAGAACAAAATTCATTTTTTTAGAATAAGGAAATTACAAGTATATGTAAAATTTCGAAAGAAAAGGTTCTGTAATAAACTTACATAATTACTGAACGATGTACTTATAATCAAAAAAAGAATACTAT
The DNA here is from genome assembly GCA_016163765.1 of Magallana hongkongensis. NCBI lineage: Eukaryota > Metazoa > Mollusca > Bivalvia > Ostreida > Ostreidae > Magallana > Magallana hongkongensis. Next base: position 51,590,981 of record WFKH01007768.1, on the reverse strand, counting down.
TGCAAAACACTAACTAGTCTCGTATTTTCGTACTAACTCGTAGTTCACTCGCAAGGTTCTCGTATTGCACTCGCCCCTAATCGCCTGTTTTCGTATTGTACTCGCATCAAATCGAACTACATTCCCATTCACTCGGAGGACACTCGGGGAAGACTCGCATGAACTCGTAGAATACTCGGGGTAGATCGTAGGATATTCGTAGCATCGTAAGTACTACGAAGTTTCGCGAGTTCCCTACGAATGTAGAAGATTTGTTGTGACTATGTGCACGAGTGCAGTGCGAGTGTCGTGCGAAAGGATTGTACTGTGGGCACTATTGTTTTGAACATGCTCAAAACAATCGCCGCGTTTGGCGATTTGCTGAGATGAAGGAAGAGAGGCTACGACTATCTCTACGATGAACCCCGAATAAGTGCGATTATTGAATTCGTAGCTCAAAATCGTGACAGTGTGACAGGGGCTTAATTCATAAGATGTACACGTACAACCAAATTCACGAAATGACATACCCAAAAGATAGGGAGGGTAATCGTGTTCAAAAATCCAGACATGTAAACTTGTAAATCCGAATAAGCAATCGTGATAATGTGTGTGAGTCTGAGTATGAATGTAATTCTGATCGTGTAACCTATAAACTCGGGCATAAACACTCCAGATTTGACTCCATAATCTTCCTACAGATGCACATTTGGAGCTTTAAAATGCTGTTTGTTATGTATATGTAACCTGTCACTATAATACGCGTTTTCCATCGGTAGTCTCTGCATTTGTATCTCCCTTTTCTGAAACAGCACAGCTGACATGTTATAAATCGACAAATGTAAAGTCTACAAGTTTGTCAAAATTTGACATGATCATAGAGGCACGTAGCATCGTTTTTGAAAGTGGGGGGGGGGGGGGG
>WFKH01007768.1:51576447-51586671 GCA_016163765.1 Magallana hongkongensis | reverse complement strand
TATATATATATATATATATATATATATATATATATATATATATATATATATACATAAAAGCCGCCGAATTCAACACTGGCTAATGTGACAGAACGGTAGCGCGTTGGCCTTTTAGACGTAGGAATGATTTTAGGATCGAGAGTTCGGAACCCGCTGTCGGCGCCTTGTAAGATTTTCGTTAAAAACATTTGCCGTGCCCAATGTCGGCATAGTATGCTTACGCTATATAGACCCATTGTATACTATGCGAAAATAAATGGTTATTGAATATATAGCTCTTGGAGGAAAATTGGTCAGTAGGTGTTAACTATTATGATTGTTATAACAACATGTCACTGCCTTGTCTGCTCAGCTTTTCATAAATCATTATTGAATCATACTGATATCACTTTTAAGTACCGTTACATTATTGTACCTAAGTTCCAGTGGCGTAGCTAGGAACAGAATATTTGTAAGCAGGGGTCTGGGGGCGGCAGAAGCTGAGCACAATTTTTAATTACGACGGCAGTAATTTTAATATCGAGTACAATGTATTAAATTTAATACCTCAGCTAAATATATTGGTACAAAAAATTGAAAAAAAAAAACAACCCAGACACCAACAGATACCAAAAGAATAAAGAAAATACATCTAAAAAAATTAATAAATCCAAGTTTTAATATGAGGCAACCACGACTGACAATACGTTGAACGTAGGATTTTTGAATAGATTTAAAAGAATACAAGTTGCAGTTTAACTATTTCTCAAGCAATTTTATGCGTAGTATATTTGTCTTATAAGGGAATAAAAGTTGTAATTTTCAGTTACCAAATATTGCAAACGCGTATTTATTGGCTGTTTTGAAATTTCATAGCACTATGACAATTTACTTTCCTCTTTACTAGGTCAAAGCAATTAACCTTCAGTTCTTAAAAATCAGAAGCAATTGTGTTACATGGGGTTTTACGGCGGTCTCCAAGCCCCTTGCCGCTCAAAATAATTACATGTATATTCACCCCCTTCGGAAATTTATTGATCTCATTTCTAGAAAAGAGTATGTATTCAACTTGCATTTTCCAGTTTAAATTACTTATCAAATTATTTAAGAGATATTAGATATTAGGCATTTCTTTTTTTAAGTAAGAGTTAACACTTATCGTATAATACCTTGGGAGTTATATTACAGAAACAAACGCATTCGTCACACCGGCACCAATTTTTACATACATGTGTAAGACGTTTGGCTCACCGCGCAAAGTCTCCCCGTCTGCTGCTTATTATTGACCAAGCAAGTCCAAGTGAAAGTTTTCACAATTTTATTTATCGTGTCGTATAGTGGTATTAAATCAAGAACTACTCTCTAACAAATGACATGAGTATATATACCCTTCCGACTATGACGGACAGTTTCGGTTGTGGTGATCATGAGTGTAGATTCGGTGATTAAATTCGAAAGCAGTATTTTAGTTCCAAATACAGTATCAAAACTGTCAAACTGTCCATCACAGCGTCGAGGGATGCGGGCCTACAGTCACCCACATCGGTACATAGCATGAGTAAAAACATGAGTATATGTCAAAGGTCGACAGATCTAGAGAACATGTAATTCGTGACAAGCATACAACAGCAAGAGTCTGCAGTTATGGTAAATATAGTACTCTTACCATACCTGGACGTATGAGATCACACTACTGCGCAATTAAATTCAAACTGTACTTTCCGAAGGACATTTCCAAAATAGTGATTAATAGGTTAAATTCATATTAATTGCACAGTTTATACATAATTGTTTACGTGTTAATATTAATAGCTTTAAAAAATTTATCAAGGTCACATCATAGTCATCTGTTTACACATGCACCTCTTCTTGTTTGGTCAGGTTTTAATCAAACCTCAATATCTTTTTCTACAAATAATATTTTCGATCCAAAGAAAATAGTATCAGTTTAACTGATTATGTTTATTTTTGGTCCATTCCGGCGATTACGGCATGCCTTTTCCTACAGCAAGCATTTGCCATATAAGGTCATATCAAAGTTCGACAAACTTGTAAACTTTACATTTGTCGATTTGTAACATGTCAGATGTGCTGTTTGATACAAATGCAGATTGACTATGTTCAAAGTTGAAGGTTAAATTAACTAACAAAAACAATCAAGCGAAGGAACTGTGTCAAACCCCAAAGTGTTTATGCCCGAGTTTATAGGTTAATACACGGTCAGAATTACACACACTCAGACTCGCAAACCAACACAATTGCATATTCGGACTTACAAGTTTACAGGTTTGGATTTTTGAACACGATTACCCTCCATAAAAAGAAACTATAAAAAGTGATAATCCGCAAAAATTTGCTTCCCCTCAGATTTATGTGATTCCACAAAGTTAGCCTATTACTAGTATTCATGAATGAATTATGCACGGCCTTTTTCGTCCTATAGAGGTTCCTCGGATTATATTGGATAAAACTGGTCCATACATGTTGAATCAGGAAGAAAAGCCCCAGTGTTGTTTGAGGAAGTATTAAAAATTTATACGTTTAGAATTGCACCTTATCAATTTTCTTGTGCAAGACATCAGGAAATGACATCATGTACTGAGAGAGAGAGAGAGAGGGAGAGAGAGAGAGAGAGAGAGAGAGAGAGAGAGAGAGAGAAACAGAGAGAGAGAAACAGAGAGAGAGAAACAGAAAGAGAGAGAGAAAGAGCGGTTTTGTTTATTTTGTAGACATTTGAAATTTTCTTCTTTTTTTTCAAATGCCCTCTAGTGCTTGCAGATAAAATGCAGTTTTAAAATATTCCCAAATTGTGACAATCCAATAATCATCTTCATTACTGCATGTGTATGGTGTTTTTAACTTCACCCTGCAACAAAGTGTTCAAAAGACTTTAGATACTAGTACTTGTATGTCTTCGCTCCTTTGATCTCCGAATCACAAAGATCTTATTGCACATTTGCCTCTGTTTTCAAAAGACGAAGACTGCAGTATACGGAAATATAAGGCGACGTCTTTCTAGACCTGTACTTCCTTTATATACCATTATCATTTCCTTACTTTAAAAACTCTTTTTCCAGTACGATGTAAAACGAATGTTATTTGAAGTATCGGAGTTTTAAGCTGCAATGTACAAACTTTGGCCGAAATAGGCTTGATTGATTTCCGACCTGTTTTAATAGTTATTTTGATTTGTTCCAATTACAAGCCAATCTTCCATATATGTAAAACACACAAAAAAAATCACTAGCAAAGCAGGAAAAGTCACTAATAAAAGAAGTAATATTTGCTTATCAAAGAGAAATATTAATCTACATTTTCAAACCACTCATGAAGTTTAATCAGATGCCCTCAAATTTTAAATCAATTTTCCATGTACAATTATTGAATTCTTGCAAAATGAGATCGTGTGTTCCTATCTTGAGAACATAAGGTTCTTTAAATTGTTTAGTATGCGTATCAAATTAGAGCAAACGCAATTTTAATGAATGCTTACAACTTATAACATAATTTTACACGCTCTCTCGATAAAAGTATTGTACATATTTGTACAGTAAAAGAAGACAACTTACCTAAACTAAAAAGCGAAACAAATTTCCCAATTGTTTCATTTTCACAGAAGTTTTATTAGAAATACAACTAAAAACCACACAATAATACTTGATTGACATAATCATTTTTTATATTGCAAAATTTAATATTTATCACCCGAAGACGTATTTAAATCCAGAAAGGGCTTATGAATGAGTAATATTGAACTCTGCATTTTCTTATTTTCTTTTATTAATATGTTCATATACTGTTTGACATCATCTTTCACTCTCTTTGAATTTTATGCAAAAAATCCCAAACTTTATAATCCAATGTCATATGGTATTGCAGCTAAAACTCCCTAGTTCCTATGGTGTCTTCCGGAGATGTGACTAAGTCTGATAAAAAGAAGAATTTACTTCCTTCGTTATGAGATCTTAAAAAATGTCTCGCCACATCGTGAGGATGCATTTTATGACGACTTTTGTTGTTTTCCTCGTGGCACGCTTTTGTTCAGGTGAGTTATGACAAAATGAGAATATTCTGAAATATTTCAATTTTCAACCCGGATCAATAGTCTACGTTACACCGGTAGGGTTCTGACGTTTTCCTGACAAGTAAAATATAAAAAATAGCTAAGAAAACGTCAGATACTAGTATTTCAGACTACAGAAAGGGGTTATATCGACGGTTTTTCTTTTATATCTGTTATGTTTATTTATATATTTTAAAAAAATATATTAATTCGTAGAAAGAGTTCTGAAGAAATAATTATTTTTGTCAAAATCCTCTTTTCATAGTTGGTATTTTCATACTACTTAAAAATTGTGTAGACCAACTTGCTCATGTCTCTTCCTCCAAGCAAGCCTTTTCTCCTGCTTGTTTTCCCGCGCCCATGCACAAATCCCCACAAACAAAATATGCAGTAGAAATAAATTGGCATTAAGTTTTCTATTATACCGCTAATCATAGAAATTTGGAATTTCAGTTTCATTTTGCATGCATGTACATACATGTAATCTTTGTATGTGCCCTCGTAAAATCCCTTTTTATCTAGGATAAAACAATCACATGGAAGATATAAATCATTAAGATATAAAAGGATCCAAGGTATTAACACTTATCAAGATGTGTCACTTTTCGTCACTCTCATCTGAAGATTATCAAAATCATGGTCGATTTTCTAGCTGTATTGTTTGTTGTATATACATGTATAGAGGGTGCGCTGACTTACATATATGTTTTGGGATGTCATAGTTCTCTCTTTACTTGCTTATAGTAGAGCTATGAAAAAAATATAATTCAGTGCGTCAGTACAATTGACTTGCACGTGACTCACGACGCAGATGTTAGTAGACGTACATGTACGTCTGTTGCTACGTGTACGTATGAACTCCTAATTACTGGTCTCTCGCAGAAGAAGTGCGCGTCATTGATTACGTATCACAAATGGGGTTTAATATAGCAGATTACAATGTGTAAAACAGAGCTTTCCTGATATGTTATATAAGGTATAGATTGCTGAATGTTTGCAGATGATCACTGTGCTTATTTAAACTTAGGGTATTTAAAAAAAATACAGTTTGATTTTAATGTCTCAATTTTGTCAGAGACTTTTAGGGGTTCGTGGTGTGAAACGACTTTTTCAATTCCTGAGCGGTGTTTGGACACTGTTCACTTAGACAGAAGTGAAAAAAGACAGGCTTGCCATATACTTTTCATTTGCAGGTAAATTACCATAAAAGAGAATTATTATTAAGTGCATGTCTGCTGCTTTTCAGTTCAAAGCAAAAATGACTTCAATTCGCCGATGTGTGTGTGTGTGGGGGGGGGGGGGTTAAAGGCATCAGTCGACGTAGTTCGGAGTAAGATGCCCTGTGTATTCAGTTAACTATTGGGTAAAAGTTTTATATAGCAAGAAGTGCCAGTGACAATTGCATATAAATGCCCCACCGACAATTGGTAAATTATTGATCAAACTCAAAATTTAAACAAATTCAATAATGTTACATTAAAAGTTTAAAATTTATCAATTTAAACTTAACTATAACAGTTTATAAATTGTTATAGTTAAGCTTCATTAAAGAATTTAAACTTTACCATTAGGTTCAACTTACATGTATGTTGTTTTTTTCTTTTTTATTTTTATAGATGTGTGTTTGGGTGAGAGGGAGAGAAAAAACGACATTGGTTTATCCACTTATAAATTCCAAAAACTTCTTATATTATTTCGTGCGCCAATTTGCACTCTTTGTGCAAAATATTTAATTCCAAACCTCAACTGCAACGTATGAGAAGAAAAAGAAATAGATCTCGACTCCATAATAATTATACAGTTTGCCAAAAAATAGTTAAATAATTCTTAATTAGTAATGTATCAAATTTCACTGCAAATCAGAAATTAATTGTCAAATAAAAAATTTCTTACTTAAGAAGAGATAATGATTTATAAAATCTACGATTAGGGGCCTTGATTTTATCGTGTAGTCGTGTCTAGGTCACCGCTGGTATTTGACTGCACGTTATCTGCGTTTATAGTTCGCCCTGACAAAAATGTTAACGTAAGGGACGGGTAGAATTTAATTTCCGTTTTGAACATATTCTCAGCATGACTTGTCTTCGAAAAATGGAACTAAAAATAATTGTATTCATTTTCTTGCTGATTCCCCAATGTTCAGGTAAGTTATGATATAATAGAAATGATGAAAATCTTGCTAAGTTAATGATGGGCATACAGCAAGTATCCTTTGTTATCATTGAAGGATTACAAATACTTCGGGATATAAAACTATTTAGGGTAGAGGGACTAAGTGCAAGACAGAGAGTTTTTCTGCGTCAAAATACATAGCTATGAATGAATAGAACTGAAGAAAGTTAGATACATGTAGATAAAATTATATACAATTCAAGTATATAAAGATAAACTGTATGATCGTTGTCACAAAAAACCTAGGATTATTATTATAGCAAAAGGTTAGGTTTATATTTCCTATCATTTTTTAAAGATGTAACAGTCCTTGCGGGTGGTATATAAACAACACAAGTCTGTTTTGGTTTCTGACTTGGCTTTATAAGTCAAATAATCAATAAAGTTGATTTTGATATTGACATTGATATTGACCCTGCAACAATTATATAACATGTACATACCCCGGTATATCAATATAATCATAAAATAAACATATAAGATTTCTGATTTACAATCAGTATCACCAATAGTAACTGAATCAATAACTAGGGAGAAAACTTCAGATCATTTGTATATATTGTATACAAATAAAAATCTCTCAATATTAGACAATTACACAATTATATATTGACTTTGCTGATTCAATTGATATCATCATAATTAATTAAACATAAGTATAGTTTGTACTCACATATATCAATCATACCATTCTATGGGAATAGGCCATTATCAATTATCTGATATATGATATCTGTCTTACATGTACAGTCATGTAGATCTGTAAATTATTTGAATATCCTAAACACCTTTCTGTTTTGCCATAAAACAATATTTACAGATAAAATATCACAGTGAGACAAAGGTATTCTTTGCTATTTACATGTAACTTGTACATTTGATGTCTCACTCTCACTTTACATTTATTCCAAGAAAAGTATGTGCTAAGGAAATTATCTAATTACTGGATAAAGATTTTAAGATCAATTCTATGTAAAAATCAAAATTGTATAAAGAGGTTCCGGCACGCCTAGTCACCAATTTTCTTAATATTGCATACAATGATACATATTGATGTAATAAGTAGCAAGATGCCATAAATTTGTTGCTAATGGTTACCGTTGCCATGGTAACGGAGACCAAAGATAGAAAAATGGCAAATCTAAGCATATTCAAAGCAATATAGAAAGTAAATGCAGCTTATCTAAGTTATGAAATATAAGATATTGAATTGACTATATGGTCAATTTTCAAATTATAGAAAAAAATTGGTGGGCAAATCAAAATCTTAAGAATATTACCATGGAAACCGAAAATTATTTTCAAAACATGATTTTTTCATATTTTTAAAATATCATATAAGTTATCATTGAACAAAACTCACAGATTTACAGCAGTATATAAGATATACATGTTAGATAAAAAATTGACACTTGTTGCTATGGTAACAAGGTTAAAAATAAGAAAAAATGAAGAAAACCATAGTGATTTTGTCAAGCAAAAATGCTTGTTTTAAACACAATTTAGAACTATTTTTTGTTGCTATTTGTGAGAAACATGCCAAATTTTTACATCATATATATTCAAGCATTATTCAGCATCTTAAAACTGCCGTTGCTAAGGAAATATGTGGACTTAAGAAAATCATACAGAAATTCCTAATTGTACAAAACGTCATAGCAACGGCCATTCATTTTGCTTGAATGCAACTTCAACTGATATTGCATTAAAGTTAAGGACATGTTTAGACATTTCAATCAATTTATTTTAAATTATCATGATCCAGGTATGAGTAAAAAGTCTTCAAATGTACCTCAAAATATGCAGATTTTTGTGATTTTTAGTTGTTGTTACCATAGCAACGAATTTCATTTTTCAGTTATATTATCTTTGTTGCCAAAGTAAAACAACAGTTTAATTTTTTTTTCCATTTAAAACTATTTATGTTCGAATAAAACGAAAAAATGTTATTTTTGAAGTGCTGTTTATTTTCCATGGTAACACTATTAAACTATTCATTTGCCCATGCAAAATATTTAATAATTTAAAAATTCACAATATTTAGTATACAATTATTTTATTCTGTATAGCTGAAACTGCTGCAATCTCTTACAAAGTGTGTTCAAAAGAGCTTTAAATGGCTATTTTTCAATCTTTTGCTTCTGTTACCATGGCAACCGGTCCACATAGCAACCCTTTAAGGTTGTCTTGCATCTTTATTCACCAAAGGGTATCAAAATACGAAATAGGAAGAAAATCGGTGACTATGCGTGGCCACCGAATATTGATATTTACATAGAATTGATCTTAACATGTACCTCGTTTCATTTGGCAAATTAACGAAAGTCTTTGTGCGTACAACTGGCATAAAGTTACCACTAAAAGTATGCTGGTTTATAGGGTGGCTTTAATTCATTAGAATTTTTTTTTTTTCAATAAATGCTTTTTTTATGAGTTTAAGTTCTTATAGTGCATAGTCCTTAAAAGCGAGAATCGGAAAACAAAACAGTTTTTTTTTCTTTTCTAGTTAAACACAAAACGGATTAAAAAACCCGATGTATTACATTTTAGTTTTCATACTCCGTGCATCTAAAATCTACCTTGAATCAGAGTTGTGTGTGTGTGTACCATTACGTGTAAGCTATCCCTCGCCCGCAGCCGGGAAAATCGGTCATCATGGTCGCGGCTGGGCTACCTAGCAGTCAGCGGTTATCTAATACACAAAAGTCGCGACTCTCATATGCAATTTTACGTAAGCTATCCCTCGCCCGCGGCCGGGTAAATCGGTCACCATGGTCGCGGCTAGGCTACCTAGCGATCAGCGGTTATCTAATACACAAGAGTCGCAATTTTATTTAGCCGCTAACACAAGAATTGTTTTAGTTTTGATTACACATAAAAGTTTATTCTTCTTCAACTGGATTAAACGATAGGGTGTCAATTAAGAAATTGTTCAGTTAATTAATAAAATAATGTCGTTCTCAATCTAAAGCAATATCAGACATAGATCAATTGTGGGTTTAAAGTAAAAAAAAAAGAGAACTTCTATTTGATAGATTTTAGTCATTATACTGCAAACTTTTCAAATCTTCCTAGCTGTGTTCTGAGCTGTGCGTTGTACCTTTTCGTAATCTATCCTTCGCACACGACCGAGGAGATCAGCCACTGCTGCACTACCTAGCGGTAAGCGGTTATCTATTACACAAACACTTACACGTATATGAACGTGTTTGAGTTTATATATGTTATAAGAGTTTGTCCATCTTGTATTTTTTTAATTAAACATTGGAGTGTAAATTAAGAAGTAGTTCTGAAAATTAATAAAAGCGATGTTACTTCAAATCGGAAACATCGTCAGACATGAAGTAATGGTTGGTTTGTAAGTCTAAAATGTTTTAAAAACTGTACATATAATGTTTTAAATCAACAAAAAAAATGATGATCATCCCGCGCACATGGTCGAGGAGATCCCGCGCGAGTGGATATTCTACATGTACCTTATCACGCGTGCATGTTTCATATTTTGTACGAACACAACTATTTTTTTAAATTATGTTTTCAAATATTTATATTGATTTTAGATGAAAAGATAAACGAACAGTCGGTCAGAAATCGGTCAGTTTGTATTAATTCAATCGCCACGTGCGGCCGGAAATCCATCTTCGCTAGCCAAGGGTTTTCGGTCCACTCTGCTCCCCATAAACCCTTGGCAGATATCATTACGAAAACTCGGTGATGCGGTGTCGCCATCTAGCGAACAACTTGAGTTGCGCCCCTTGCACCTTCATATTTTTTATCCAATGAAATAACGGCTTACATATACGTTACGGCAACACCAAAACAAAATGTGAAAACATGTTGACCGATGAATCGAGAAAAAGAATTCATGACATATTTAAAGTCGAATTACGAGAAAACCAAGAGAAAGCAATCGATGCTGTATTATGTGATCGTGATGTGTTTGTTGGTACCCGCACTGGTAGTGGAAAGTCGATGATATACGAATGCATTCCAGTAATTAAACCAGGTAT
>WFKH01007768.1:51537987-51550802 GCA_016163765.1 Magallana hongkongensis | reverse complement strand
CCAATTTTGGTATAAAGTTAACACGACTTTACCATGTCACCATGCACGTCGTAATAGTTGATCTTTTTTTTTAGCGCAGTAGGTCTAACTACCAGTTATCCTTACGTTGTATCCCGCTTCAAATTTTATATACAAATGATTTGTTTACAAGAGATTAGCTGCATATGGCAAAACATATTGAATTAAAACATTAAGATGTTTTACGTCTAAAAATTGAACATAAAAAACGGGGCATTCCGAGTCATTCGCAAACATCAAACTCCTATTCCATCCCCTTCCTATTTGTACAACACAATTTTATGTGTAATAAATAAAGCCCAATATTATACTTTTTTTAATTATGACAATTTTTCTAATCATAATTTTTTGTTAACATTAAACCAATTAAATATAACAGACCCAGTTAATGCTTCAAAATTAATATCAGTCTATATAAACTTTACACTGTATCTAGGTAGCTTAATTAATTTATGGTGAAAAATGACATGAAAGAAAAAGATTAGGTAAAATTTCATTCAGTAAGAGTAAAAACAATGGGGTCAGTACTTATCAGTACTTGTCAGTACTTCTCTGAGTTTTTCAGTACCGTCAGTAAAAAGTGTCAGTACTTCTCTAAGTTTATCAGTACTGTCTAAGTTTTCAGTACTTTTCGAAGTTTTTCAGTACCGTCAATAAAAACGTCAGTACTTTTCTAAGTTTATCAGTAATGTAAGTACATTGTCAGTAAATGTCTAAGTTTATCAGTAAAAAATGGGAATGTCAGTACTTTTTTGACTTGGTAGTGAAGTTCTATGTGTTTTCATTCATCAATAAAAACAATCCTCTGATTATGTTTTAAACAGAGGAAAAATTGGATTAAATCAAAACATACAATGTTGATTAGGCATGAAAAACACTTTGTTATGTAACATAGATTACATACTGTGGAATCATTTTTATTCGTGTGGGTCAATGTTCGTGAGTAACCAAAATTTTCCTGGTTCGTGGGTATGTAATTTCGTTGGTAGCATAATTTTGATGAATATTAAACAAATGCTTGTTTATACGTTCGTGGGAATCTAAATTCGCGGTCAAGGGTTACCCACGAAATCCAATATTGGTCCCCCACGAACAATGATGATTCCACAGTTACTATAAATAACATATAACAAACAGAAAGCAAAACGCAATTACATCACGGTTACCCTGAAATAATTAGACAGTAGAATCACTGCACAGTTATTCCATTTAACACACTATATGAATTAATTTCTTTTGTTTACATTTTTGTTAATGGTGATAACTGTCTAAGTTTATATTTTGATAAAATATTTATTCATCAATCCTCAACAAAATATTGCATATATGTAGGCTGATTATTGAGTGGAGTACATTGTAGATCTAAGAAATTGATATTACATATTTCTATCGATAGTCTGCAATCGATGCGCATACAAAACTTTTTGGTATACATGGAACAGTCGTCTCAACACGACTTCATTCGTCTCTCTGTACAGGAAAGGAGCAGTGGAAATTATGAGCTCTTTGTAGAAAAGGCAGTAAGTAAATAGTTCTAATTATTGTGAAAACTGCATGAAAACCTCCTCCATCTGGAAAAGTCGTATAGAATATAAAATAGTCTGTTAACCCTTTGGCTGTTTTATTTCAAGTTATTATATTTTTGAAATTTTGTTTGTACATATGCAATATCCACAGTTCTCACATAGTATACATTAGATTTTTATAGCGTATGCATAGGGGGTGCCTACTATGTCGAATTAACGCCTAAATAAAGGTCAGGGTTTAATGCACAGTGAACTCTACTTCTGTTCGCGCACTATGTATTAAACTCTGACCACTATTTTGGCATAGTTCATGCAAAACAGAACAATATTCTAAAAACAGCACTTTTCGACCTCGGGGGTTGTTATGCATCATACACACAAACTCGTACTTTATGTTCCTCTTTCCCTTTCAATTTTACATACCAAGATTGGAACCAAGATTTGACGTCAACATGAACGCTTATCTTAACAAATTTAAAAATATAAATACTTTCGATGAAAGCTTTAATTTTGTTTAGAACTTTGTGTTGTCAATTTAAACAATGACAGATCAGAAATCAGTGAGATTATACTCTCTATTTTTTTATTTAAATATACTATTTCATGGAAAGAAAATAGTTGATAATAACTTGCAAACATAGATCCATAAAACACCAACAACTTCGTTCAGACTTTTTTGAAAAGTAACTGAAGTGTTGAATGTGGATACGTATACAAGGAAGTTAAATCTTATCTTATCAGCAATTCATCTGTGCAAATAAAAACAATATTAATATCACCAGATGGAAACCAACGGTGTAGCGATTGTTATGTTTTGTATTACGATATGTTTTACAAGAAATTCTGAAGAGAATTTTAAAAAGTGGATGTTAACGTTACCGCAATACAATCAAAACTAAAAAACTTTTTTTAAGAAAATGAAAAAAAAATGTTCTCAGGGCATCCATGAAGTAAGGTGTTAATTCATTACTTTATTTTTGCAAATTATGTTAGAAATTGGTCAATACAGTAATCTTAAAACAAACAACATTCACTGTTGTATCATCTTCATTCGTTGAGAACGATTTTGTTGTTGAACCAATCAACAAAATATTCGTTATTGAATATGTATATTAAATATGTATCTGACTTAATGATTAAGTAATTTATTGGCACAGCTAATATTTTCCAATTTACGTGTTCTCAAAACCTGTTTAAACAAAATTAGAGTAAAAGTCATAACAGGAATGGTGTTTTGTCGTTTATAAATCTTATCCTTCAGGCGTAAGTTAAGATCTGTCAATCATAATCAAGACAAGAACTATATTTTGAGGTCCAATTCATGCCCCTCTTTACAAATTTAAAAAATTACACCAACAAAATTGACATCTCTATACAATATGATAGGGAAAAAATATAATTATTTATAATTTTGACAACATTGTTCGGTACTTCTATGACGTCACTAACATGGGGCATTTCCCATCCTATCTCAAAATAATAAAATATCAACATTTTTTCCTTTATATTCTATTGTCGAGAGATAGAGCGTTAGGTTGATCCAGCATCATTTTCACATATATTACCGGTATGTCAATACTGCCTTGCATACCGTAGTTTAAATTGGTTTTGGAGCAAGCAAGCACTCGATGTTTCTTATATATATATATATATATATATATATATATATATATATATATATATATATATATATATATATATATATATAATATTTATATAGTTATCGTAATTATAATGTACTGTATTATTTATGCTATGTAGTATTTATTTCATAGTGAAGGTTATTATATATATAGATTTTATTTTGCATCAGGTAGTCTTTGATATTACTTAAGCAAATAGTATGCAGTCAAACATAGTGCTTGACTGGAGTGAAACTGCCTGGGGTATATAATTAAGTATTGGCCAAATATTGAATATTTCTTTTTATCCTATTGATGATTTAGTTTTCTATTCTGTGTTTGTTTTTAGTAGTAAGGCTTTCCCTCTAAAAGTTCTTAGATTTTGGTCACTCTTGGTCATGATCTTCATTTGGGTGGTCACAGTATACCTAGTTGACAAATACCTTATTACTGATCTAAGACTGTTATTTCTTCTAAATTGGTAAGTTAATATGTTTACTATTAAGATTAACAATATTTCTAATATATTTATTAAAATCTTTATCCAGTAATTAGATAATTTTCTTAGAACGTACTTTTCTTGGAATAAATGTAAAGTGAGAGTGAGACATCAAATGTACAAGTTACATGTAAATAGCAAAGAATACCTTTGTCTCACTGTGATATTTTATCTGTAAATATTATTTTATGGCAAAACAGAAAGGTGTTTAGGATATTCAAATAATTTACAGATCTACATGACTGTACATGTAAGACAGATATCATATATCAGATAATTGATAATGGCCTATTCCCATAGAATGGTATGATTGATATATGTGAGTACAAACTATACTTACGTTTAATTAATTATGATGATATCAATTGAATCAGCAAAGTAAATATATAATTATGTAATTGTCAAATATTGAGAGATTTTTATTTGTATACAATATATACATATGATCTGAAGTTTTCTCCCTAGTTATTGATTCAATTACTATTGGTGATACTGATTGTAAATCAGAAATCTTATATGTCTATTTTATACAATTATATTGATATACCGGGGTATGTACATGTTATATAATTGTTGCAGGGTCAATATCAATGTCAGTATCAAAATCAACTTTCTTGGTTATTTGACTTATACATCCAAGTCAGAACCCAAAACAGACTTGTGTTGTTTATATACCACCCGCAAGGACTGTTACATCTTTAAAAAATGATAGGAAATATAAACCTAACCCTCTGCTATAATAATATTCCTAGGTTTTTTTTGACAACGATCATACAGTTTATCTTTATATACTTGAATTGTATATAATTTTATCTACATGTATCTAACTTTCTTCAGTTCTATTCATTCATAGCTATGTACTTTGACGCAGAAAAACTCTCTGTCTTGCACTTAGTCCCTCTACCCTAAATAGTTTTATATCCCGAAGTATTTGTAATCCTTCAATGATAACAAAGGATACTTGCAGTATGCCCATCATTAACTAAACAATATTTTCATCATTTCTATTATATCATAACTTACCTGAACATTGGGGAATCAGCAAGAAAATGAATACAATTATTTTTACTTCCATGTTTCGAAGACAAGTCATGCTGGTGATCTGTTCAAAACGGAAGTTAAGTTCTACCCGTCCTTTACGTTAACATGTTTGTCAGAACGAAATATAAACACAGATAACGTGCAGTCAAATACCACTGGTGACCTAGACACGACTACATGAGAGATAAAATCAAGGCCCCTAATCATATATGTTATAAATCATTATCTCTTCATAAGTAAGACTCTTTTTATTTGACAATTGATTTCTTATAAGCAGTGAAATTTTAATACATTACTAATTAAAAATTATTTAACTTTTTTGGACAAACTGTAGATCTGTATAATTATTATGGCGTCGAGTTCCATTTTTTCTGCTCATACGTCGAAGTAGGGGTTTGAAACTATATATTTGCTTAGATGGTGCAAATTGGCGCACGAAATAAGTTTTCAGAATTTATAAGTGGATATACCAAGATCGTTTTTTTCTCTCTCTCTCACTCTAACACACATCTAAAAATATAAAAAGAAAAGAACAACATACATTTAAGTTGTACTTAATGGTATAATTTAAAGTTCTTCATTTTAAGTTGGATCATTAATTTACCAATTATTAGTAGGGCATTTACATGGAATTGTCACAGGTTCTTCTTGCTAAAATAAAAGTTTACTAGTATACTAAACACACAAGGCATCTATCTCCGAATTACGTCGAGTGGTGCCTTTAACCGCCCCCCCCCCCCCCACACACACACACATATGGCAATATAGCAAGTTTGTATTTATTCACTTCTGTCTACATAAACAACGTCCAAACATTGCTCAAGAATTGAAAAGTCGTTTCACACCACGAACCCGGGCAGAATTCAGACATTAAAATCAAACTTTAAAAAAAAAAATACCCTGTGTTGATCTGCAAACATTCAGCAATCAATACCTTATATAACATATCAGAAAAACACTGTTTTACACATCGTAATCTGCAATATTTTTTGCTCCCCTAAAACCTTTTTCGTGATTCGTAATCAATGACGCGCACTTATTCTGCGAGAGACCAGTACTTAGGAGTTCATACTTACACGTAGCAACAGACGTACATGTACGTCTACTAACATCTGCGTCGTGAGTCACGTGCAAGTCAATCCTACTGACGCACTGAATTAATTTTTTAAAAGATCTACTAAAAGCAAGTATAGATAGTACTATGACATCCCAAAACGTACATGTAAGTCAGAGAACCCTATATCTACAACAAACAATACAGCTAGAAAATCAACCATGATTTTGATAATCTTCAAATGAGAGGGACGAAAAGTAACACATCTTGATTACTGTTAAGAGCTTGGATCCTTTTTTATCTCAATGATTTATATCATTCATGTGATTGTTTTATCCAAGATAAAAAGGGATTTTAAGAGGGCACATACAAAGATTACATATATGTACATGCATGCAAAACGAAACTGAAATTCCAAATTTTTATCTATGGTCACTTTACTGGGGCCGTATTACACATCGCCCTTTCTTCTCAAAACACATGCAGTTTTTTTATCTTTCAAGTCTTAAATTACAAATCATTTTATTACAATTTAAAATTGATTTTTAATAGAGGGAAAAATCTTTCTGTCTGAAAATTTCATTCGACGACTGGCATTTTTTTATTGTAATTTTTTTTTTTATCTCAGGAAACTATTATACTTTTTGTGAACAATTTGTTTAGGGATATACAGAAATAGTTTACAAAGTCTTTGAAAAATTCAAGGAAACTAAAGCTATAATTTTACCGTAGTAAACGTTACACACACAAAAATTTTCGCTTTGTTATACATAGTTTTAAATTCTATGAATTTTGAAACTTAGATGCTACAAACACTTTTAACGATGGTATAAACCAGCTAAATTTGTCGGTATGATTAGCAGTATAAAAGGAAACCTAGTGACATACAGTTTATTACTATTGCATATTTCGTTTGTGGGGATTTGTGCACGGGCGCGGGAAAAGCAATTAGGAGAAAAAGCTTGGAGGAAGAGGCATGAGCAAGTTTGTTTACAAAATTAAGTACGCGAGTATGGAAATACCAACTATGAAAAAATGTTTGACAAAAATAAGTATTCCTTCAGAACTTTCTTTACGAATGAATAAATGTTTTAAAAATATAAATAAACAGATAGACCACAGTTTTTAGACATGATCAGATATATAAAAAACCGTCGATATAACTCCTTTCTGTAAATTGAAATACTAGCTTCTGACGATTTCCTAGCTTTTTTTTTTTTTTTTTTTTACCAATTTTGATATTTTACTTCTTAGGAAAACGTCCGAACTTTACCGGTGTAACGAAGAATGTTGACCCGGGTTGAAAATTGAAATATTTTAAAATATTCTCATTTTGTCATAACTCACCTAAACAAAAGCGTACCAGGAGGAAAACAACAAAAGTCGTCATAAAATGCATCCTCATGATGTGGCGAGACATTTTTTAAGATCTCATAATGAAGGAAGTAAATTCTTCTTTTTATTGGACTTGGTCACATCTCCGGAAGACACCATAGGAACTAGGAAGTGTTTTAGCTGCAATACCATATGACACTAGATTATAAAGTCTGGGATTTTTTGCATAAAATTTAAAGAGAGTGAAAGATGATGTCAAACAGTATATGAACATATTAATAAAAGAAAATAGGATAATGCACAGTTCAAAATTACTCATTCATAAACCCTTTCTGGATTTAAATCCATCTTCGGGTGATATATATTAAATTGTGTAATATAAAATATGATTATGTCAATCAAGTATTATTGTGTGGTTTTTAGTTGTATTTCTAATAAAACTTCTGTGAAAATGAAACAATTGGGAAATCTGTTTCGCTTTTTAGTTTAGATAAATTGTCTTTTTTTACTGTACAAACATGTACAATATTTTTTTATCGAGAAAGAGTGTAAAATCATATTCCTCATAAGTTGTAAGCATTCATTAAAGAAGATAGGTGAATAAGGCGTGTAAACTGCCTATATGAGGATAGATAAGATACTATAAAATTAAAATATCAACAAATCTCATAATTTCTTTCTAAATCATTGAAAACAATGTATGTTTACCATAACATCGATTTATAACCCTTAAATATGTTAAATATTTGAAATATATTGATTTAAACTGGCGTATGCGTGTCAAAACCTCCAAATAGTGTCATTTTTAGAACTTCAATGCCTTTTCTTTTACAGAGAGGGTCTGAGCTCCATATTTTTGTTATAGTCTATATAAGGTTTAAAGGAAATCGAACCGATTTCAACCAACGAAAACGTGGAGAGATGACCCACTATACTTTAAAAATGTCATTTTGTATCGCAACAATTGAACATTTTAGAAAAATAATACAAGTCCGTGAATTCGTGGTTGAAGTCCCATATAGCATTTAACAATAGAGTTTGTTGTGACTGAAATGGCTGAGAGGTTAGAGCACCCGACATTAAGTAACATTATAGAGCTAGGGTTTTTAGGTTGTGGGTTCGATACCACCAAAACTTTCGAATATATTTTTTTTTCTTATCGTTTGTTAAAATATTCAAAATTGAATATAGTTAGAAATTGTGCTTTTGTAAACTTGCATTATAAAATTATCAAGTATATTTAATTGGAAAAAATTAAATTTGAAATCGTATTTTAACCAAATGGGCATTTGCTCTATCTTGTTCCCCCGTCTTCTTGCGTTTGCTCTAGTTTGATACGCATACTAAACAATTTTAAGAACCTTATGTTCTCAAGATAGGAACACACGTTATCATTTCGCAAGAATTCAATGATTGTACCTGGAAAATTGATTCAAAATTAGGGGGCATCTGATTAAACTTTGCTAGTGATCTTTTTGTTTTACATGTTTGGAAGATTGGCTTGCAATTCGAACAAATCAAATTAACCATTGAAACATGTCGGGAATCAATCAAGCCTATTTCGGTCATTGTACATTGTACATTGCAGCTTAAAACTTCGATACTTCAATTAACTTTCGTTTACATCGTATTGGAAAAAGAGTTTTAAAGTAAGAAAATTATAATGGCATGTAAAGGAAGTACAGGTCCAGAAAGACGTCGCCTTATATCTCCGTATACTGCAGTTTTCGTCTTTTGAAAACATAAGCAAATGCGCAGTAAGATCTCTGTGATTCAGAGATCAAAAAACCGAATACATGCAAGTACTAGTAACTAAAGTCTTTTGAACTCTTTGTTGTAGGGTAAAATTAACAACACATGCAGTAATGAAGATGATTATTGGATTGTCACAATCTGGAAATATTTTAAAATATCATTTGATCTGCGAGCACTAGAGGGCATTTAAAAAAAAGAAATTTCAAATGTCTTCAAAATAGAAACAAATATCTCCCTCTCTGTGTCTGTCTGTCTGTCTGTCTTTCTGTCCGTCTGTCTGTCTGTCTGTCCATTATGTGATTTCTTGATGTTTTCCATAACGAAATTAAAAATATGCAATTTTAAACATGTTAACTTGTAATACTTCCTCAGACAACATTGAGGCTTTTCTTCCTTATTTAACATGAGTGGACCAGTTTTATCCAATGTAATCCGAAGAACCTCTACAGGAAGAAAAACGCCGCGCTTAACTCATGAGAAATAGGCTAACTTTGTTGAATCATATAAATCTAAGGGGAGAGAGGGACGAGCAAATCTTTGGGGGATGTCACTTTTTATATTTTTTTTTATTTAGGTACAGTGCATGTCATTTCGTGAATTTGGTCGTACGTGTAATGAATAAAGATGTGCTTCGTTATTCGCTGGGGATGTTAATTCGAAATTCACGAAAACTAATAGAGCCACCATGCATCTAATGAATAAGCCAATGATCATACAGTATACATTGTGATGTACAGCTAATGTCTACAGAGTAGGAAAGGTATTTGTAAAACTTGTTGAAACATTAAGTAGTATACATGTATTCTCATTTGTAGGGCGACATGCTTTTCGGGGTGATATGTAATATAAACCATGTAGTGTAATATCACCCGATGCAGAAAGCTTGAAGTTTACATGTATGTCTGCCAAAAATTCGTTCATTGGTAAATATTTTTATGATATCAAAGGGTATGTATCTTGCTTGTTTAAAAGATTCGATCTACTTTGCAATACGTGTTCTTGATGTTTAAAGAAGTTGCATTTAGAGCAGATTAGTTATTTTTTTTATTTTGATGATATATACATATACTTGTACATTAAGGGTTAAAATAAAGTAAAAAGTCATTTTATTATTCTCATGTTTGACAAATAATTTGCGGCAACTGTTTGCCATATGCCTTATATTTTGGTAAAGGGGTGAAATATATATTATCGATCAGCCTCGGCTTCTGTGAGCCAGATCAACTCGATATATTTCCGTAGCCAGTCAGTAACAAACCTAAACGTTAAGTGTTTTGTTCTCCCAAGGAATATCAAGTGAGGCATTTATTTCACAAGAAGCAAAGATCTACGCAAATCAATGTACAAAAGTCGATTTACATCTCGTCCAATATTTTTTTTTTCACAAATGAACACTTTTAAACTTTCATTTTCACCTTTCGAATACTCTTTAAACATCTTATATTCACTGCACACCCTTCACTCTCAATGTTCTGTTGCTATTGAATTCATACGTTCTCTTTCTTTCCTCCGCAGAGGTCTGGGCAAATCTCGACGCTGCCATTTTATTCTGCTCCAAACACAACAAAGTTACGTAATTTTAAAGGACAACTATACACCAACTATTTTTAAATCAACTCACGGAACGCGGTTACTGCTTTGAAAAAACAAAATGTCATAAGAAGGCGAAGCGTCGGCCATATTGTCGAATATAAATCCAACCAGCCGGACTTTAGAAATATATTCGGCAGTCACGTGCCATGCATGTTTAGACCAAAGAAAGTGTGACATTTTAGTCCGAGGGAAAACAGACGAAGGTACTGTACGCGGCCATAAATTAGAGTACCTATCTCATTGTCGATTACATGCAACTTTTTTAAAAACAACATTTAGATAGTCTACATCGCTTTACACTCATTAAATCTATTTTTTTTTGTTTCAGTTGTTTCTCTCTTAAAGGGGCATGGTCACGATTTTGGTCAAAAATTATTTTTCTAATTTTAATGTTTGCAATGCTTCAGTAAGGCATTTTTAAGAGGCAACCAAAATTTGAGCGTCATTCGTCGAGTTATAAGCGAGTTACTGAGCTAACAATTCTTTGCTATGTAAACAAAGCTTTTGTTTACATTTTGAACGTTGAGGTGAAAACTCCACTTTTAGACCGAAAATGAATATGGTAAACGTTAGGACCTGTTTATTTATGCTTAAAATGAATAAGAAGGTGGAAAAATGAGCTTGAAAAAGAACTTTTACCGGTATATTGAACTAATGTAAACAAAAACAGGGCACGAGCCTTGTTTACATGACAAAGAATTGTGAGCCCTGTATTTTGCTTATAACTTCACTTCTAACTCTCCAATTTCATTTGGTCATTGGAAATGCATTCCTAAAGCAATGTAAATAATAAAAACGTGGTCACTAGCGAGTTGTAGCGGGAAAAAACGAGGCAAATGTCGTACGCACCTCTTAATACAGAAAAGTTCTAACCTTTCTAATAATTCGTACATAGACTGATTCGTACAAAAACGATTTTTATAAAACAAGTAACAACGCAATATTTTTTTTTATGATTTTTTTCACAGGAATCGGTAGGCAACAAAAAATGACGTTTTTTGGCAAAAAAGTATGGTTCCCAGAACTCCTCTTACAAAGTTTAGAGTAGCTACGTCATCTCTTGGGATATGATTGGGGCTGTCCTATAGATGTGCAATAAGGTTTTAAAAATTTAAATTTCATCCAGGGAGTCAAATAGTAGCAGAAAATTGACGGTTATCCTAAAAAAACCTAGATCCCAGAACTCCTCTTATGATTTAATGAATAGACACTGCTACACATCAAATAGAAGCAGAAAATTGACGGTTATCCTAAAAAAACCTAGATCCCAGAACTCCTCTTATGATTTAATGAATAGACACATCATATCTTGGGATATGATTGGGGCTGTCCTATAGATGTGCAATAAGGTTTTAAAAATTTAAATTTCATCCAGGGAGTCAAATAATAGCAAAAAATCACGGGTCGCACCTACAAGATATTTGGCAACACGTCTTGCCGCACAGACAACTGCATCTATCTCATCAGTTGCAAAGTTTGCTCTAAGCAATACGTTGGTGAAACAGGTGACCTCCGCAGAAGGATCAATAACCACCGCTCTACCATAAAGACCAAAAAAATCAAGGAGCCCGTCGGGGAACATTTTAATACGAGTGGCCACAAATGGAAAGACATGACAGTATTGGTTATTGACCATAATCCTCATTGGACAGACGCGGAGAGGAAAAGCAAGGAAAAGTTCTAGATGCACAGACTCAAATCATTCAGACCTGATGGCATGAACAAACAAATGGACTTCACTAAAATGAACGTCTCATAGCCTTACATCACCTGACACCCATATAGTAATTTTATCAAATCTGTCAACTACGCCTTTCAGTTATTAGTTTTCTTTACTACCTTTTATTTATTAAAAACTAATTTTATATTTTTTTTATTTTTAATCTTTAATTTATTTTTTCTCTTTTTAATCAAACTCTTACCCATTATAAACTTAATTGAAAAATTCGGATCTAAATCATAAGTGCCGTACGTGGGTTAAAATTCTCATTTATTAACTCGGACGTCAATTTTAATTAGCTAATTAACTCAATCAGGCGTGAAGTTGGCAGTCGATTGATTACTTTAGAGCGATCGGCCGCATTATCAACACCTTCATTAAGAATGTAAACTCCAACTGTTTATAATGTAGTTGTTCTTTTTATAGTTTCTTTAGTAGTTTTAGAAGGAGCGCTAGATTTTGTTTTCTTTGTTTTTACCCATGTAATTTATTTCTTTTGTCCTGAAGAAGGGACTGGTTGTCCCGAAAATTTGACAATTTCCATTGTTCGTGTCGTTAGCCATTTTCAGTGCTTTATATATTCATTTAACTGGCTTAGTATCTATACACTTTAAAGATGCTTAGTGTTGTTGATTTTATTTAGTGCTTTATA
>WFKH01007768.1:51521144-51537887 GCA_016163765.1 Magallana hongkongensis | reverse complement strand
ATATATATATATATATATATATATATATATATATATATATATATATATATATATGGTTTAGTGGTGGGGATCTCAACAGTTTTCAAGATATTTGGTATTATCCTGTGACATGGGGTTAGAACAATCCCATAGGATCATGGCCTACATTATATTTGATACATCATAATACATTAAGAAAAAAAAGACCCCTTTCTTCCTATTATAACTCATATAAACATGATAAGTCTCTACACTTACTGACATGTAATACACAAATTTAATACAAAATGTTAGTCTGACAAATGAAAAAATAACTTTTGCAATTAAAATGACAGAAACAGTACAAATGCGATAGGATAGGTAATGATGATAAGCTAATTTAAATATTAAAAGATGATGATACAGTATGCTGGCAAAGGGAGATCACTTATTTAGAAAGTGAAAGTAAAACTCATACCTATACCGGTGGCTCATAATATTGTTCTACTACATGTTTTATGCTTACCTATATTGGTCAACATCATAATGATAATCCAATTAGAGCACAATATGAATCCCTTTTGCTAATCATCACAAAAGAAACGTTTATGCATGTTAATTAATCCTTTTCTGCATATGGAAAACACATACTGGTATGTACACCACGTGAAACCCATCTAAACGAAGAGCTGGGTAAAACTAGTACCCGCTAATGCGACCTGCAGACCTGTGTTAAGTACGTAACCTCATATTTGTAACATGCATGTATTTTTATGACTTATTCTTCAAAACCCGCTGCACTATTTTATTAGGTAAATAACTATGTAAAGGACAGATTTCACTATGTAAAGGACATATTTCAGTCTTAAGGTGGTACAGGACACCTGCATATTGTGATGTACTCCCTATTGAAATAAACAATAAAGTAAAAATATAATATTTTTCCCCAAAATAATGTTACCTAACAGTGAAGCGCAATGGGTTAGAGCGTTAACTACGTGTCTGTAAGTAGAGAATTCAAATCCTGCTGGGGCTTTTCTATTTTTTACTTAAGTTTCAAAAATTTGAAAACTTATTATTTTTTTTTTTGTCAAATACATGTACTGTAAAATTTTATAATTCTAAAACATCACCATTTTGATTATAACGCACTTTTATCCACATAAAGATCGACATGTGTCTTATACCACCTTAAATCAGTAATTATATCTTCTGTCCTGGCAGTTTTGCATTGAAAATCATTGCGGAATATAATTATGTCATTTATATTGCACTGTTAAAATCTTCTTTGTTGCAACTACATGTACAGGCAGGCTTTCGTTGTTATGAAAATATTCTGATGTTTATTTATCCCTGAGGAGTGTGTGTGTGTGTGTGTGTGTGTGGGGGGGGGGGTCAGAGTAATACATGTCATTGTGTTTGCAGGAGGGGTGGGGTGGGGGGATTGGGGTCGGAGGTGTATTTTTGGTAATTTTACTATTACTGTAATATAAATGAATTTTCAAGAGGGGAGGAGGGTCTAGACCCCTCACTCCCACCCCTTCTCTAAATCCGTGCACACGATGATGTTGGCACACAGAAGCAAATCTAAAGCCGGCAACCGCCGAGGGGAGGGGCATAATTTAATTTTGTTTGTAATAATTATATAGACCATACTTTCTATGACATGAAATGTTAAAATTATTGATTAACTTAAAATTCAAATGCAAAAAGCTCAACCCCAAATTGTACATAAAGGGCCGCTCATGTGTATTATGGGCTGGAATCTCAATTTATGAAATTGTAATTTTTAAAAATTACCGGAAATTGCATGTATCCTTCGTTTTTACTAAAACTGGTACAAAACAGTGTTATTAAGGGGCAAACACTTGGTGCGGGTATTACTGGCTAATGACAGCATCTAGTTTTAAAGGGGCATGGTCACGATTTTGGTCAAAAATTATTTTTTCGATTTTAATGTTTACCATGTTTTAGTAAGGCATTTTTAATAGGCAACCAAAATTTGAGTGTCCTTTAAAAACCTTTAAAAAGGGTCCAGTAAAAAGCACCTTTAAAAAGTAATGTTTTTATCATCAAGTGCCAATATGACCTGATGACTGGAACACTTTTATGAAAAGAAAACTTGAGCAATTTGCATATTTGTCATACAAGTGAAAATTAAATTTCCATAACTTGTAGTGTCCATAATGTCATGGTATAAATTTCTTTCATTATTGACTGTCATGTGTATATAAATGCAATATAAATGTGATATGGAGTGACTCTTAATGCATGAAAAAAAGTTTATAAGATCTTGACGTGTATGAGTCATCAAACGAGTATTCATCTGTTTACAGTCACATGATCTGAATTTGAACTCGGCTTCTCCCAGTTTCGAAGTGGTTTAAATACCTGTCCTATTTTGGTGGGGTTATTTTGGTCTAAATCTTGTACATATTTGTTTAGAAAATAAAAATATACTACTGAGATTTTTGGGTTTCACAGAATATAAAGTTACGAGGGTCAATCAAAAAATACGAAGACAATGTGGCTGTCTACCATATATTTTTCATTAAAGTCAAAACTAACAGATTAATTTACGCAACAATACTTATTTTATTAATATACGAAGTTTTATTTCATTTGATGAAAAGGTATTTTTGTTACCCGATTTTAAAATCAACATGTTTTGTCACCACGGCGCAGGGTAACATTGAAAACATAACGTCAAGATAACGCAAGCATAGTTAATAGAAATATCCAATCTTTATACCACCCTGAGTCTTTTGTGCTTTTCACCATAGAATTTAAATCGGCACTATATCACTTGACATCTAATTTGTTCACAATTGTTCGAAAATCAAAAGTTTGTTCCTCGAAGTTTTCTTAATTTTTACCGCATGTCTCTTCGTTTACAGTAAGACAATCCCTAAATGTCAGATGACGTTGTTTATTTCTTGATCAAATGTTTACAGATATTCTATTCTCTTTCGTACTGATTGATGTTCAAAATACATTTACCACAACCCCCACAAAATGTGTTAGAGTTAAACACAAATGTGAAAATAATTTTTGACTTATTTTTTTCACCACTGAGCATTTTCACAGTTTTTATCGGCTTTTTCCCGAGTTAGATCCATACTGTTTATACTTTTCGTTGCGCCGTGACGTCCGGCGACGTCAATATTTTTAGTCAATTTTAAAGAGGACTATATGTCTTTAGTTACTGATATTTGTTCAACAAATCTATATATCCCGTCATTATTTGGTACATAGAATACCATATCAAATTTTTAATTTAAGGTTTCAATTTTTGTTGGTTTTAAGAACAATTTATGGAGATATTACTTTCAACATAAAATGGTTTATTGTTTACGGAATACAAAGTTTGACCTTGCGCCATGACCTTATTTTTGCAGGATAAGATTCTCAATAATTCTTAGAAATGAAGGAATATATAAACTTTTTTTATTTCAAATTGTTTGAAAAATTTGCTAAATTATGTCTACTAAATTTAGTTATAATATGGCGTTAATTAACATAGCTATGGCAAAAGTCTTCGTATTTTTTTATTGACCCTCGTAATTTCAAATATTTGTTATCCAATTTAACTGGAAATTTAAAAAGATGTTCCTTTAAGTTAAGTAGGCAAACAATAATCATTCAGACATGGCCAAGTACTTGGATATACAATTTTCTTCCTCTATACTTTCCGATTTGATTTTGAAGCACACATTTTTGTTTACCAACTGTGTATGTTTCTGAAAAGGAAGGACAATGGATGCAGTGTGCAAAAAAACCACCTGTAATCACTTTTGGAGGCATTTGCAGCTAAGTTTGGATTGAAAAGTTAGCTTAGGTATTTCATGGCAATGCTACATATGCTGGTACATTTCTCAGGTAGCGTGGTAGCGTACCTTGATTTTATTTTATTTTGAAAATTCAGATAGCTAATTATAATGAAGTACGCTAGAAACTTTCATGTTAGTGGATAGTTTAAATACAATAAACAGTAAAACTTGTCTAATCCGGCGCAGGGTGGTTCTGAAAAATTTCGCCAGATTAGGCAACATTCGGTTTGGAGGACAATGTTGCAAATTAATTTTAGTATTTAATGCATTAGGTCTTGATCCTCTATTTTTGCAACATTTTAATTCATCTGAGATATAGTTGACCTCCTCAATCGTGATTAATTTTTATTTTTGATTTGGAAAACAATTATTGCATTACGGAATGCGTACAATAGAAATACTTTTTCAGTCAAATCATCGTAGTTTATAAATTTTCCAAAAAAGGTGAGTGATATGCAATGACCCTGAACATAGGTCATGGTCAAAGTAGATCTCTGTAAAAAGCAAATCCTTTTCTTGTCCATAGTTTCTGTCACCATAGTCGAATATTTTTTCGACTGTACTGAAAAACTGTTTGTAGGTAACTGGTGTGTTGTGTCCTTAGACCAACTTTCTTTGTCAAAACTCAAAGTCTTATCAGTTCTGTATGAACATTATTTTCTCTCCCCCAGGCATTATCTGCCTTTTTCTTCACCCATGGAGTATTTGATGTATAAAGGATGTATAATGAAATTACTTGTATTTAAAACTCCCTTTGAATTTATGTTATTCACTTTTTAATCCTTCAAACTTGATGATGCTTGATTTTTATCAAAATTATAAAATACATGCTAGGGTGACATTAACTGTGCTGGAAATGAGTGCTGACCAGTAAAGGGACATTGTTGAAGACAAAATCAACTACCACTGTCGTGATCCACCAAAACTCAAAATAATCAGACCATATGATTTTTTGAAATCATAGGACAGAGAATTTATGGCAGAAGTCTTCATAAATCATGCAATGTAACAAAGAAAATTGAGGTAAAAGGTATAAACAATGGGATATTTATTGTATAATTATTTGTATTGTTTTCACAGTGATCAACTATTTTGATTTATTGTTGATATATTCGTTAATTTGAAATGGTCTCGAACGTATATATTTCAATGTCATTATGGGCTGCATAAAGCATAAAAAATGTTGGTAAATTAATTTCTGATACACCAGAAATCCTTTCTAAATTAGAGTCGTGCGCATTTTGATCGCATATATATATATATATATATATATATCTGTACACGGCTAAGGAATCACTTGTCTCTTTTTTCAGTTGTCTCCCTTGGTAGACTCATCTGAACCATTTTCAATTCCGCATATTCGTGGTCATTTTCGTCCGGCGAAGTACCTGTCTCTTCATAATGTCTATCTCTGACTGTATTGTGGGGGTTGATATTTTCAGAAACTGAAGATACTTTTGTTAAGTCACGATCACTGAGGTTATAAATGTGTTCTATACCAGAGTACTCATGGTCTTTAAGGTCTGATTGGTGAATTCTTTCTTCGTAGTCAGTGTTTCCTTTCTTCTTTGACAAACTGCGTCGCCGTCTGGAACATTTGATAAAAATTATGTTCCAAATATATGGATGAAATCAAAAGGTACCTCTAGGTTAGTTATGAACCTTAAACTTTAGCATTAATTATTAAGATAATATTTTCACTTACACATGATAATATATTTATTGGTTTTTGTTTGTTTGTTTGTTTGTTTTTTTTTTTTTTTTTATAAAATTTTGATTGAAAACAGAGTTTCAATTACCTTATAATGACAATAACGATCATACCAGATGAAAGTAAAACGATTCCAATGGCACCTCCTGACAAAAAGGAAACGGTTAATGATATCTGTGTGCTCTGGATTTCTGAAAATATAAGAAAAACCAAGCTTTCATGAACATATGAAAAGCTAAAATTGACATTTTAAATGAAATAAAAAGAACTCAATAATGTGAAGCTTTGTTAAGTATGTTACGCTTAACTTATTTATTAAGCCTTTGTAACAATGATATAAATGGCATGAAACGTTGCAACCGCAAAGCCTAATGCTATAAATTATTGCATTAACAGTTGACATCGCCAACGCCTAATGATATATCGCCGCTTAATGATAGAATTGTATCATTAAGCGTCACAAATGCACAGCAGTCCTAACGCTTATTGAAACAAGCAAAATTAATATCTACACCCTCAACCGCTAATGATACATACTTTTTATCATTAAGAGTTGCAGTCGCACCCTTAAATGATATAAAATTGTAAAATTGAAAGCAGTCTTTTATGAAATAATACATTTTCATTTCCCTAAAGTATTTGCTCAGCATTAGTTATATTTATGATGAAACTTAAAGACAGACAAAAAGATTGAAACTAGCAATCACTAACAGCAGCCACTAAGCCCTTATATGCTAGCTGCAAATAAGAAAAATCATTAAAGTACTGCGAGTACTCGAACAGAAATTTTTGCTTTGTCGTTGGCATATTATAATTAATATCAAGATGATTAATGCATGAATAAATTGTATATGTTTGATGTTTGTCAACTTCGAAGGCAGAAAAGCCCGCTGGGATAAAGATTATTAATTATATTATAGAAAGTCTATTAACAACTGATCTTTTCTATCTTGGTCATAGATATAAGTTATGGTCCTGATCATTTCATAGACGCTTTTCTAAAAATATAGTGAAAAAAATGGAAAAGTGCAATTTAAAGTAATAAAACTGCGCCTTTACCGTCACCCCCCAAAAAATTAAAACACATTTTTAATAAAAACAAAAAAGACTGAAAAAAATTAAAAATGAAATTTAAGTATTTATATCTGCTATCGATGTTGTCGCTAGATTATTGCTAGCTGTATAGGACCCAAACAATTTAAAAAGAACTTACATATGTACCTGGAAATCAAGCCCGGGTTTTTTTACTTACTCGGGAAACGATATGCACCAATCTTTAAAAGGTAAAATTTTAACAGAGGGGCAGTGAAACATGTGACATACGGTTTTTCATCTCATATAAAAATCAACACCAGACGCAGCCGGAAACGTCCCAAATTTTAAAGCGAATTAAGGAATATTTTGCTTCAGCAATAAAGTTAAGACACCTACAAGGGTCCATTTAGCTCACCCGAACTTTATAACTTTTTATCATTTCACAATGATATAGAGGTAAAATGTGGACTATCATATCCCTTATCTTTGAAGTGTGCATAAAACAAATACCAGGGTAGGAGACATATAGGGCTTTCATTTCTCGTTCTCAGTTTTGGGATGTAGGGGTACCACGAGGTGGTTCCCAGGGAGCTGTACTCATTTCAATGATTAATATGTCTTTCGATTTTGATTACAAAATATAAACACCAGGGATCAGAAGAATATTCTTATTAGATGTATTCATTACAAGCTTTAGAAGGCGCCTATGACATATAAAACGGTCCATTTCGCTCACCCAAACTTGTAATGGATACATTTTAAAGTCCTGTTATTGGCTGCTAGCTTTAGCCTGGTAGACAGAATTGCATTTAGATAGATGATAGACAGGTATATTTATGTGGCCAACTACTGTGAATCAAGTATGATAGCCACATCTCCAGTTAGAGAGATGCTGGCCATTCTTAAAATTAATACTAGTATTGATGTTTTAATGGGTGTTAATACTGTTTTCTTTACCTTTCATACGAAATAGCAAAATATAATTTTTTCCTTTTATATTCACCTGTTTTAATACAAGGAAACCCTGCTTTATGTTGTTTTATTCAGAAAATATTAACCAAACTATGATAATAGCAAAATGTAGCTAAATATATTGTGTCTAAGTGTGAAATGAGCCTTTTTACGTTAGATTTTTAATAATCTATATATAGACACGTCAATTTGTTACCAATGTACTTCCAATCAATTCAAATGCTTTCCTTATTGTTTTCTTCCTATACTTCAGGTTTCAGTTTAATATAATCTAACAAGACATTCATGAGACACTTCGTTTAAAATAACTTTTTTGAATATAAGTACTCCAAAGCTATAAAACACATTCCAGTTTTATTAAGCACATCCTTTCTTTGAAATATAGGAGTGTTTAATAAAGTGGTGTCACTTGACGGGTGCACAATGTAAAGATACCCAAGCCACTTGCGGTAATAAGTGACTAATACTGTCTAACCAGCAATGTTCGTAATATTTGAAAGTGATTTGAGAAGTCACAGTGTTTATACCAGCTACTCATGAGGGCTAGCAGGTGAAAAGGGATTAAAATTCTATTGACATGCGTAATCTTTCTATTGTATTAATCGGAGTACCATTAAAATTTGTTTTCCATCAGACTCAAATGTCACACTTTCATGGGTTTATACATAGCACGTGACTGTCTGATATATCTCTATGTTCGTTCGGTGAGAATTTATATTCGGCAATATGGCCGTCATTGGCCGATGCTTCGCCTACTCATTCCGACATTTCATATTATTTAATACAGAAACCGCATGCCGTAAGTTCTTAAAATATTTAGAGTAGTTGCCCTTTGAAATTCTTTAAAATTAGAGAAGTTGCCCTTTGAATATTGACGACACATTGTTGTGTCTGGAGCAGAACAAAATAGCAGCGTCGAGATTCGCTCCAATCTCTGCAGTGGAAAGGGAGAAAACGTTTAAAAATGAATAGAAACAAAACATTGTAAGTAAACATGGGTGAGGCGAAGATTTTCAAAGATCATTGCTTTTTGTGAATAAATGTGTCACTTGATAGTCCTTTGGAAACAAAACACCTTTTAGGTTTGTTACTGACTGACTTCGCCATCTATGAGATTGATCAACTCGATATATTTCTATAGTCAGTCAGTAACAAACCTTATAAGTAGTACTAGAATTACCGTCCGGTTAAATGAAGCAAAATTTATAGTTAAACCGTTTTTTATGGTAAAAACAGACCGTCCGGATTCGGAACGCAAATTTCCGGATGTATGGGACAAATTAACGTTCAAAAAATTATGTTTCCAAATAAAGTCGTCCGTTAACTGAAGCATCCATATCTCTGTCGTCCGGATATATGAAGCCCCACTGTAATATAAACATCTTGATATTTAAACAAATGATCTGCAAAAAGGAAGAACATAAAAATGATCGTATCTTGAAAACTGCAGAATGAGTTATTTGAACAAATAAGGTACCTATCTGAAATATTATGCAATAAAATGACTAGGTTCCACAGCTGGTATTTTCCGCATAAATTGTTAAAAATCAAAATCCATGAATTTGAAATATGAACATGTAAAAGTGATCTAAAAAACAAAAACAAAAATCTTAACTTGAGAACTTTAGGAGGAGTTATCTAGATAATGAGAGTACCCTACATGTATATTGATCACAGCTGGTATTTTTCATCAAAAACCAAATCCCAAGTTATATGCACATCTCTGATATATGTACAATTGATCTGCAAAAAAAACCTTCTTATTTTAAAAACTCTAGGAGGAGTTATCCGGACAGTAGGAAGAGCTTACTGTAATATAATGCAAGTACCCCATATGTAATATAATGCACGAAAATGACTACATTGCCTTTATCCATTAAGCTTACACTGAATAGGATAGGATGCTGGATACAAAATGTAGGATACAAGATCTAGAATAAAAAATAGAATAAAACTGTTTTATTATATCCACCCTATTCTGCATCGCTCAGCCAATCAAAATTGAGCTTGAGTTCAAACATTTTCCAGAATTGTTTTTTACAGAACGAATATTAATGATAATCTTGTTTAAAAACTTCAGTGAATTTTAAATTACAACTTTTGCAAATATATGTTTTAAAACAAAGTTTAGATAAATTATTCTGCTCAAAAATTTCCTTTATAAAGATTACAAAAGAATTGACAAAAGTTTTTCGTTTTTTTTTTTTTTTAAAATGCCATTTCAAAATTATTATCTGATAGGATAGAATGTACATGTATAGGATAGAATGAATGGAATAACGATTAAAGAATGCATGATACAGGATGCTGATTACTAGATAGAATAAAAGGTTAAGTTGTAAACGTTATAGATATCGGCACTGTAAGTTCAACAGCTTTTTTTGCATAAATTCTGAAAAATCAAAATCCAAGTATTATTCACTACTTTAATATATGTACAATTGGTCTGCAAGACTAATTTACTCCTTAGGCAACCATTTGCTAGCCATTTTAGTATCGGAAACTCCAGTTAAAGCTATACACGCTATAATTTTCGTCAGTTTTTAATGACAGTGAACATGCATGTGTTTGTCTACTTATAAAAGTTACCCTTATTCTGTTTATTACAATGGTGAATTCCATCTCGTTACAAAGATATAGATTTTTAATTGTTTATTTTTCTGCCAGGAAAGTAATTGATGACGGAAGAGCAAAACCGAAATCAGGTGGCCGATATTGTTTGCTTAATTACATTTGAATATGCTTAATTAACAGTAACTGCTGACAATTTGAATTATATACATGTATTGTGAGTGTAATATGTTTGTCATTCACGATATTCTTACTTCTGCATGTTTAAATAGGATAACACTTCAAATTACACGAACTAAAAACAGCTCTTGGGGAAAACACACAGGCCTGATGTCATTGTTTAAACAAAGTATATGTACATGCCCACACGCTTGTTTCTTTTTTTTTGGTTCCTCTTCTTTTTTTGTACTCGTATATAGGACAAATGTGTGCTTTATTGAAAAAAAAATGTCCCTTTCTTCGTGAAACTTTTACAGTTATGAAGGTGTTGACCCTCCACTAGCTTTGTATGATAGACTAAATTTAGCTGTCGATGTCACCTGATAGATTGATATTCATGAGGAGGCATTACTTTCCTGGCAGGGAAATAAATAATTTTTATTTTCTAATTAATGATAATTATGTTACGTGATCGAATTGAGCATTATAATTAACAGCATAAAGGAAACTTTTATAAGTTATCAAACACATGCATTTTCTTCGTTATTCAAAATTTACGCAAATCATAGCGTGTATAGCTTTAAAATGAAGCAATTCCACCTAATTCTCTCATAAGTGTTAACATATATTGTATTTGATAACAGAAATCGTTCAGAGGTTAAAACTTCGCCGATTATGTTTGTTTTACAAAAGATAACCCCAGGCAATGGTCTGAACTATTCAAATCGTTTTTAAAAATTAAGTACTATTGCCATTAGTTTTCTGCAGCCCGAGAAACAGTTGTATATCAATAGGAGTGATAGTATCTAGCTGTTGATTCAAAATTATCTATCTATCTATCTATCTATCTATCTATCTATCTATCTATCTATCTACAGTGGCCTTCGGGTATCACGAGCTCGGATATTACGAGGTACCGCTTACAACGAGATGATTTTTTGGTCCCAAATTATTTCTTTATTATTTCCTTTTAAAAAATTCCGGATACAACGAGATCGCTTATAACGAGACTCAGTATATTACGAGGTAAAAATTTGTGCCCGGTAGTTGTAAGCGCTATCGGATATAACGAGGTACTCGCTGCACGCTTGATTGCACACGCTAGTTCCATGTAACTAACGGTATGGCCATGTAATTTTCACAGGTATGTATACAAATGACAATAGATTAAAAGTATTCAGAAATAATGATGAGTTGTTTTTATTGCATTGTTAACAGTCATGGCTTCGAATTCAAAGAAGAGGAAAGTAATTTCGCTAGAAACAAAAGTAATTATTAAGGAATAATAAACGAAGTTTAAAATGAATTATAACAAAAAGTGAAATTGCAAAGGACTATGAATTAGCTTCAAGTACATTTAGTACGATTTAAAAAACAACAACACAGATCTGATTTTAGAAAGCTTGGAAGAGTTAGCGGACTTGCTGAGAAAAGCGCGTGACTCTAAAAATAGCGATACAGACATTAAGCCTTCCCATTATGTCGCTGTTGATTCACTGGTTACGGTATTTCGACAGAGATACTAAGTTAGTTAAATTCGGGGTAAAATTAAAAATGATGACGAGACAGACATCGAAAAAGATGGTGATGATATCGGTGTGTCGGCAGTTAATCCAGAAACTCCAGAATTTTCTACAAAAGATGCGTTAAACGTAGTAACGATTTTACAAACCTTCTTCATGCAGAAAACAGACATCGAATATTCCAATTTAGTGTTTTACAAAAGCTGATTGACATTATTGAAACTTACCAAAGAATCGTGAAGTGAAAGTAACACGTCTTTACGATTGTACATGTAATCATTTCATGGCAATTGACATGAATATGCTGTAAGTATGTTACTTTTGAACAAAGTTTGAATAAATTATATTTATTTTATTAATACTTGTTTATAACGTTATTTGAAATGTAAAGAAAAAACGAGCCCGTGTCACCTTGGGAAATGCCAACCTCGGATATAACGAGTATCGGTTATAACGAGAAATAAAATTATGTTCCCAGCATCTCGTTATACCCGGAGTCCACTGTATCTATCTATCTATCTATCTATCTATCTATCTATCTATCTATCTATCTATCTATCTATCTATCTATCTATCTATCTATCTCAAGCTTCATAATTAATGAAGAACTTGTACAAAACAGTACAGACACTTGTAATAGTTAAAAATAACATTTTACTTAAGCTGAGTAAATATAGGGAAATAAAATAGTGTTGTTCCATAAAAGACTGCTTCCAATTTCACAATTTTGTATCATTAAAGGGTGCGACTGCAACGCTTGATGATAAAAAAGTTTGTATCATTAGCGGTTGAGGGTGTCGATATTTGCCAGTTTCATTAAGCGTTAGGACTGCTGTGCATTTGTGACGCTTAATGATACAATTCTATCATTAAGCGGCGATAAATCATTAGGCGTTGGCAATGTCAGCTGTTAATGCAATAATTTATAGCAATAGGCGGCGAATTGCAACGTTTAATTATATTTGTTTCATTAAGCGGCGTTGTATCATTAACGGTTGTTACAAGTGTTACTGAAGTGTTACTCACCAAAAACAATATTGGTTGATGGAGTCAAATTTTTAATCATATTGTAAAATAAGAAAATTTCTAATTGTTTTACTGACAACCTAAAAATTGAAAGTATCCAAGAACAGGTATATATCCGTTTTTGAAATATGTTATCATATTTTATAAAATATTCTAAAAACGACCCAGAAAATAAAATATAGGTTTTTTTAAAAATCAGGATGATTATGGTTACACCTGCACATGTGGGTAAATTATGTTCAAAATCTCCATTTTGTCGACAGTATTTTATTGTGGGTCCTTGTAGAATGTATCCTAAAGAGCAGGTAAATGTAATAGATTCATTGTAAGAAAATGTCTGCTGGAGTGTATTTGTGAACAGTTGTAGAGCACTTGTAGTCTTTAGGTTTGGTCTCTGGCAGGTTATGTCTGAAATTAAACAAAACAGCTTTTATAAGAACAGGTTGAAATGAAATATCTTAACACATAATACAAATTTTACATTTTTTGAATTATCTGTATGATACACTTTTATGATTATACATTTTCATATAGTACCAACTCATTGCTATATCATTTAGTATAGAATTAATCTTTTATAAAATCTTTAATATGCTTGGTCCACATTTTCATTTTCTACTGTTTATTGTTTAAAGAGGTTCACTCCTTAGGGTTTCAGTAGCCATTTTGGGTCACCTCTAGTCTGAAAATTCTGCATCACATATTAATTCTAGTAGTATATTTATATTTTACAATGCCAAATAAACTTTATTGAATAAAATTGTTTTAAAAAAATTACATTTTTACAGAGTTTATTAAGGAACTATATTTTGTGGCGGAAGGTTTTCAAGAAGGAAATGACCAATCTTTATAACTCACTAGTTTTAGAGTACTGTTCCTTTAGCTTCCTAATTTTCAGCGCAGACCAAACTCCTACATAGTTTGTGTATAACGATATTTTCATGTTGTTCTAAAAACATCTTTGAACAATATTTTGATATTTCTATCAATATATTTTGGCATATTTAGCTTATATTTCATAGAAGTTAAGAAAAAATTACTGTATTTTTGGCCTTAAATTAGCTTATTTCATGCTATATCTCAAATTTTTTAAAATGTGACCCTACATGTACTTGTTTTACTTTTAAATGAGACATTAGATGTATGTCTATTTGTCTGCAAACTTTTGGAAAAATGACATTACCATATTTTTTTTTATTTGCGTTTTAATTTGATTACTCCAAAATTTTGTAACATCTGTTGTTATGTTCATTATGTACTGGCCTTTGAAGCCACCAGTAAAACAAGAATTTTTAAACTTTGACTTAGATTTTACTCTTATAGTCACTACATGTGTTCAAACTCATACTGTATTAAAATCATAATTAAATAATAGTTCAAACTATAAATATTTGTTTGATTTCTTCAAATTATCAATTTCCATGTCAAATTATAGCAAACATTTCAGGAAAATGATCATTTCTGTGTGGGGCCCTATATTTTCAAAAAATGGCATGTGAAATTGGTCACAAATAAAACAAACAAACATGTTAGGTCCCCATCTTTGTATCCAAGTGGTTTTTGAATGATTGACATTACAAGTATTTCAGGTGGAATTACAGTCAAGTCGTACCCAAACTGACTCGAACCCAAACCGACTCGTAATCAAATGGTCAGGTCGTACCCAAAACTATGTGGTTCACTAGTACCGAAATATTTGAGTACGACTTCACTAGTCGACTAGTACCCACGGTATTTTTTTGCGTTAAACTTTATTGTTTTGTATTAGCTGCATGTCTGTAGCTCCCAGTCTGAAAAAGTTTGGATGGACGACCTGTCGAACCATGTTAATGATCTTCCATAGGTGATGAAAATGCGTGTTTCTTCTTAATTATGAGCAGCATGTTTATTTTGTGCTGACAAACCCATTGGTTAACGGAATCACACAAAGCAATACATTTTTATTGATGATAGTTAACCTGCTCATAATCTTTCTTTGACCCGTCCGCATTCAAGTACAGGACTATAGTAGACTAGATTTTTATAACAAATTCTTTTAAATTTGTTTTACAATTCACATAATGATAGCGATTATATACAAAACATAACAACATATGAATACAAGAGGCCCATGGGCCACATCGCTCACCTGAACAACAGTTCCTTGTAACATTCAATTTGGTATCATATGCTACTTCTATTTTAAACTTTGAAACCCTTTCAGGGGCCCCAGTATTGGTCCAGGGTTTATGGTTGGCTTTAACAATTTAGAATCTACACTATTTGAGGATGCTTGCATTGTAATCTCACAAACTGTAGGATTGTAATTCTCGAGAAGAAAATTTTTAAACATTTTCCATATATATTTCTATGTTAAACTTTGAACCCCTTCTGGGGCCCCAGTATTAGATCGAGGGTCACGGCTTTTATAATTTAGAATCTACACTATTTGAGGATGCTTATGTAGTAATATGACAAAATAAAGCAGTGTAGTTCTCGAAAAAAAGATTTATAAACATTTTCCATATATACTTTTACGTTAAAATTTGAATCCGTCTTGGGTCACCAGTATTAGTCCAGGGGTTACTATTTTAAAAATATTGAATCTACATTATCCAAGGTTGCATGCATATTAATCTCACAAATTGTAGCATTGCAGTTCTCAAGAAGAAGATTTTAAAACATTTTCCCTATTTACTTCTATGTTAAACTTTGAACCCCTCTTGGGGCCCCAGTATTAGATTTTACCAAATTAGAATCTACAATAGCCACGGATGCTTGCATAGTAATCCCACAAACTGTTGCACTGTAGTTCTTGAGAAGAAGATTTTCAAACATGTTCCCTATATATTTTTATGTTAACTTTAAACCCCTTCTGGGTCCCCAGTATTAGTCTGGGGGTCACAGCTTACACAAATAAGAATCTTGACAATTTGAGGATGCTTGCATAGTAATCCCACAAACTGTTGCATTGTAGTTCAAAAGAAAATTTTAAACAATTTCCCTATATACTTCTATGTTAAAATTTGAAACCCTTCTGGGGCCCCAGTGTTGGTCCGGGGGTCATAGCTTTTACAATTTAGAATTTTCACTATTTGAGGATCCTTGCATAATAATCTCACAAACTGTAACATTGTAGTTCTCGAGAAGATTTTTAAACATGTTTCTAATATATTTCTATGTTAAACTTTGAACCCCTCTTGTTGCCCCAGTATTAGTCCGGGGGTCACAATTTTAACAATTTAGAATCTACAATAGCCAAGGATGTATGCATAGTAATATCTCAAACTGTTGCATTGTAGTTCTTGAGAAGAAGATTTTTAAACATTTTCCTATACATGTTAAACTTTGAACTCCGCCTGGGGCCCCAGTTTTAGTCCGGGGGTCACGATTCTTACAATTTATAATCTTCACTATATGTACAAGCTTTTGTGTAAATATTGGCGTTTCTGGTGCAGTGGTTCTTAAGAAGAAGATTTTAAAACATTTTTCCAATGTATTTCAATGTTAAACTTTGAACTCCGCCTGGGGCCCCTGTTTTGATCCGTGGGTCACGATTTTTGCAATTTATAATTTTCATTATATATACAAGCTTTTGTGTAAATATTGGCATTTCTGGTGCAATCGTTCTTGAGAAGAAAATTTTTTAAACATTTTTCCTATGTATTTCTATGTTAAACTTTGAACTCCGCCTGGGGCCCCTGTTTTGATCCGTGGGTCACGATTTTTGCAATTTATAATTTTCATTATATATACAAGCTTTTGTGTAAATATCGGCATTTCTGGTCCAGTGGGTCCTGAGAAGAAGATTTTAAAACATTTTTCCTATGTATTTCTATGTTAAACTTTGAACTCCGCCTGGGGCCCCAGTTTTGGTCCAGGGGTCACGATTTTTGCAATTTATTATTTTCACTATATATGCAAGCTTTTGTGTAAATATTGGCATTTCTGGTGCAGTGGTTCTTGAGAAGAAGATTTT
>WFKH01007768.1:51509990-51521134 GCA_016163765.1 Magallana hongkongensis | reverse complement strand
GTAAATATTGGCATTTCTGGTGCAGTGGTTCTTGAGAAGAAGATTTTAAAACACCTTTTCTATGTATTTCTATGTTAAACTTTGAACCCCGCCTGGGGCCCCAGTTTTGGTCCGGGGGTCACGATTTTTGCAATTTAGAATTTTCACTATATATACAAGCTTTTGTGTAAATATTGGCATTTCTGGTGCAGTGGTTCTTGAGAAGAAGATTTTAAACATTTTGTTTACGTATTTCTATGTTAAACTTTGAACCCCACCTGGGGTCCCAGTTTTGGTCCGGGGGTCACGATTTTTGCAATTTATAATCTTCACAATATATACAAGCTTTTATGTAAATATTGGCATTTCTGGTGCAGTGGGTCTTGAGAAGAAGATTTTTAAACATTTTTCCTATGTATTTCTATGTTAAACTTTGAACTCCGCCTGGGGCCCCAGTTTTGGTTCGGGGGTCACGATTTTTGCAATTTAAAATCTTCACTATATATACAAGCTTTTATGTAAATATTGGCATTTCTGGTGCAGTAGTTCTTAAGAAGAAGATTTTTAAAGACATGCACCCTATTTTCACTGTTTCGCAATTATCTCCCTTTTAAAAAGGGATTAGCCCTTTATTTTAGCAATTTATAATTCCCTTCCCATAAGGATGCCTTGTACTAAGTTTGGTTAAATTTGGCCCAGTGGTTTTAGAGAAGAAGTCAAAAATGTGAAAAGTTTACAGACGGACAGACGGACAGACAGACAGACGGACAGACGGACGGACGGACGGACAGACGGACGACGGACAACGGGTGATCAGAAAAGCTCACTTGAACCTTCAGTTCAGGTGAGCTAAAAAACCATTCATTTTATTTTCTTATAATAAATATTGATCTGTCCGTATTCAAATACAGAACTATAGGCATGTTTGTATATGTATAAATTTGTTATACAAAACATAATTTAAAAAACATAACAACATATGAATGAAAACCATTATATTTTATTTTCTTAGTATAAATATATTTTTTTCCGTGGGTACGAGTCGACTATAGTGAGGTCGTACTCAAATATTTGAGTACTAGTGAACCACATAGTTTTGGGTACGACCTGAGCATTTGATTACGAGTCGGTTTGGGTGCGAGTCAGTTTGGGTACGATTTCACTTGATTCCTTCAGGTGCCAACCTCCTGAAGACGCTAGTTAGCTTCTTTCAGAGATTTATTTTTGCTGTTTAACTGTTTTTCAGTTTACCTATGAATATTTACATTTTCGACTGTCTTTCTCTGTGGTAACAATACGAATCAATTTTGATAAATAAAAGATGAGTGACAGAAAATGGGCGTCTTTAATTGCATAACCGAAAAACGGTATTGGCTGCGCCGCGTAGTAATACATAGCATGTGCTACATGAACAAATAGTGGTTTTAAAATGTTGTATTTAAAGTGTACAAATTTGAAATAATGTAAATAAAAGTAAAAAGGAATCATTCCTTAAATATTATGAGGTACTGATTTCGGTCGGAGCGTGGTCAAATCTATCATAAAGCCCTTCGGGCTTTATTGTATTTGACCACGCCCCGACCGAAATCATCACCTCATAATACTCAAAGAATGATTCCTTATATTTATGAAATACAAAATATCCATAATTCTAAAAGAACAAATGCCTAACAGGCCCTTACGCTCACCTGAACCTGAGAAAAATACGACTCAGGAATTTACAGAATGGCTATAAGGTAACTATATGTTCATGAAAAATCAACTGAGAGAGCAATGTCGAATAAAAGAAGATTCGTAGAATGACGAAGAATCAAAAAATGTAAATGTATCTGGTATTCTGAAATATTCAAAATATATTGAATTCGATCAACGACTAGCGAATTGTAAAATACGACCAAGCAAGAACGTATGATGAGACGTATGACCTCGGTAAAAGCTGGATTTAAGTTATTGTGTTTACAT
This sequence comes from Magallana hongkongensis, assembly GCA_016163765.1. Taxonomy (NCBI): domain Eukaryota; kingdom Metazoa; phylum Mollusca; class Bivalvia; order Ostreida; family Ostreidae; genus Magallana; species Magallana hongkongensis. The sequence goes on along the minus strand of WFKH01007768.1, from coordinate 51,519,193 downwards.
TTACATGATGAGAAAAGAGAACTTCCTAATATAAGCTGAGAACATGTGACAGAAGTTGAGGAAAGAAAGCATAGAAACCCAAGGGCAAAAACTTTGCTAAAAGTATTTCCAAAGTCTTGCTATTGTATGCATTTAATAACTAAAAATCTAGTAGACAATAACTTTAAAACTACAATTTATAACTTTCTGTGACTTATGCACTCGAAAGTCATTTGTTTTTAATTACACTTTTTATTGCGATTTCTTATCATTGACGAATGAATAAAATAAATGACATTGGTGTTTTTAGGAATTTTCAAACATACCGAATTAAACAAAAGAGGAAAAGTGTTTTATTCGCGTCATGTTTTGAGTACTTTAGAAACATCAAAAAAATGTTTTACACATGTATGGTATATTTTTGTGTTTTAGTTGAAGAATTAAAACAACTAGTATGGTAATCTTTCCAAAATTGGATTTGATTCTGAACGACAAGCCTTTTACATGTAAAAAAAGAAGTGTTTCACTTTAATATTATTTTGAGATGTTATTTTGCAAATCCTTAAAAGTTGTTGTTAAGTGTACAGGAATTGCACTATAAGATTTGATCAGATATAAAAATTCGTAAAGTTACTTTTCAGAAACCAGTTAAAGTTCTTCGTTGAACATATTTGTAGGAATAATAGGAAAAAAAGTTCGTTCAATCCAGGTTTAGGACCTCCTTATATTATTAACACGAACTGATGACATACAGGTGTTGAGTCTTAAAGATTCAATGCTTGTCCTTACAACATTAATGTTAGTTAGGAGATTTCCCATGTAACGCAACAATTCAGTTGTTTTTTAATTTTTGATCTACGTTTTCATTTTAGATTTGTTAAAAATAGAACAGTTGGTTTGAGGCCTCTCTTTTGAGACATGCATCAACTTGTTTCTTGAAATGTAAAAAGCATTGAAAAAACAAGCTGGTATAAAACACATTTAAACAGACATTTTATCTACACCTTTTTCAAACATGTAACACACTTTTTTCTCTTTATTATTTAATCAAATTAATTTTGATAATCTAAATGGAAGAGAACGTCAATTTTGAAGAATTACTTCGACAGTTTAGTTTAGTAAATTTTACCTCTTTGGTTGTAATGTACAACTTAGAGAATATAACAGTGATATACTAAATTAATGTAGTTTTTGACTCATTTGAAATCGATAATAAAATCAAGGAAATACTAATTATAGTGCCAGCATGAATAGTGAACTACAATATACAAGTACTTATATTTACATTCCACATCTTTTGCATGTAAAGTGTGTGGAAAGCTACTACAGATTATAGCCCCATAACACAGAAAGGGTACTTAAAGGTTAAATCACGAGTTAAATTGTGACGTCACAAACGTTGAACGCTGTTAAGTGCAACGTCACAAACGAAAATCAAAGATCACGATTGTGACTGTTACAGTGGCTCTTCCATTAATTTGAACTTACCTATAGGATATTACGGTGATTTTGATTTAAAATTCACATTCGCAGACAAGGCAAGAAGGTAAAAAAAATGTAAATATAAGCAATAAATCCTTATTTTTTGAAAGATATAGTCTCATAGCTGCAACGGTGTGTGCAAACAAATTTTCATAACGCGCTGACGCGCGTTATTCAATTTGTATGCCCACATCGTTGCAGTTATGAGACTATATATTTTAAAAAATAAGGTTTCAATACTTAAATGTATTTCCTTTGTACAACTCTAAAAGAAAATAATAAGACCGTTATTTCTTACTTGAACAAGTAGGCAAGTCATGTTGAAAATCATCTGTTCTCTTACAATATTTAATTGATGATCCTTGGATATGGAATCCAACGGAACAGAAAAAAGAAACTGACTCATGATCAGAAGCTCCTGACTTCATGATCAGGGACTAGTAAAATAAGACCAGAAGCTCCTGAATTCATGATCAGGGACTAGTAAAATAAGATCAGAAGCTCCTGACTACATGATCGGTGACTAGCAAAATAAGATCAGAAGCTCCTGACTTCATGATCAGGGACTAGTAAAAATAAGATCAGAAGCTCCTGACTTCATGATCAGAGACTAGTAAAAATAAGATCAGAAGCTCCTGACTTCGTGACTAGGGACTGAATGGTTGGGTTACATAAGGTTACACCAAATACATGAAACACTGAAAACAAGATGAGGTTCATCTCCTAATGAAATGGAATTTCAAAAAGATAAATTTCATTACAACTGAAGTGTTGGAATTCTGATGTATTTTTTATATGCCGAAGACTTCCACCGGCCCATTTGCTGGATTTGAACTTCGGAGGAGCCAGAGGATGCCGCTGTTGTGGCTGCACCAATGCGGAAGCTATGAGAATGGTACTGGTGTATGTCAAGTCCACTGAACGGAAGCGAATGCTGAAGGTTCTCTGTGAAGAAATTTCTTGATATTGGAGTTCCATCCATAAATGAAAACAAAGGTTCATCTATTGAAAGATGTGATCGAATCAACAAGTACGCTTGGCATGCTTTCAGAGGGCACAGTGCAGGTTGGGCTGTATTCTGCTTTATATGCAAAGTGATCACATTTTTGGAATGCTTATAATGGGGAATAGTCAGTTCCAGGTAGTCCTCCGTTTGCGGAGTGCAAACAAGTTTCAGGTGTTTGCGCAGTAAATAGTGCTGATTTGCTCCCGATGTTTTTGTGATTTCTCCTACTCTGAGAAAAGCGTAGAAGGCAAGGAGGAACATTGCCTGTAGCAAAGTTTTAGTAAATCTTGAGTCGGTTGTATGTGGTAATGCTTCGATGATTTTTTGCAAAACGGGAGGGGTAATGGGTAGTCTACAGTCAACTGTGGGTCGGACTTTAGAGAATCCTTGAAGTTGTTTCTTCACCAGAAAGTGTTGTGTCAAATCTGGATAACCCGCAAGTTGAAATGTGTAACTTAAAGCTGAGATGTGAGTTTTGGTTGTAGATGCTGCAAACCCTTGTTTATAACAATGCGCAATATACAGGATGAGATGAGATAGCACCGGTGGAAGCGGTTGTTTGTTTCCAAGCACAAAATTAGTAATAAAAGATTTGTATGCAGCAAACACTTTTCTGTACGAGGCCAGAGAGTCACTGGACAGAGAACTGTTGATCAGCCAGTCTGCGGTAGTCGTTAAAGATGTTGTAGAGCTTGAGGGACTGGATAACTGTTGCTGTCCATAGTTGGATACAGAGTCTGGAAGCGGGAAATCTGTAAACGAGAGAGAAGGTCAGCTGCAATGTTAAGAAGACCAGGTATGTGTTCAGCATTAAAATGAATATTATGCGTGAGGGACGCCACCATGAGGCGCCTCATTAGCTTCATGAGATTTGGATCTTTAGATGTATTGCTGTTTATAATATGAACTACAGCACTATTGTCCGAATGAAAAACTATTGATGAATTTGATAAAGTAGCACCCCACATTTCCATAGCAACTACGATTGGGAAAAATTCTCGCACTGATATGTGGTAGTCAAGCCAATGTCCTGCAAAAGTACCATAGAACCATCTAGTAACAAAAACTCCCCCATAACCCAGATTGCTAGCATCTGTAAAAAGGTGCAAAGAATGTGATGTGTGTTCAACCCCGGAAGGAAAGAAAGCTCTGCCATTGAATTTGTCAATGAAAATAGACCAAGCCTTGAGGTCAGCACGGGACTCTTTGTCGAGGTTCCTATGGTGATGCGGTTTTTGTATTCCCCTGGTTAGATTTATAATTCTTCTGAGAAAGGTTCTCCCAGGGGGCACTACCGCACAAGCAAAGTTCAGCAGACCTATGAGTGATTGTAGCTCTTGTAGTGTAGCAGTGCGTTTACGCATAAAACGGCTGAGGATTTCCTTTAATGATGTAAGTTTATCCTCTGGTAATCTCACTTCGCATTTGACAGTGTCAATTTCTATCCCTAAGAAGGTCAAAACTGTGGTTGGAGATACCGTTTTTTCTTCTTTTATTGGAAGGTTGATGTCCTGGGCTAAAGTTCGAAACGATTGCAAGGCTTGAGCGCATTCCAGGGAATTGGGAGAACCTACAAATTGAAAGTCATCTAGGATATGGATGCAATATTGGACGTTAAACTTGTTTTCCAAAATCCACTGGAGGGAGGAGCTAAATTTTTCAAATAAATTACAAGAGTAGCTAAGTCCGAAAGGTAATGTTTTATCAAAGTAGAATTCATTGTGAATCTGGAAACCTAAAAGCTCGAAGTCATCTGGATGGATAGGAACTTGCTTGTAGGCGTTTTCCAGGTCAGTTTTTGCTAGAAGGGCGCCAACGCCCACTTTTTTTATAGCTAGAATAGCGTCATGAATAGACTGGTACTGTACTGTACAGAGATCATGTGGTATACCATCATTTATTGATGATCCGTCTGGATAGGATAAATGGTGGATGAGTCTGAATTCGCCAAGTTTCTTCTTAGGAACCAGTCCCAGGGGTGATACTTGAATATTTTTGAAAGGTGGATTCTGAAACGGTCCCATCACCCTGCCAGATAAAATTTCTTCATTAATCCTGTTCAAAAGAATGTGTTGTTTATCTTTTATAGATGAAAGGTTTTTTGAAAAACGAAACTGGCGTTGACCCTGAAAAGGAATTCGAAAGCCCTCAGAAAAACCGGAAACTAAAAATTGGACTTGGTTGCTGTCATAGCCGGTAAGATAATCCAGAAGTGTAGATGCCCGAATAGGTGTAACTATGGATCTAATTAAACTACTTGGGGGCATTGGTTGTTCTTTTGGCTCCGTCATGATTGTTAGGTTTGGAATTGATGATGTGAGGGCTCTGCTTTTGTCGACACAGTAGTCTGCTGTGTTTTCCTGAACAGTACTGGCAGACGTGAGGGAAGGGGCAGGAATTCCCTTTGCCGCAGATGCCTTTATTATTAAACGAGAAACAGTACTTGGGCTTTTGTTGTGGTGAACGAAAGGGCTGCTTCCTGATTTTTTGTTTGTTCTCTATGCCCTTCGCCAGAGCGTCTTGGAAGAGTTCTGAATTTTGTGGTTCCATGGGCACATGTCAGGAGCATATTGGCGCCACTGTCTGAATTTTTCGTCGTAGTCAAGCGCTGCATCGTCGCCGCAAGTCTTGGCAATTCCTTGAATTATCTGTGCGTAAGTCATCAGATTGCTAACTTCAGTAGGATGATTTGAACAATATATTGCAACAAACACATGAAATGCCTGAAGCCAAGTTGTTATGCTTTTAATCTGTCCAGTTTCGGTGGTTCTAACAAAAACTAATTGCCCATCTTTCTCAATTGACTTGAATTTTCATCCTGGTCAAAGGGTGACTTTGGCAGGAGGGTTGCAAATTTAACAAATTCATTTGCCAAAATTTTTGCCTTTATCTTATGATCCAGACCTAGGCCGACTGGTCGTGCAACCTCAGGCTCATATGATTGGGAGGAGGTAGATATACCTGTGTCATTGGAAGTTCCTGTAATCATTTGCAAAGACGATGAGTTGAACTCTTGATTTTCCTGAGAAGATTGTGGCTGAGGTTGAGAGATTGACGGTCCAGAAATTACATCTCGGATAGTTTCCCTGATAGTTGGGAGGATGGCAGCTACACATCTTTCGACCAGATCCTGTGTAGTAGTATCGTTTCCGTTGAGCGGGGTTCCCGTGTTATTAGCTGCCTTCCTTTTCCTTGGACGAGAAGCCATCCTAAAAAAGTGTGATATAAATGAATCAGTATAAGAAGCAATAATAACAAGTAGGTCATTTATTTGACAGCCAGAGCTGTATATATATTTAACTAAATACAGCCAGTGCTGAATTAATATAGGATACCAGCCAGAGCTGTATTGATATTGTTTGGCAGCCAGTGCTGTAGACTTAATAATAGTTGACAGCCAGTGCTATATACTTAATACTGTTGACAGCCAGTGCTGTATATTAAATAACATTGTTGACAGCCAGTGCTGTATACTTAAAAATATTGTTGACAGCCAGTGCTGTATACTTAATAATATTGTTGACAGCCAGTGCTGTATAATTAATAATATTGTTGGCAGCCAGTGCTGTATACTTAATAGTATTGTTGACAGCCAGTGATGTATTATTCTTCTTTGACAGCCAGTGCTGTACTATCATACATGTTAATGGTTGACAGCCATTGCAATTAAAAATGTGGACAGCCAGTGCTGTGTCAATACGTTTGACGACCAGTGCGAAATTAAAATGATCTAGAGATTATTGTACAACAATGATGTTCGACAGTTAAGGAGGCCGAGAATAAATTTGGCATTACAAAGATAACTGAAGATATATAGTGGCTGACAACAACCCAAGGTCTACAAAATAACATGCTCAGACATGCTAGTATATGCCTAAGAGGTTAATAAATAGATAAACCAACATCAAACCCTTATACAATAAATGATATCAAAAGAACAATAAGATGACTATAGCCAGAAGCACCTGTCATCATGGCTATACCCCTTCCTTTCTGTGATGCAAAAGGATCCCCCTAATTTCCCGAAAATACTTTTCTTGTCCTATCCTGTTCAGATGTACCCTATCAGAGTATATATTGTCTCTGCTGTTGGTAAATCCACGCAATTTCCAGTATTGAATGTTTGCAGTAGCACAATGAAGTTTTAACAGTTGGTTGGCTTTGATTACTCTACTATTGTACAATTCATAACTTATGTATCTTGTAGACATGCGGGGAATGAATTTTAAGAGTGTTATATTGCGAATCTGGGAAGATTGACGAACGTAAGTTAGAAACGCCACCAGTTTAAGCACCATAAGCTCTGTGCAGTCATCAATTTTATCCAGGTCGTTTCCTCCGATGTGCACGATCAAGAAGGCGGGACGGTATTGCTGAACTACACTTAAAAACTGATCAAGATGCTGTGAATTTAACACTGAGCCGCCTCGAATACCGTAGAAATGAACACTATCCAGACTTTGAACGTTAAAGACCTCTGATGAACTTCGGGTATTCCCAATGAAGTCGCCAAAGCGCACTACCTGCGAGTCTCCCAGACAGAGCGTAGACATAACAAAGTCACGTGATGTCTGTAAACACTGAACTGAAATCGAGTTAAATAACACACATTCCTACGGAAATCACAATAAAATTTTAACAATCGTCATCCTTAGTCACTAATCAAGAAATTAAACTGTTCTGTTGAAGGAAGCATGCTGAAAGTAATGCTTTACGGTTTTCTCGCCGAGAAGGCCAAATGTTCCATCGTGCACAGTGACACTTATAGCGTAATCGAATGATTCTACATAACACACGGATAATTACCTCAATTGATTGAGAGTCACTGCTACGATGTTTTCATGGAGCTCTGGGCACAATCAGGTCGCGATCCTGACCACTATATTCGAAACCTTCTTAAAGCCAATTTGTAAACAAACGTTCTCGTCCACAGTAAAAAATGGAGACTGACGCTATCTAGCTGCGCATGCGCGTGGCAGTAGATGTAGGGGCCCCATATGGGCTAATCAAAATACATATAAAACAGATGCATAACAGCTGTACACAAGTCTCCAAGGGCATAAACAATAGCAGCAAAAATACATACATAGCTATCAGTTTCTATAAATGTTTTTATAAATAAAAAATGTTATTTATTTTAGGTTAAAGGTGATTGTTTTGTTATAGCTTTAGTAAAAATACGTTTATCAAGAATACTCAATCTGCATTACCCCATTTGAATTTAGAATTAGCATTTATATTAAAGCTGACATGAATTCATAAATACGCATTATTTCCCTTTTATCTCGGACTACCGCCATATTAGTTGTCGACTTCTATTGTTCTGCTCATCGCTACCCCCCCCCCCCCCCCCCATATAAGGCCGATAGCACTATTCATGCTTCACCGCATTCAGGTATTTCATTCACCTGAACACGTTACATTGGACGAAAAGACTTGTAAAAACGCATTTTGAACAACAATATTATGACAACCACTGCACTGGTAAGGAATATCCAAAGAACTACGAAACAAGGCAGACTGAAATCCCAGGAACACAAATTTTAAAATCCTCGATAATTATAGAACGTTTTCTCTGTGTAAGTTATAACATCGCACATTCGCAAACTACACACTGTGGCCGATCGAGCAATGTCAATGATCGCATGGATTTTAGAATCGGGGTGTTTTTGTAGGAACCTATGGAAACGATGTTACGTTGTTACTTTCTTGGATTAACTATCATTTATTTACTGTGTTGGATGTAGTGCCGCTGTGTTCTTCTAAAAGAAGCAGACGTTATGCACTTTGTATGAACGACACACGTGTTCGATGTGCATGCGAAGTAAGGTAGCACTATCTGTGCAAAATGATACGGATTTCAAAGAATAAATATATTTTGTGTTTTATTAATTGTAGTTTCCTCAATTCTTTTTTACAAACATTTTACCACAATGTGTAGTTCATGCATTTTGAAGTCCGTGCAACCTGAATGCCTCGATCGGAAAGCAACCGACCGTAACTTTCTCGACCGGTATATATACCCCAGTGGCAGTAGAGGAGCGATCGAAACTAACATGGCGACCAAATGCTTTTATGAACTCATGTCAGCTTTAAGAGATGTTTGAGCATAAAACATACATGGAGAATTAGGACTTTATTTCTCATGTAGATTTAAAATTGATCACTTAAACTATATTTATTACACTATTAGAATTATCACTATTGGAAATTGTTAGTAATACATGTACATTTAAGGTTTTTATGTGGAGTGTGATGTAATGATTTAATCAATTCACTGTGAGTTATATATCAATAGGACAGTTAGCAAAATTGAAATGACTTATATTTTTATATTTTATAATATGAAAAATAGCCAAAGCAATAAATACTGCTGGGGCTTTTCTATTTTTTACTTAAGTTTCCAATAAATTTAAAAACTTATTTTTTTTTGCCAAATACAATATTGTAAAATTTTAAAATTCTAAAACGTCACCGTGAAAGAATTTTTATTATAACACGCACTTTTATCCACATAAATATCGACTTGTGTCTTATACCACCTTAAATCAGTAGTTATATCTTCTGTCCTCGCAGTTCTGCATTGAAAATTATTGCGCAATATAATCATTAAATGCATCATTTATTTTGTACTGTTTACAATCTTCTTTGTTGCAACTACATGTACAGGCTTTCGTTGTTATCAAAATATTCTGATGTTTATTTATCAATGAGGAGTGTGTGTGTGTATGTGTGT
>WFKH01007768.1:51493081-51509890 GCA_016163765.1 Magallana hongkongensis | reverse complement strand
TACATGTATTAATATAAATGAATTTTTAAGGGGGGGGGGGGAGTCTGGACCCCTCACTCCCACCCCTTCTCTAAATCCTTGCAAACAATGATGTTGGCACATAGAAGCAAATCTAAAGCCGGCAACCACCGATGGAAGTGGGCATAGATTAATTTTGTTTGTAATAAATATATAGACCATACTTTCTATGACATGAAATGCTAGAATTATTGATTAACCTAAAAGTTCAACCCCAAATTGTACATAAAGGGCCACTCATGTGTATAATGGGATAGGATCTCATCCTTTATGAAAAATATAGTTTTTAAAAATTGATGCAGGTATTTCTGTCTAATGACAACATCTAGTTGTTTTTGAATCATACATGTACGAATGGGTAAGGGTAATTACTATGAATATACAAATTAAATGATACACTTAATCAATATTCAAATGTTAGACATGATTTAATTTGTCAGGTATATATATTCCCTTTTAGCAAGCTTCAAGTTGATAGCGTACAACTATACATGTAGGTCTCAAATTGTTTTTGTAATGAAGCATACCCGATACCTTGTTAATCGGTTCATTTTTATTTTGAGAAATGTGATTTTTGTGATCGGCTTCGGCCGATCACAGTTGTTTTCATATGAGGCATCCGGCAAATTTTACATTGCGCGTCGTACTTCTTTGTTTACTATACAGTGACAGCTTCGTGTAAATCTGTATGAATTTATGTAAATTACTAAAAAAAACATTATTTAATGCATTTGCCTTGAGTTCAAGCATTTATACAGTTGCATGGTTATTCAAGTAACTTTTTCTTCTTTACATGCGGAAGAATTCTAATCGGAGGTACACTTCGTCTACTAAAAGTAAAAATTTATTCATTCCTTGCTATTTCAAACTTAACTAGATGCTGTCATTAGACAGTAATACCTGCACCAGGTGTTTGCCCCTAAATAGCACTGTTTTGTTCCAGTTTCAGTAAAAACGAAGGCTACATGCAATTTGCCATAATTTTTAAAAATTATAATTTTCATAAATTGAGATCCCAGCCCATAATACACATGAGCGGCCCTTTATGTACAATTTGGGGTTGAACTTTCTGCATGTGAATTTTAAGTTAATCAATAATCCTAACATTTCATGTCATAAAAAGCATTGTCTATATAATTATTACAAACGAAATTAAATTATGCTTCCTCCCCTCGGCAGTTGCCGGCTATAGATTTGCTTCTGTGTGCCAACATCATCGTGTGCACGGATTTAGAGAAGGGGTGGGAGTGAGGGGTCCAGACCCTCCTCCCCCTTAAAAATTCATTTATATTACCGTAATAGTAAAATTACCAGAAACACACCTTGGACCCCAATCCTCCCCCCTAGAAACACAATCACATGTATTACTCTCTCTGACCCCCCCTCCACACACACACACACACACACACACACACACACACACACACACACACCTCAAGGATAAAAAAATCAGAATATTTTGAAAACAACGAAAGCCTGTATATGTAGTTGCATCAAAGAAGATTGTAAACAGTGCAAAATAAATGAAATAATTATATTGCGCAATGATTTTTTGGGGGGAGTTTTAAAATTTTTGGAAACTTAAGTACAAATAGAAAAGCCCCAGCAGGATTTGAATTCTCTTCTTACAGACACGTAGTTAACACTCTAACCCATTGCGCTTCACAGTTAGGTTACATTATTTTGGGGGAAAATATTATATTTATACTTTATTGTTTATTTCAATAGGGAGTACATCACAATATCAGGTGTCCTGTACCACCTCAAGACTGAAATGTGTGCTTTACATAGTTATTTACCTAATAAAATAGTGCAACAGGTTTTGAAGAATAAAGTCCTAAAAATAAATGCATGTTACAAATAACTGATCTTTGTCTGAAGTTACACACACAACACAAGTCTGCAGGCCGCGTTAGCGGGTACCAGTTTTACCCAGCTCTTCGGTTAGATGGGTTTTACGTGGTGTACATTCCGGTATGTTTTCCATATGCAGAAAAGCATTAATTAAAATGCATAAACGTTTCTTTTGTGATGATCAGCAAATGGGATTCATATTGTGCTCTAATTGGATTATCATTATGATGTTAACCAATATAGGTAAGAATAATACATGTAGTAGCACAGTATTATGAGCCACCGGTATAGGTACATTACTTTCACTTTCTAAATAAGTGATCTCACTTTGCCAGCATACTGTATCATCATCTTTTAATATTTAAATAAGCTTAATCATCATTAGCTATCCTATAGCATTTGTACAGTTTCTGTCATTTTAATTGCAAAAGTTATTTTTTTATTTGTCAGACTTACACCTTTGAGTTGACCCCATATTGACTCTGTGACATTTTGTATTAAATTTGTGTATTACATTAAAATAAGTGTAGAGACTTATCATGTTTATATGAGTTATAATAGGAAGGAAGGGCCTTTTTTTTCTTAATGTATTATGATGCATCAAATATAATGTAGGCCATGACCCTATGGGATTGTTCTGACCCAATGAAACAGGAAAATACCAAATATCTTGAAAACTGTTGAGATCCCCACCACTAAACCATAGATAATAATTCTTGTTTCTAATGTCATTATGATGCATCAAATGGTGTAAAGTACATGACCCCCAGGTGTTGTCTTTAAACCACCCCCCACCACCACCCCCCACCCCCCTCTGAAATATGAAATAATGATATATTTTGATAACTGTTGAGATCCCTATCCCTAAACCATATTTATTCTTGCTCTTTGTGTCATTGCGCATCAAATGGTATATAGGTTGTACCCCCTTGGAGACACCCTGATTTTCTAGAACTGGAAATAATGAAGTATTTTATCTTAGTCATTTCTAGGTGTAGTCATGGACATCTGTATTATAACAAACCAATTATACACGATGTTTCCTTTGATTCATTATTACCTTATGTAAATAAACAGTTGGGTCTCCATTTCATTCGCACCAAACTTTACTCTGTCCCTTTGAAAGAGTTAAACAATCTTCTTGAAAACGTCATGGAAAAGCCGCTTTTTGATTTTTCTACACCTGAATACAGAATCGGATCCATGATTATGGATAGGCTTATCATCGGGGTTTTAAACCTTCACAAACAGAAAATACTGCTCATGCACCACGTTATTTTTTCAAACTGCAGTATGCAAACAAGGGAATCGATGCCGTTAATATAAGCACTATTCTTAATCACAAAAGAGTTCAGTCATGCATTCCGCCATATTTCAAGATAAAGTCAACCCCATTGTATTTCCTACAATTATACTTCAACCATTGCTTCCAAACTCTTCAATTACAAACAAACTCTACAAGACCTTAATATTAGTTATTTGTAACATGCATGTATTTTCATGACTTTATTCTTTAAAACCCCTTGCAAAATTTTATTAGGTAAATATAGTATGCTTGCAAAGGGAGATCACTTATTTAGAAAGTGAAAGTAAAACTTATGTATATCGGTGTCTCATAATGTTGTGCTACTATACATGTATTATGCTTACCTATATTGGTCAACATCATAATGATAATCCGATTAGAGCACAATATGAATCCCTTTAGCTAATCATCACAAAAGAAACGTTTATTCATGTTAATTAATCCTATTCTGTATACGGAAAACATATACCGCTATGTACACCACGTGAAACCCATCTAACCGAAGAGGTGGGTAAAACTAGTACCCGCTAATGCGACCTGTAGCTTCAGACAAAGATTAGTTATTTGTAACATGCATGTATTTTCATGACTTTATTCTTTAAAACCCCTTGCATAATTTTATTAGGTAAATAACTATGTAAAGCACACAGTCAGCTTTAAGGTTGTACAGGACACCTGCATATGGTGATGTACTCCCTATTGAAATAAACAATAAAGCATAAATATAATATTTTCTCCCCCCCCCCCCCCCAAAAAAAAAAATGTTACCTAATAGTAAAGCGCAATGGTTTAGAGCATAAACTACGTGTCTGTAAGTAGAGAATTCAAATCCTGCTGGGGCTTTTCTATTTTTTACTTAAGTTTCCAAAAATGCTAAAAACTTATTTTTTATTTTTTTTCCAAATACATGCATTTTAAAATTTTAAAATTCTAAAACCTCACCGTGAAAGAATTTTGATTATAACGCACTTTTATCCACATTAATATCGACATGTGTCTTATACCACCTTAAATCAGTAATTATATCTTCTGTCCTCGCAGTTCTGCATTGAAATTCATTGCGCAATATAATTATGTCATTTATTTTGCACTGTTTATAATCTTCTTTGTTGCAACGTACTACATGTACAGGCTTTCGTTGTTATCAAAATATTCTGAAGTTTATTTATCCATGAGGAGTATGTGTGCGTAAGGGGGAGGGGGGGGGGGTCAGAGTAATACATGTAATTCTGTTTGCGGGGAGGGGGGTGGGGTCCGAGATGTATTTTTGGTAATTTTACTATTAATATAAATGAATTTTTTAAGGTGGAGGAGGGTCTGGACCCCTCACTCCCACTCCTTCTTTAAATCTGTGGACACGATGATGTTGGCACACAGAAGCAAATCTAAAGCCGGCAACCGTCGAGGGGAGGGCATAATTCAATTTTTGTTTGTAATAATTATATAGATCATTCTCTCTATGACATGAAATGTTCAGATTATTGATTAACTTAAAATTCACATGCAAACAGTTCAACCCCAAATTGTACACAAAGGGCCCATCATCTGTATTATGGGATGGGATCTCATCCTTTATGAAAATTATAATTATTAAAAATTACCGGAAATTGCATGTGGCCTTCATTTTTACTAAAACTGGTACAAAACAGTGTTATTAAGGGGCAAACACTTGGTGCGGGTATTACTGTCTAATGACAGCTACTAGTTTTAATTTTGAAAATAAATGTAAACAAACGGTTTTGCATAAATGTGGCACAGTTATTAACTAATTACAAGTTACCAACTAATTGTAGTATCAACACAAAATGTAATAAATATCGGTTGTAATTTTCAATGCACGGTATGTGTTTTTCATCACCCGTATTTATAACCTCTAAAGATAAGATAGATTTTTTTCACTAGTGATTAATCACAACAGGGTTTAACTGAGGCTGTGAAAACGTTTTTCAATTACATAAACATCGTTTTATTGTCTTTGGAGTTAATTTACACGATTATGAACTAGGAATACATGGCTACTTCAAATTCTCTTTCGGAGGAAATTCCGGCGAAGTTACCGATCAAAAATCGATAATTTCAACCAAAGTCGCCCCCTTGTTTGGTCCTTGTTGACACTCAATTAGAAATTAATAAACAATAAAAATAGAGTGAAAATGCACTTAATCAGAAAGAGCACAATTTATTTTTAAAATCATATATATGTATACCTATACATATCTCCATCAACGAAATTAATGTCTGTTTAAAATGAATAGACTCGAGAAAATGCTAGGCATTTTGACAAAACACATTGAATCAATCACCATTGCAACCACTACGATTGCTCAGAGATCATACCGAATTACCAATTGAATGAAATGTGTTTTAGTACGTTGTTAATGCATCAGATTTTATCATTTTCGCAGGTAAACAATCAACTGCCTATTTACCAAAGTCTATGTTCCAAATACCAGAATACTGAATACAGGCGATCGTTCCCCAAATTAAAAAGCAAAATGAAACAAAAATCAAAACAAGCTAAAACCACCGTCACAAGTGAAAATGACAACGCGTTGAAATATTTAACCTCAATTTACTTCACAATAATCGGCACCAATATATCTTCCATGTTTCATAGTATATATTCGCACGTGAACTGTTGCACAACAAAAATATTGATCTTTGTAGGATTGACAACATGCATCCATAATGGCTGCTTCAAACAAAGAACATCGTTTTCGAGATTTGGTAGACTGGTTGTACGATAGACCAAAGCCTGTCATAGGATCAGTCTATATCGTACGAAATTGCCAGTCTACGAGATATGGAATAACGAACCCGCTTTATTAGTATTTTCGTAATAAGCTCAAATTTGGAACATAATTAGCCCTTAATTTTTGCAATTTATATTTTCCTTTTAATAGAATGATTTATGCTAAATTACGTTAAGATTAACTCAGTACATCTTGAGAAGATTTTTTAAAATGCACCCCCCTTTTTTACAGTTTTGAGGTTTTCTCCGCTTTGAATACAATCTAGCCTTTTATTTATGCAGTTTGTGCCGAATTTGGTTGAATTTGGCCAAGTGGTTTTAGAGATGAAGTTGAAAATGTAAAAGTTTTACAGAAAGACGGACGGACGACGGACAGTGGGTGATCAGAAAAGCTCACTTGAGCTTTCAGCACAGGTGAGCTAAAAACTAATCCACACTTTTAAAAAGTTGCATAACTTGTCAATCCCAAAGTGGGAAGTGAAAAAACAAGCTTCTTTTTATGGAATTAAATATTTAGGCCATGTAATTCAATCAATTTGGATTTGAACTATTTTTTTCAATGTATAGGTAAATGTAGTCCTATACTGGGGCAATCAAATACAAGAGGACAACAAATTTTTGAGATCAAATGACAAAGATACAAACCACATACAGTTGGGGTATGGAACCCTCCTCCTTTAACATTGGTTTTAATTTTTTTTTTTTAAATCTGAGGCCGACACTTACTTTCTACCATGAAAAAATTCTGGTTTCATATTATATTTTTATAGGAAATGAAACCTTTTTGACTTTATGAGCTACTTTTAAAATCGCATTTTTGGACAAACATTTAAAAAGAAAAATATTTATGAGTTCGCCTCTGATTTGTTTTTAATTTTCATTGGCTGAAGATTGAGGGTAGTATCCATATCCCAAGAGGCTGTGTTATAAACCCCTAAGATAAAATACCTTCTTTGAGAAAGCTACGGGATTTTACCTAAATATTGCGGCAAAGGAAGAATGAAAACTAGTTGTTACTTATAGTTCAGTTTTGGCGTACTAACTAGATTTTAAAATTATCTGAAGTTTAATTTCTAAAATCTGGCAATTTTTTTTATATGAAATAATAACAGTTTACTCTATCTACTCAACACATCAAATAATATTAAAAGATGCTCTGGTCTAATTCTGTTGTCTTTTTCTTAAGACTTAAAAGAAAATTACATACCTGAGCATGTAGGCAAATTCTGTTGAAGACTTTTATTCTGTGTACAATGTTGGACTTTCGCTCCAATCAAGTTGTATCCTTCTTCACAGCGAAACTCAAAAGACTCATTATAGTCGAATGTCTGTTTATTGGGGTCTGTAGCTATTTGGAGAGGGGGTCTAACTGTTGGCCGCTGACATGTTATACCTGAAAAGGAACATTTCTGATACCTTACATTTTGATATCTGCAACATTGAACATTGTTGATTATGAATTATACCATATCTGATCATATATACGATATGCACGCAGAATAGCACGCTTATCATATTTGAATACTTAACATTCTGAAATATATTGATTGACATAGATGCACATGTCATTGTCCATTGATGACGAAAAGTTTCAATTAGCATTTACCTTCTGGACTGGGGACCTCACTATTACAGGTACATTACCTTTGTGATAAAATCATAATAGTATTGTCAAATGCAATGTTAATTGATGAAATGTTAATTCGTTGAATGCTGTTAAAATTTGACAATGGTAATTATTCACCAAATCTTAAGTTCCTAATGTTATTAAAACACTATAGCTTTATTTTAATTTCAAAGGAATGAGGGGTATACATTGTTTTTACGATTTAAACGTTTTTAATCTTATGTGTCTGCTTTCTCTACTTAAGAGTGCCTGTTATGAAATTTTATAAAACTGCCAAATTATGTGATTGCCGTCTAAAAGTTACAGTGGGATTGATACACTGAGATGAGAATTTGAATTTGAAGTTATTCGATGTCCGTAGTAAGAAACATGCATTTATAGATTATGCAATTTAATAAATATACAGTTTTGGAAGACATCAGGTTTCACTGAGAGCCGTTCGTTCATGATATATGCCACGCTGCATTATTTACATTTCCATACGCTTGCTTGGGTATAATGCAAAAGAGAAACTCAATATGTTTGTGTTCATCTTTCCATGTGATAAATAAAATAAGTGGAAATCGTGAAAAATCGATATTTAGTATACCATGGGCTTGTGCGTCACCATGCCTCTTTAAATAAAAATGTAACAGGTGTTCTCTTTTATTCATGTAAATTATAACGACTAACAATTTACGTACGTGAACATGTAGATAAATTCTGTTGAAAAATTCCATTCTGTGTACAATGTTTGACTGCCTCTCCATTCAGGTTGTATCCTTGTGCACAGCGAAACTCAATTGCCTCCTGGTATTGGAATGTCTGTTTGGTTGGGTCTGTAGCTATTTGAAGAGGGGACGTAACGTGTGGTCGCTGACATTTAATGGCTAAAATCCAAAATCGAACTTAGTTTTGACGTACGCCTTTCAATATCATCTCTGAAAGATATGCTTCTGAATTCAAAATATTAACACTATAGACATTTAATAGAACATGGGCATGTTTATGCTGCGAGCTGCATTTTTTAAAACCCTTATATACATGTACATATGCAGATTTGAAATAGTGATGTAATATTAACCTGTAGGATATACTATAGCACAAGCAATTTAGTTTGCTCCAGAATAAAACATTACATCTATCATCGTGCTGATCTACGACATAATTTTTAGGATTGAAAGATAAATTTCTTAAGAATTGAAATAATCACAATATATAAAAGTTTATATCTTTTTTTTTACAATTGAACATAATTGCAATGTTTGTTATACACATAACCATGTTATAGTAATGTTTTCAAGTGACTATTACTAAAAAGAAGTTTTACAATCCGTATTAAATAACTAGAAACGAGCTCGTTGCAAGCAACGACTAGGTCTTCCGTCGCAGCTGCGTCATACTTTTGACGAAATACAAAATTGATACCTGACCATGATACAATATTAGATGTATAGACCCTTAGTAAAAAGTACAATTATACAGTTGCTCTCGATATGTTGTGTTATTATATTCCTAATAATGCATAAAGCCTAAATAGGCTAATAAATGTATTTTTGGTCTTAAATTGGATTAAAATATTTAGGTCATAGTACTCTTGGCAAGGCTTTAGTTAGTCATTTTTATCATTTGTTCGGGGATTGTCTGGAACTTTCTTATAAAATTTTTATCGATTGTTTTTGTTTGGTAGCTTGTAAACTCTTTAGCGATGCATGCTCAGAATGTAATTTATCGTGTTCATCGTATTGGATGTGTAAATATATCGGTACCATTTCGATTATTTCTAAAGCAGCATCACTTGATTGGATCTAAATCACAGTTGGTGTTATGTCTTTTCCCTATAATACTGTAGCATAGACATCCGTTTACTAACTTCTGGACCCCCTTTTCTTCGAACAACATTGTACATCTTTGCCAAGGTTGGCATGCGCGGTATAAAGATCAAAAGACATAACATTTTACGCGCATTTTTTATCAAACGCGGCAATGAATCTTTTAAAAAATACAGTTATTTGCAGAGATCCTGAAAATTTTTACATGGGGTTCTGAGGAATAATTTTGTTTTCCGGGGAGGGGGAGATCCGAGGTCTTTTTATTTGGTTATTTTAATCATTTTCATTAAATTAATGATTTTTTAAATTATTGGAATGCCAATATTATTTTTTAATGCAGTTGAAAGTTAAAATACGAACCAGTTAGTCTCGGTGAGTATTCGGCCAACCTGCGTTTGCGTAAGGAAGAAAATGCAATATTCAAGAAATCCGGATGAACGATCTGGGTCCCAGGTCGTCCATCCGATTTGTTTTATCAAACTGAGAGTTACAGCCCGCAGCTAGAGATTGTCAGACTCTCATTGTAATTAATCATGTAAATTTATTTTGTTACAAAGTGGCAGTTTTCACGTCAATGAAGTTTTTCCTTTAAAAAAAAGCAAGACATCGGGAACAATATTCAGTGTTATTATTTTACAATTTAAGGGTATAATAAAATTTTGTATAAAGTTGTAGTATACGACGCTTCATTGCTTTATCCGAAACGTTGCATGGAAGAAAGATTTACTTCGCATTGTTTTAAAATACAAAAACATATGCTCAATGAGCTTAAATTTACAGCTAACAAACAACCGTAAAGAGAGACTGAGAACAACTTATTCTTCTAATTTTTTTTAAATCAAAAGAAATTCAAGATAAAATCAAAAGATATTTTTTCTCTATATGAGTGAATGAAAACATTGATGATCAGCAAGGGGTTCTATGTCGTGGCAGCGCCTACCTGATACATTGTAACATTGGTCTTTGGGCTTTGTTTTAAAAGCTTGCTTCTTTCTTTTTGGGGGTGAGGGGGGATTTTTCCCCCTTTTTGGTGTACTCAACTAATAATGTATTCGATTTTGTACACAAAAGGAGTTATCGATGCTATGATATCAGTATAAAAAGGACAAAGAATCTCTCTCTCTCTTATTCTCTCTCTCTCTCTCTCTCTCTCTCTCTCTCTCTCTCTCTCTCTGCCTTAACCAGTCAAGACTAAATGTGCATAAGTCTGGCGTATACGTGCATGTATTGAAGTTTCAGCATTATAATTGAGAAGATTTACCAAATACCGTTAAGATATTCTTAGCTGAAGGTCTGTAGCTCCCGGTCTGAGAAAATTCGGATGGACGACTGTCGTCCATCCGAATTTTTTTCAGACCGGGAGCTAAGATATTCTAATCAAAATAAAAGTAAAATTATGAATCTACAACGGTGACAAAGATCGAAAAGGCAATATTGCGGGTGTAGGATGAATGTGTAGTTTGTTTTGGAGGTTTATTAAGGTCTTCCGTTTTCCAACGGAAGACCTTATTGTTTTCGTTCGGTTTCTTTTTCCCTATTATTTTTTTTTTTTCTTACAAAATTTGTGCACGCGATTTCTCGGAAATGGCTCGGCCGATTTTCATGAAACTTTAAGATCTGATAGATATTGATCTGAACTTAATATACATTTTTTTGTTTTGATGACGTCATTTCCGTTCTTGAGATAATGACGTTTTAGCGATTTTCAGAGGGTCGGCTTGTCCAGGGATCTCCTCCTAAACGGTAAAAGATATTGAGTTCAAACTTTCAGGGATTGTAGACAAGATATTGTAGATATGTAATTTGGCATTCATATTTGTCATGCTCAAAAAGCGTTAAAGCTCGCCTGGTCCCAAAAATTGAGACTAAAAAAAAGTCGTAATTTTTCACGGTTTTCTTTGTTTATCTCCTTTCTGAAAAATATTTTGTTAGAACATGTAATGTAAAAAAAGTCAAAATTTACAAGACCCATCGTTTAATATCAAGAAAAAGGGGCTGACCCCTAAAATTAAGGAACCAGAAGGGTCTAAAGTCTTTTATGTATAGCTCTTTACTGGTGAATATTTTGTAATGGATCATAGAAGCAAAAATGTTTATCTTAATGTTATATACCCATACAATATAACAATTATCTCATGTGTTACGTAATTTGGGGTTTTTAGGGGTTTAAATTCCAGAACTCTGATCACCCATATCTCAGAAAGGAAAAATATTTTGAAATGCAGTACAGAAGAAAAGATATTTAAAATGATGTACTAAACAATATGCAATCTTCAAATTTTCGTTAAACGACCCCTATAAGGAGAGAAGGGATCGGCCCCTAAAATGTTCTTTCCCATATATCTCAAAAACGGTAACGAATTTCTAAACACTTGATGAACAAAATGTGTTTAAAATTAAATGACTGTTCATTTGATATCAAGAAAAAGGGGCTGCCCCTCAAATAAGGGGACCAGAGTGCTCTAAAGATTTTTATCTATAGCCCTTTACTGAGAAATATTTTGTGAAGGTTATAGAAGCAATTTTATGCTTTGTATGTTTATTTTACAGTTATGTATCCAAGCAGTGTAATGATTTTATCATGTGCTACGTAATTAGGGGTTTATAGGGGTCAAAAGTCCAAAAGTTTGATAACCCATATCTCAGAAAGGAAAAAGATTTTGAAATGCAGTATAGAAGAAAAGATGCTCAAAATGATGTACTAAACAATATGCAACCTTCAAAATTTCGTTAAACGGCCCCTATAAGAAAATAAGGGATCGGCCCTTAAAATGTTCTTTCCCATTTATCTCAAAAACGGTAACGAATTTCTAAACACTTGTTCAGCAAACTGTGTTTAAAATTAAATGACCTTTCATTTGATAGATATTAAGAAAAAGGGACTGGGCCCTTAAAATTAGGGATCCAGATGGGCTCTAAAGTATTATAGCTATAATCGTTTACTGAGAGATATTTTGTAATAGGTCATACCAGCAAAATTAAGTATAATAAGTTTATATATCCTAACAATATAATGATTTTTCATGCATTACCTAATTTGGGTTTTTAGGGGCCAGAGGTAAAGAAGTTAAATCTTTTCTATCTTAATTGGAAGAAATACAAGTATTTAAAAAACAACGTAAGAGAACTTATAAAAAGCGATACAGAAAAGCATTAGTACCCCACTCCTTTTTCCAGATTATGTTTTGTTGTCGAAAATCAAAGTCAATGATGTCATATCACCTTCTTAAAATCTGACGGAAGACCTCCTCGTTGCTCGCAACGAGATCGTGTCTAGTTTACATGTATAATCATGTTCGCGACATCATTTATTGTGAACATTATTTGTTTGTAAAGTTATACATTTAACCGTGCATGCATATACGATGAGTTGGACCTATATAATGTATATTTACCTTTGAGTTAAAAAAAAATCATTTATATTAGATTTACCTGCTGGTCAATTATTGAAAACTGTGTAGTCCTTTCTTTTACATTTACTAAAAACAACTTCTTTATATGGCATTATAAATGATCAACATTCTAACTTTAGAAACAAGACAAGTTCGTTAATTTTGTAATAATGGAATATAATTTGTTTTTCCTCAAAATCACAAAGGAAGGGTTTGATGGAAATTCCATTTCATTAATAGCTTGGTCATAAAATTGGCAAACAAATAACATACCTAAGCATGTAGGAATATTTTGATAAAGAATTCCATTCTGTGTACAATGTTGGTCTGCCTCTCCTATCAAGTTGTATCCTTCTTCACAGCGAAACGTAATGGACTCCTTATAGTAGAATGTCTGTTTATTTGGATCTGTAACTATTTGGAGGGGGGACTTAACTGTTGGTCGCTGACATGTTATACCTAAAAACAAACATTTAAATTATCTTACTTTTTATTTTATGTATGCAACATTCTATACATAATTGGCAAGATAGATATAAAATTATGTATATCGGCTTGTTGATGCTGTGGGATGCATGCGTTAAACAAGTATGTGCATCTAAAATAAAACGAATGATTCAATTTTGACGTTTTAATTTTATTGCATAATATTTTGTAGTTCATATATTCATTTTTTCAAATGTACCGACAATTGTTTAAAAGGAAACCTATCATTCATATATATATTTTATTATGATTTTGTCTGCAACATTAGATATTTATCAAATTCTAGACATTTACCTTTGCATGCGTTCGTGATGTACAATGTATGTGATGAGTATTGATATTATATATATTTCCTAAAAAAGAAGGCTTTTTAATCAATTTGAAATTCTGGTTACGAAACAAATTTTGATAGATTTGGTATTATAATAAATAATAAAAAAAAAACGTCAAAATTAATATTAAGCATACAAACAGTGAATGCAAATTTGAAATGTTTGCAGTAACAGAATGTAATCCATCTTCTCAAAACTATTAACACATCTTTTATTAAAGCTACAGTGTCGGCCGATCTATTTGTGTGCGATTGTTTTATA
Organism: Magallana hongkongensis; assembly: GCA_016163765.1. Taxonomy (NCBI): domain Eukaryota; kingdom Metazoa; phylum Mollusca; class Bivalvia; order Ostreida; family Ostreidae; genus Magallana; species Magallana hongkongensis. The sequence goes on along the minus strand of WFKH01007768.1, from coordinate 51,496,051 downwards.
AAGTACATATGGGGAAAAGAGACGTTATTTTCTTTACCCAATGATTTTCTTTTATTCATAACGTTTGTAATATTCAAGATTGAATTATCTTAAAATTGTTCGATAATATATTTTTCAATAAAATTTTTCTTTTAAAAATCTCTTATTTACCCCTTTTTAAAAAAATAAAATACTTATTAAATATTTAAATATTTGTTAGTTAAAATAATGTTCCCATTACAAAGAGTATAAATAAAAATTTATAGTTATCAGGAAGCTCAATAAGACTAATAAGTTATGTTATGCATATTAAACCATTAATAAGAATTGTTTGTGAGCTCGCCGCGGACTTTATATAAAAGAAATTTACCCCGGGAGTCTGTGTTACAAACCCCTAAAATAAAATAGTTACTGTGAGAAATATATGGGTGTTTACCTATAAATGGCGGTAAAGTGACATAATTTTTGCAAACTGTTGTTTGGTCTATTTCGTTTGCAGGAGAGGGAGAGAGAGAGAGAGAGAGAGAGAGAGAGAGAGAGAGAGAGAGAGAGAGAGAGAGAGAGAGAGAGAGAAAATGAGAGAGAGAAAAAGAGATACTTGCTTTTCAATGACTATAATGAAAATGCTTTTAAAATGGTTTAAAATTTAAAAAGTGGGCGGCCGCTTTGATGCTGTGCATCAAAATTTTAAGACTGATTATAAGAATTAACAGTTATTTCACGTACGTGAGCATGTAGGCAAATTCGTTTGAAAAATTCCATTCTGTGTACAATTTTTGAATTTCTCTCCGTTTAAATTGTGTCCTTCTTCACAGCGAAATTCGATAGGCTCCTTGTAGTAGAATATCTGTTTGTTTGGATCTGTAGCTATTTGAAGAGGGAACGTAACTGTTGGTCGCCGACATGATATTCCTAAATACGAAAACTTCAGTTATATTATACATTCTGCAACAAATCTATACATAATTAAGATATGCTAAACATTTAACATGATAAGCATATGTATTCTGTGAACAGCATAAAAGTTTGCCAAACTGTATGAGAAACTTATGATGCAAATATGACCTGCTTTTAAAATGTTGAATATTTAAAAAAAAACCCTATATTTGTACAATTATTTAGATCTAGTAACATTTCATTTTAAAAACAATCAGTTATCTTAGACCTTTTTTTTGTGTCTGCAATGTCATCTTTTATGAACTATACAGTTGTTTATAGAAATTAAAACGTTTATGTACATGTAATTAAGTGGCGTGTATTTATATATGAACTTGCATAATTTCCTGAAAAATAGAAACTTATTGAAACTTATTGTTCAGTTTGGGCGTACTAACTAGATTTTGAAATTATTTGAAATTTAATTCTCAATCTCACAAGTTTTCTCTAATAATAATTATAATAATAAAGGTTTAAACAATCTACTAAACACATCGAATAAAGTTAGAAGGTGTTCTGGTTAATTTTGTAAGACATGGAAAAATTAGATACGTGAGCATGTAGGCAAATTTTGTTGAAGAATTCCATTCTGTGTACAATTTTGGACTGCCAATCCATTCAAGTGGTATCCTTCTTCACAGCGAAAATCAATCGCTTCCTTGTATTGAAATGTCTGTTTGTTTGGATCTGTAGCTATTTGAAGAGGGGACGTAACTCTTGGTCGCTGACATGTTATACCTGAAAATGAAGATTTCAAATATCTTTCATTAATGTTGATGGCTGCAACATTGAAACATTGTTGATTATGAACTATACGTTATTTGATCATACAATGTATATACGAAATGCACGCTTATCATATTTGAATAATTCACATTCTGAACAATATTTATTGACGTAAAAACAAATGTTTTAAGCTTTGCAAAACTCTTAAGGTTTTCTTGATCCCTAAATATTCAGTGAATTTCAGAAATTTGTATATCTTTTAAGACAGATCAACAAGTTGTACCCTTGTCCCATTGATAGTAAAAAGTTTTAAATTTTATTCACCATCTGGACTAGGGATCTTTTTGTTATAAAATCATAATAATATTGTCAAACACAATGTTAATCAATAAAATGTTAATACCCAGCTGGATGCTGTTAGAATAGACTTTGGTAGTTATTTATCATTATAAACGCTGCAATGGTCCTATTTATAGTCCTAATTTCATAATGTTTTTAAAACACAACAATTTTTTTTTCATTTCAAAGGAAGGAGGGGGTATACATCGTTTGAACGATTTGAAAGTATATGTAGGATTTCCCTACTCTTGATTGCCTCTAAAAAATGTTTCAAAAACTACATTAAGAAACTGTAATTTGAAAATAGTAAAAGAAACTTACGATAACAATATGATCCTCTCCATCCATCTTGACAAGTAGGACAAACAAGATTGTCAGTTTTACAGTTGAAATTCGTCTGACATTTTTCAGGACAAAAGTTTCCGTATTTATTTTTGATACTAGCTAAAAATAAATGATTAACTAAAAACTGGTGTATCTATTTTTCAGCACACCATGTTGTATCTTCAAAAGTAGCCGTTTGTATCATCAAAAATATTCTGGTAATTCATTGAAAAATAATGTGCATTAATATCTACTGAACATTTTAATCTTTGTAATTAACCAATAGAATTAAAATAAAATAAATTTTACCGTTTACAAAGACTTCACACAAAGTCAGGATTCTTTGACCTTCTATAGTAATTACTTTTATCGGAACATCAAGCATATGAGTAGAGTTAAGGAATATTTCATCGCGGTTCTGGGTTGCGTGTTCATCACTGTATAACAAGAGTTTTGTTCCATTCTCCACTGTTCCATATAATTTGAAATCATTCATGCGATTCTGGTTCTCTACAAAGCATTTAGATAAAATTTAAATTCTGCATGGCAAATTCGAAATTCGAAGATTTTAAAGTAAAACTCAGTTAATTGTTAAACAATTTCAATCGAAAAACTATAATTGTTGTGTTATCAATTTTAATATTCAGTACTATCTGATGGGTATTT
>WFKH01007768.1:51437447-51455350 GCA_016163765.1 Magallana hongkongensis | reverse complement strand
TTAGATTATATCATATTATATCATTAAAGGTTGCAAATCCATCCACAAATGCATTTGTAAATGTGTGCAAATGTATATCATTAGTGGTCAAGGTAGTACTTATTTCACTTTTTTTTTCAATATCATTAGAGGTTACGATTTTTGACCGCTGATGATATAAATCTGAAATTATTTCATTAGCAGACGGTTAGGTTGTTCGTTAATGATAAAATTATATCATTAGTGGTCAACATCCTGACCACTAATGCAACATTATATCATTAGGGGACGGTGTATCATTAGAGGTTGCTACATAGCATGTTATAAGCTAACTAGGACAATGTTTTCGGGCACGTTAAGTTGTCAAGCATTGATTTAAAGTCTTATGTACTTACACGGGCGTGGTATTATTGTTGAAACAATAGCAAATAGTATACTTGTACCATATAGAATAGAAAGGGATATGGTGCAAGAGTGATCACAAAATTTTTAATACATGAGATTGTTTATTCATGCTAGTCTAATTTTAGTACCATTCTGATAATGTCAGCTCCACCTCTCATGCATATTAATATCAATCCTATGTCAGATCAAGGGCAGATAATCGAAAATTATCTTTTTTTCGAAAGTTGCCAGGAGAAAAACATAGAATGAGTTTATTGTATCACAGTCTCAAATCTTAATTTATGTTGGAAATTGACAAGACTTTTTAATAAAATAAACAAAAGTGATATTAGGTTAAGAACTATATGCAACAGAAGCGACCGAAAAGGGCCCAAACCCCGGTGCTAAGTGCAGTCATCCTTTAAAAAAATCAATTTTTCCGATACAGATATTAATCTTGCAATTAGTTATTTATTGTCTGTTCATACATATACCTTGAAAAGATAATGCTTTAAAAAAATGATTGTATGTGTATTAGAGGAAACGCAGTTTTAATAAATGTTTACAGCATTTGAAAATACTATTTGTATATGGGTAAATAAGTATACCCCACCCCCCAACAAAAAAAACCCAAAAAACAAAACAAAAAACAAAACAAAAGTAAAACAAAGAAATAAAAAACAATAAAAACAAAAAAAAACACCTTAAATACTAGTAAACACAGCAACGGGGGAGAGATTTCGCGAACGAAGTATCATCACATTTTCATGAAAGTTACCTATTGATTTAACAATGTTTAATTATTACACAATGTAAGATACATGTATATACTAGTAACATATATATATATAGAATACAGACGAAGCGTTCCAAACTTTAAACCAGTGTCATATGGTATTGCAGCTAAAACACTAATTTTATGGTGTCTTCCGGAGATGTGACTAAGTCAGATAAAAAAACGAAAGATTTTACTTCCTAATGAGATCATAAAAATGTCTGGCCAAATCGTGAGAATTTATTTTGTGACGATTTTAATTGTTCTCTTTGTGGTTCGGTTTTGTTCAGGTAAGTTGTCACTAATTAAGAATATTTATAAAAGTAAAAGTAAAATTAAATATCGGAGGATTTTTTTTGCGGTACAAAAATTACCGAGTTGCAACTCGGGTAAAAATGCCCAAACTATTAAATATTGTGCAATAAATATAAAAGTGAATTAGGTTTCATTATATATACATGTACGAATTTAAAAAATGTCGTAATCGATGACAAGTGGTAACTCCGATGAAAATGTTTTTCTATTTGTCTATTTGTATACAAAGGAAGAAGATTGTCAACATACTATTTTTTGATTGTTTTGTGAAAACAAAATAACACCAATCCAAACTTGAATGTTTGGATGTTCATTAATACCCCTCTATAACTTAATTTGTCCTTACTGTATATTGAAAGTACTTATGCTCTGTTAAATAGACGGCATAGCATTTTAATACATGTATCAAGCGAGAGAATAACTGATCTCAAAAACAAGAGCCTAAACGAAACATGAGTATAATACAACCATTAAAACATTCACATCGCGAAAATGCAAAGTAAACTCCTTTGCAAAAATTTGCAACTTCGTACTTTTCCCTTCGCACCTTCGCATCTTTGGCCTAAAGGCGAAAGTGTGCCCCAACGGAACACCATAAAGTTGCAAAGACAAAGGGGCGAAAGTGCGAAGATGCTACGACGAAGCGCAAAGATGCGAAGGTGCGAAGGGGAAGGAGCAATACAACTATCGCTCCTTCGCCTTCGCAACTTCGCACTCTCGCCTTCGCAAGTTCGTACTTACGCCTGTGTGTGGAGCTCTTTATCGTTTAATGATAATTTTAGCTATAAAAATGGCGTCTGCTTAAGAAGACGAACAAAAAATATTTCTAACATTTAAGAAATACATGTATAAACATTCTGTCTTATAATGAAATTCAAATGTTGCTGTGTCTAAACAATGGTATTGAAATAAGGTAAGTAGACTTGTGAGTGACTAAAGCCTGGAAGTGCACACACATTATGGCGGGCATTACATTTTATATAGAGTATATAATAAATAGGCTTAGCCAGCTTTGGTAAAAAGATCTGTAAGATATTAATGAACTTTCATAGTTAGCACAATGGCGCCGTCACTTTGTCTAGCGCATGCGTACCACTTGGGCGAGTGCGATACCTGCATCAAATTATAAGTACAGTAATCGACCGAGAAAGAGAAAAAAGGCGATGGCGAAAGTGCGAAGGCGAGAGTGCGAAGTTGCGAAGAAGCTAAAGTAGTAGCGCTTCTTCGCCTTCCCACCTTTGCACTTTCGTCTTCACATATTGAAGTACGCGCCTTGCCTTCGCATCATCGCACTTTCGCTCCTTCGCCTATGTATCTTCGCACTTTCGCCTCCGCAACATCGCGCTTTCGCATCTTCGCCCTATAAAGGCAAAAGTGCGAAGGTGCGAGTGGCCCCAACGGAACACCATACCTCATATGATATTTAATAAAGCTTTATCTATCCTTATCTATTAGTGAGATATTTTTGTGGTCTCTCCTTTTACGTACGTACTTTACAAACTTACATGAGTTCTTGAATTCCACGATATCGACAAAACAAATCACCAAAATTAAAAACTAGAACAAATATTCCATATTTGATAAATATCACCCCGACGCGATAATGTTGGACTGTTTGACATGCACACCACTGTGTGGATTGAATGGTACACTTATACTGTTAATAATTTTAATGCAAATAGAAAAATTCAAAGTAAACATAAAAAAAAGTCAACTGAAGAAGATGTAACTATGATAATTTATCAAATGTAAGATTAGGCAGCTTACATATTTATATTTCCTCTAGTCCCGTCTAGGTCATCACTGTTATTTGAACTGCGATATCTGTGTTATGTTGCGCCCTGACAAATATGTTATCGTTAGCTTGGGGTAGAATTTAACTTCCCTCTTCAACAGAACCTCAAAATGACATGGGTTGGAAGCAGTCAATTAAAAACGACCACCCTCATGTTTTTGTTGATTCGTCACTGTTATGGTAAGTTATGATCTATAAGAAAACGATTGAATTTATAATGAACTTAAAACCGTTCATGAGCACTTGCTGGGTATCGCGCAGATTGTTATCTTTAAACAAATGCAAACCCGACGCGATAATGTGGAACTGTTTGACATGCACACCACTGTGTGGATTAAATGGTACATTTATACTGTTAATAATTTTAATGCAAATAGAAAAATTCAAACCTAAAAAAAAAGTCAACTGAAGAAGATGTAACTATAATATTAATAATTTATCAAATGTAAGATTAGGCAGCTTTCATATATATATATTTCCTCTAGTCCCGTCTAGGTCATCACTGGTATTTGAACTGCGTTATCTGTGTTATGTTTCGCCCTGACAAATATGTTACCGTTAGCTCGGGGTAGACTTTAACTTCCCTTTTCAACAGAACCTCAAAATGACATGGGTTGGAAGCAGTCAACTAAAAACGACCACCCTCATGTTTTTGTTGATTCGTCACTGTTATGGTGAGTTATGATTTATAAGAAAACGATAGAATTTATAATGAACTTAAAACGGTTCATGGGCACTTGCTGGTAATGCGCAGATTGTTCTCTTTAAACAAATGCAATTTAGAGAATGAATGTACATTTACAACTGAAAATATTATTTATAAATCAGTAAATAAGGGTAAATTAGAGATTTGATCTAATGTGCGTTATCGCGGATTTCAAAATCCATATGATTCGTACCCGTTTAATTAAATTTCATAAGAGAAACGTTTTGAAATAACATTTTAGATACATGTAATTATATTATAGTTGTTTCATTAGACTTTTTTAATAACTAGAGAATTATGTAAAAAAAAAAAGGGGGGGGGGGGGGGGGGGGGGGTAATTCCAAACAGCATAATTTCCTGAACCGTGAGATACATGTACTATTATCAAAACTTTTATCTGTCGACAATGCCTGTAATAAGATAATGGTTTTTACTTCCTGATAAATCTTTGACAAGTCCCCTCCATCGATAAAGAAATATTTGGGTAATTTTTTAAACAAGTATTTTATGAAATTACGGAGCAAATTTACGTTCATGAGAATTAGATTAAAAAAACTAGATGATTTGTGGTTCATCAATATTTTATGCAGTTTAAACTTTTTAGTTACAACGTGAAACAATTTACCAAAATAATCAAATATACTTAATGCTTACGTTAAAAATTTTTGTTTAATTTTCGTACAATTTAATGTTATTTATTTGCCCAATTATCTGATTTTCTGCGCAGCACTACAATGAATTGAAATACTAGTATAAGGAATGGATTTAATGCGTATTAACATTTATTGATATAATATGTGCAGTGTTATATAATTATTTTATGCCTGAGCAGTCAATGGAACAGAATTTTCCCCCGAGTGTGTTCTATTGCCCGAGACCAAAGGTCGAGGACAACATGTATAGAAGACACAGAGCTGTTCCCTGCACCAAGGGGAAAAATTTGGTCTATTGGCTGCTCAGGCATTTCAAAAATAATTGTTTTATTACTAATTTTATCTTTAGTATTTTGTGTTCACAATTCTATATTACAGAAGGTCTATGCATTCAGGTCATTGTAAATCAATACCTAGATGACCTAAATGATCAATTTTAAGAACGATAGTAAAAAAAACATTAATACAGTGATCTTTTAATCTTGTAGCAATTAAAAAAAATTCCAATATCGCAATCTATTGACCGACGGTCTAATAGATCCCGGTCTATTGACCAACGGTCTAATAGATCCCTGTCTATTGACCGACCGTCCAATAGATCCCAGTCTATTGACCGACAGTCTAATAGATCCCTGTCTATTGGTCTAATAGATCACTGTCTATTGACCGACGGTCCAATAGATCCCAGTCTATTGACCAGCGATCTAATAGATCGCAACTCTATTGACAGGCAGTTCAAAAGACCGTTTTCAAACTTAATGCATATATATAATAGACAAAAACATTTAATCTGTAATGAAACAACAAAATCCCTTTGATTAGGTAAAATGAAAAACATTATCTCTCCAATCATGTTTATACTAATATTTGCTGCCATTAATTATCGTGGAATAAGCAAATTTGAAACTTTAAGGGTTCGTTTGTTCGTGTACAATGTACAACAAAAGAGAGAGAAAAAGAGAGGGAGAGAGAGAGACTAACACATTACTAACAACTTTTACATTGGGTTTACAGGTGAATACTGTTCATATTCGAATGGAAGAACAAATCTTAATAGGGGCAGCTGTACAGCATTGGAACACTGTGTTTTGAACTTTGATATCCAAACAGGTGAATGTCCAGGTTCAAGGAATCAGTGTGAACTAGGATGGATGGGACCAGGGTGCCAGTACGGTAAGTTATAATTTTATCTGCTGTTTAACTAACACGGGTTATGTAACTTTTCGGAAATGCTAGCAACCTTTAATAAATTATACCCGCATACATAAAACACCAAAGAAAGACATTATTGTTTAAATAACCAAAACAGTATTAACGTACATCATATGCCACCTGATCCCTCACACAACATCAATCATGTGGTGAAAACTGCATTTAATTTAGAAAAAAAAATCTTTTAAGTTGAAGGGAGAAGGTTAAATAGTAAGAAGTTTTTCAAGTGTATGGCATATTTTCAACTACCATTCATCCAATCACACCCAACCCTTATCTTTTACCGCTACTGTCAGTTTTCTTAAATACTCTTCATATCCTCCACATCAACCTACATTGTAAAAATTTAACCCCTGCTATTTTGTAAAGAAAGTATTTGCTAACAGCATTACGTGGAGACTATTTTTATTCCAAACACAGTCAGTAGGTAATATATCTCCCCATGACCATTATGGCGTCATTTGTATAGTATAATGAAGTCAGGTTTGATCGCAATTTGAAACTTGTACATAACAGTGATATAAAACATTAAAAATCTTTTGGTTTATTTACATTTTGTCAGTAACACATATACATTTTAATGGTTTGTAGTTGACCTTATATGGTTTATACGTGGGCTAAAGCTCCGCATTTAATTGTTTCAGGTTTTTGCCTATCATTTGTTTTTTGTATTTTTATATATTGTTTGTATATATTTATCTATCAAGTGCACAATATATCATAGATTATTTCTTTGGACTTGAAAATTCTGGAAATCTTTATTCATTTCTTATGATATGAGACATCTTGATATATCACTGTGGGCAAACATTCATCATTGTCAAAATGCAGTCATCGTTTTGAAATTTTTTTAATTGTACAATATTTAACATGCATGTTAAAAGTTCAAAGAAAAGTAATCAAACTTTTTTCATAGGAATCGCGTGTCTTTAACAATATTTCAAGTATTAAAAGATCTTTTTTTATATTACAGTAAATCTGGCACTGAATCACCTTAACAGTGATGTTGTGTTTGATGGACAGATGACGACACATCGATCAATTCCAGCAGCGATAATTAATTTCATCGGAAAATTTATTGTCAACGCTTTCATTATCCACACAAGTATAAACAGATGAAAATATTTTTCACCATTAACTTTGAAGAAACTTCTCCTAGTTAAAATTAATATTTTTTATATCGATCTAATTATTTCAGGTCGGAATTTGGGCTTGTTGACAGTAAGAGACAGAAATCAAAACGTTCTGTTACAGGATAGTTTCCAGCAGGTCAGTCCGACCATCGTGCTTCCACACCCTGTTTTGACAGATCGATTGAATATAACATTTAGCTCTTCCATTGACATATATGAAATAGAAGTATTTGGAGGTAAGTTTAATTCTTTTCTCGATATTGTTTGTATTAGGTATGTTAAAATATCAACGAAGAGGTTTTGACACGACAGTTTACGAGTCTGTAAAACTATTAAGATTATTATATAAATCATAATTTTTAAATCGAAGCTGATTTGTCATGTGATATAATGATAATCAGAGGGGTTTTGTTCAGTTCAGTTCAGTTCATTTCATTTATTCACTCAAAACCATTTTAAACATATGGTACATGAGGACAAATATAACATTAAAATATACATATAAATTGGGTCAGAGGTACAAAAATATAAACATACATAGTGATAAAGTTTACAAGTTGGGAAAAGTAAGATAAGTTGAAACTCATGGAGGACAGACTACCTCGTATATCTTTGTTATAAACATACACAATTTTGTGTATTAAATGTGTGTTTTTTTTAAATGACTCATTATGCTAATTTTTTCAATGAAGGAAATACTCCTTTCCGGCTCTGTGAAAAATGTTACAAACATTATTGGTTAATCTTATGTATTCTGAAGGAAAAGTTTTATGAACACTGTGAAAAAGCAATCAGTTTATATCTAAAAATAGAACGGTAGTCACTGGATGGAGAGGTCTATTTCTGTTTAAAGAGATTTGCTGAAGCAAAAACCACTTACTTACCTAATATCGAATTTTTATACGATTTTACTTTGTATAACTTCTCATACAAATAAATGAACTTTTGCACATATCATGAATTAAGATGTTCAGAAGGTGATAAATATGGGTGAAAAGGATAAAATATCATTATTATTTAGCCCAACACAAAAAACAAGTAGGTGTCATGACAGACCAATGTGTTCTAATGAATAATTTTTAAAAATAACTTCACAATTAAAAGACCGATATAAGCTCTCAATTATTTCAAATAAATTGTTCTACATGAATTTTATTCAAAAGAAGTGAAAAAAATCGGGTTTTTGCAAATTAGGTATGCAAGAGCCTAGCATTTAGCATCAATCAATGCATAATATACATGTATATGTAAAAATACATGTCAATGAGAGGCAGGTAACATTTTCAAATTTTTAGATAAAAATATATCAATAAAAATGGTGAAACCCGTTATTGGTTGATATTTTAAAAACCAAATAAAATATTCTTAGGAAATGTATGCATGTGTAAATACAGATTATATGTCGTATTTCATCAGTATTTTCGCGAAGTATATTGAAATTTAGTTGGAACTTTTGTCGGTCAATAAACTAAATTAAAAAAAAAAACTTTCTGACAAATGCGAATACTTGTCATTTAGTTTTAGAAATTAGGCTATAAAATGTGAAAAAACCAAAACAAATAAAAAACGGTGATTTTCTTATCCGTGATAACTTATAGATATAGACCATTAATCAGTTTGCATTGAAAAACGATTTATGCTTGCTTAACGATGCTTAATTGCAAAGTTCAAATTATTACCTGCTACCTGAATATACTGTTTGGGCAGACACAGCTGCAAATATGTATAGCAGCACAATAACAATAGCTACTAATATAACAACGCAAACACGTGCGCTTGTTGGAGTGATTAACCAATTTCTCAACAAATTTTGGAGATACTCACACCAAACCAATTTTCGAATATTTTACTACTGATGTCACTTTCTATGCCTAAGTATTTTTTCTTTGACGCGCTCACCGACCTCAGAAAGCAAAATATGTTTAAATGCACGTGCAAATCAAGAGTTGCCATATTTGTCTTTTGACACTATTTCACCTTATAAGGTTGGTTGAGGGTCCTTTAAGAATATCAGATGCGTGTAAAGAAACGTCATCTGCACATGCATTAATATTTTGATATCGAATGCTTGCATGTGTTAACATGAGAAACTGTAGCTCTACCCTGTTTGTCAACGCGAATTTTACCATAAAGCTAGGTTTTTATTTTCAGCATTTGCAGGGATTCTTTCGAGTTGCATGTAACTTTTTTTAAAGATGAATATTTTTTAATTTAACTAAAGGTAAAAATGTAGCTCTCTGGAAATCTACCAACCAGTCTACCACATATTATGAGGGAAAATTAGGTTTCACCTCCGACAAGGCTGTTGATGGTAATGGAGACGGTGACTTTAACAAAGGTCACACCTGTACACATACGAAAGATGGTCAGGATGATCCTACATGGAATGTGAATCTCGGAGGAGCATATTCAATTATAGCCATTAAGATAAAAAACCGAAATCTTAACCGTGAGTAATCCAAAACCAATATCATTCATTTCAAAGATGTATTTTATGGTTTGATCTTCTTTAAATTTTCAATCAAACACCATTAACTTTGAGCCTAAAACTCCAGACAACAAAGAACCTCTGCAACAAAGTTGGTCCTATTACATTAAAAAAACGGTCTGGAATGAAAATATGGTATAATATAACTTTTGAAAAATAGTTTTTAACAAGGCTTTTTTTAAATGTGTTTGCATTTTTACATTAAACTAGGGATGTCAAAGTTACTTGAAGAGACTATTTGATTAATCAGGGGCTTTAGTCGAGCGATAGTTGAGTTCTCGTTCATTTATTTGAAGCTGTGTGACCTGTTAAAATCAAATAATGCTACTGTCGCATACGCAGTATCTTTAACTCAAAAACATTTAAACATTTTTAACTATACGTACTTAATGTATTGTATTTTAAATAAGAAATTGAAAAGTATTTTATTTGAAAATCCGTTAGCAAATGTCGTGGGGCCCGTTTCACAAAGCATACTTAGGTCTCAGTTATATCTTACGAAATCACTTTTTTCTAAGTTGATTACTTATCCGTTTCGGTATTCCAGTCGTATCTTATGAAATTCCTAAGTTATGACAGATGCATTGATGTCTTAGGAACAAACTTAACATGGCGACTGTTTACGTTACATTGAGATGAATTATATGCACATTAAAGTTGAACAAAAATACTAGAATAAACGCATCATTAAGACCTTTTTCACTTTACTTCTAAACTGAAAACTTCAAAACTATTAAAATATACATATATTTCTTCAATTATTTTCTTTAGTGTAGACTTTTAATTTTTAATTCTTTTTAGATTATCTGGTCGCACGTGCAGATGTATAGCGGGTATAGTTGTAGCTAGTACACTGATGATAATTAAATTATACATGTCCGAGAATCACTGATTCCTTAAAGGAGTTTGATAAAAACAGGAATAAATACTAAATAAATACTTCCATTGGAATGCTGTTTCATTCAGAATGTTTTCCATTTTATCCTTGCTTCTTCTATCAGCTGAGATGCATTTATTTGCGATGTTTTCTTTTTGTAAAAAAAATCTTAATATAAACCATTAAAAGAAAACACGCGTTACATTGAACTTAGTTCAAAAGTTCCACATCCCTTTATTTTAAACCCTACTTGTCACTGCCATGCGAATATACCTAATGATATACGAGGGTTGTTAGAAAAGTTTGCGGACAAGTTCGATTGTGAGCGGACTATTCGCATGATACCAGCGAAACTTTTGACATTTAAACGTGACGTATTTTCTAATAAATATCTAAAGATTTGGTTTTTAGCTCACCTGAGCTGAAAGCTCAAGTGAGCTTTTCTGATCACATTTTGTCCGTCGTCCGTCTGTCTGCCTGTCCGTCCGTCTGTAAACTTTTCACATTTTGAACTTCTCTGAAACCACTTGGCCAATTTCAACCAAATTTGGCACAAAGCATCCTTATTGTATGATGAATATAAATTGCAGAAATGAAAGACCGATCTTTATTCAAAGCGGAGAAAACCTCGAAACTGTAGAAAAAAGGGGGTGAATTTTTAAAAATCTTCTTCTCAAAAACTACTGAGTCAAATTCAACGTAATTTAGCATAGATAATCCTTATGGTAAGGAAAATATAAATTGCAAAAATTATTGGCTAATTCTGATTCAAATTTGGTAATTTACGAAAATAAAAATAAGACAGAGAGAATCGGGGTCAATCAGTTTAACTTCGGGCTCGATATTTCATATATCGAAATCGAAAGTTTTGTTTGGAGCAACGATGTTTGACGCGTGATAAACGAGTCATACTGACAAATATGAATTTGCTTGTTGTGCAACAGTTTACGTTCGAAGGGAATATTTGAAACATCCAATTTATATTTGTGCCGTTTTTATGAAGTAAATTGAGGTTAGATATTTCAATGCGTTGACATTTTCACTTTGACGGTGGTTTGAGCTTGTTTTGATTTTCGTTTCTTTTCTTTTTAACTTGAGGGGAACTATAGCATGTATTTTAGAATTTTTACGTATCGAATCAAATGTAGACTTCGGTAAATCAGACAGCCGATTGTTTACATGTACCTGCGCAAAATGGGCAAAATCGGATGCACTAATTACATGTAACATATTATAAAATACTATTCATTCTATTGGTACATGTAATGTGGTACGATCTCTTCGAAATTGTTGATTAATGTAACATGTTTTTTTAAGATGCTCAGCGTTTTCAGTCTAATCGGAGATTATTTTCTCTGCTAGAAATATATAAGTGTTTATATGATGAAAAAAATGTGTTCTTTCTTTGTTTTAGTGCATTTTTCTTTTGTTTTAATTATTTACAATTTTCTATTTACTAAACGTATCTGAGAGTCAAGCTTCGAATTATAAGCAAGATACAGAGCTTTGCGCACAACGCTATGTTTGTACACGGAGCTAGGGACATGCTTTAGTTAGTTGACATTTTAAATGCAGCTATGCTGAATAGAAAATACATGTACCAAGTTTAAAAATCTTAAGTTGAATGTAATAAACTCATGTAAACAAAAACGACTTAAACCAAGCTATGTATCTTGCCTATAATTCTACGATTGGCGCTAAAATTTTGGTTGATCATTAGAAAGGTCTTGCTAAAAAGATGATGTGCTGTATTGTAACTACTTTCTGGTTCCCCTTCTTAAACGATGAATTGCATAAAATCTACACAATTTTTTGATAGTTTTTCAAACAAAAGTAAATAAAAACAACGTCTTTTAAACAGTTTCCATAGTACTGACACGTTATTATTATGAGGATTAAAGCATTATATCGTAACGTTGTTCTTAAAAATTTATTGCAGCGGAAAATCATCATTGTTTGTAGACATTTGTTGATTTTTAATAAAGATAAAAATAATGGGTGGGCCGTTATTGTGGGTACAAAAGAGCGACATGCTTGCCAATACATTGATTTGAATTATAGCTCTTTAACATATCATGTGACAACATTTTTATGTTAAGTTTATTCAACAGTCACAGTTATGAAACGCCATACGATATGAATTCACGCCAGCTAAACGACAACCGTTTATAATGGAGAAGACCAATTATATTTTTGAATTCTTTGCAAAAATTTTGCAGAATTTATGGATATAGTGATAAAGAGGAGAATAATGACGAAATTTTACAGTTTTATAAAGAATTTCTTTATAATTTAAAACGTTTGCTCTACCATTTAACAAAATGGTTAGAATGAATTTATTTTCACATGAATTTTTCAATTTACATTCGATTATTAAAGGTATCAAAAGAATGTATTTTCATTCTACGCCGCAATTAGCAAAAATTGTAGTCTTGTGAAAGAAAACATGTCTATAGTGAATTCGCTATAGTTAGTATCACAAATTCGTTATACGATTACAACAAATTACGGATATAACGAAGTAAATCCATTGGTCCCTCGGACTTCGCTATAACCTATTATAGTTTTATTGTATAATTATGCAATTATAAGTGTAAAATTCGGATATTCATTTTTTGTTAATCTACCGAGAGCCATATGGCACAATATTCTTTGTACGCCCATATAAAGCCAGTGTTGCTCAGGTGAGCGATGTGGCCCCATGGGCCTCTTGTTTTAAATGCACCATAAAAATATACAGCTTAATTGTTATGATTAGATATGCTTCACGGAGCATGTCAGTTTTTAGGTCACCTGAGTCACTCTTATAAACTAAAAGGCTAATTGTTACCATTTTTGGTGTGAAGCATCTCTATAGTAAGAGGAATCTAAATTGTGAAAATTCATAACGCTATCACCCCCGGGGTGCCATAGGTGGGGCCAAATATACCAAAAAAAGCCAAATTTTCAAAAATCTTCTTCTCTACTTCCACACATGTGGGGAAAAAACTAAATTTATTGTAATGATGTCCATGAAGCGCTCTACCAAAATTGTGAAATTCATGGCCCCTGACTCAGGGGTTCAGGCCCTAGGGTGGGGCTAATATGGCCATATAGTAAAAGTGTATTGAATCTTAGAAAATCTTCTTCTCTACTCCCATATATATTTGAGAAAAACTAAATTCATGGTTATGATGTCCATGAAACCCTCTACCTAAACTGTGAAATTCATGACCCCTTGGACAAGGGTTCAGGCCCTATGGTGGGACCAATTGAAAATATAGTAAAATTATATTAAATCTTAAAAAATCTTCTTCTCGACTCCCATATATATTTGAGAAAAACTAAATACATGGTAATGATGTCCATGAAGCCCTTTACCAAAATTGTAAATATTCATGGTTCCTGGGTCAGGGGTTCAGGCCCTAGGGCGGGCCAATGTGGCCACATAGTGAAATTGTATTGATTTAATATTTTCTTCTGTACTATCACAGTTGTGGGAGAAGTCATGCATTGTTATAATGTTCATAATGTCCTGATGTTAAATCGTGAGATTCGTGGTCCCCAGGCCATGGGACAGAAGTTGAGGCGGGGTGGGGGGGGGGGGGGGGAAATATGACCATATATTGAACATGTATGTTTATTTAAGGTATTGCTGTTTGTCATCCAATAACAATTTTAACTTCCTCTTGAAAACTACATGGTAAATTGTCACTTGGCAATATTGAACTGATATGTGTTCTATTTTAGGAAATCTTCTTTACTTTTAAAAATCTTCTCTACCCACACATCTGTAAGAAAAACTGAATTCATAATTATGTAGACCAGGAAGCCCTCTACCAAAATTGTACATTTCATGTCCCTCTGGGAAGAGGTTTTGACTCAAGGGTGGGGCCAAAATAGTCATATAGTGTTAAATTAATCCATATAATGGGTGTGGGTTGGCTGTATATTATGTTAAAAATTTTAAATATTTTATTCAGCTCTTGCATTTTAATGAAAGAAACGAGTACATATTTAGAAAAGAGAATGAATGAAGCTGTCTTTCAAAATTAAAGATATCATGAAAGCCTTTGGCAAGAGTTTTGGTAGGGGAGTGTAACAGTTAATGGAGTTATCTTCCCTTGCTTGTTTATATTTCATAATTAATCATTGTAAAATAATGTAAATAAAAAGTTAAAATATTATGAGAGTTAAACAAGTTTTTATTTATTTAAAACAAAACAACCAGAACAGTTCTTTAAGTTTTTAAATAAACAGTAGACATGTTAATAGTAAAGTAAAAATTGGCTAGCCAAAAAATACTGAAATGTGGAATGTGTACAATAATTTTTGAATAAATGCCAGATGGTGTCATAGAGTGAATGGTTGATAAATGAACAGGTAAAACATGAGAATTGATAAACCAAAAAAACTTACCAGTGGTTTTTTGTTTTCGTATAAATGTCCTAAGGAGGAGAGTTTCTGTCTGGCCCCTGGGGATGGGAAAGGGGGGGGTGTTGTTGTTTTTAATAAAACACATATACCAGCCATCTTTAGTTTATCTATGAAAACATATAAACATAAAAGCTATTTTGAAAGTTAACAAATATGGGCAGATTATTTCTTATCAATGTCCTTGTTGTAAGATTTTAGGTAGGAAGGTGGTGGTCATTACCATATTTTAGATTTTATTCTACTCCAGAATGAAGCTTAATTAAATGCATATATGAGAATACTCAAAAGATCTGTGTATGGGCTATGGTACTCAGGTGACCGTTAAGGCCTGTTGGCCTCTTGTTTATTTTTTTATATTTTGTACGCATTTTTCCTTTTTAAGAAAATGTGCCGTTTAAGCGTATAAAAATGCAAGATATTTCATGTGACGACACAAGAACTTATGAACGTCATTTTGTGAAAGTTTCAATTAAATTGAATAATTTCTGATCGTTTTATCGCTGAATATGGACGACCAACGCTTGAAAATTGTCAAAAACGTTAACGTCAATGGACATCTTGGAGCAGCGGCCGTCATTAAATTTTGTGTGCAAGCAGGAAAATCTCCGATGGAGACCAAGAGATTCTTAGATGCTGATGGCCCACTTGTGTCAGGGAAATGGTTTACAAATGGAATCAGAGGTTTAAAGATGGAAGGACTGATATTTTGAGCTTTTGCAGCACTCCCACCCCCCATACAGCCAGGATCATGCACCAATGGATTTCGCTTTATTTCCTTATCAAAAGTCGAAACTGCGTGGATTTTGGAACTATATGATCTAAGATATGCCACAAAAGACATTAAACAAAAACTTGATAAATTATGGTATGAAGGTGCATTTTATAAATGGCTTAAATGACATGAAAAGTGCGTGGAACTGAAAGGTGTTTACTTTGAAAGAAAGTAACAGGTTTGCCTTTCAGTTGTTTGACGTCACCTGACGTCTTGGATATGTGAAATGGTGCTTCGTAAATCTAATTCGTGCAAAGTAAAAATCGCTGTATATTTTAAAAAAATTATTAAAATCATACGATTTCTTTAAATACTTATTTTCAATTGATAGTCATCAAATAAAACATACGTCATCGTACAAAGTACAGAGTAATTTTTCCGTAAATCACTTTGTCCGCGAACTTTTCTAACAACCCTCGTAGTTATATCATGAAATTTGCATTTCTCAACTAACATCTTTAATTTAGGAATAAGCATATCAGTATATGTTAACACGGGCTATATATAATGGACCAACTAGTCAAAAAAATGCACTCGACCATTTATAAACAATAACAGAAATTCTAGCAGTGACCAATGTTTTCAATTGATTCATGCGGTCAACTATTAGTTGAAATAAAGAAACATAGCAAAATACAAAAAAGATACTACGATCAATGCATTATCTCTCAAATTTTAAAAAAAAATACCGTTTTCAAAGAAAATACGGGTTTATTACGTGATTTTTTTATCTATTCGTGTATGCATGTGAATGTAAAATATTATACAAAATTTTAGTACATGTATATAGACACTACACTATTTACACTTTATTTACACATTATACTTTTTTTTCTAAGAAGTGTCTAGGTGAATAAGAGAATGAATTTTTACATTCACTTAAAAAGTTTACATTTGTGTCATATTGAAAAGAATTTACATGATTGGTATTAATTTAGAATTAACAATAAGATACGAAAGTGGCTTACAATGTATACAAATCTTAGGAACTTCCTAAGTTATAACTTAGGCATATCTTTAGTTCTATCGTAGGAAACATCTTAGGAAATATTTGTGAAACGGGTTCCTGGCTTTTGCCTTTTCTTGGGACGTTTACAAATAATTCAGCTATATATCATCTAAGTGTCTTGTTCCATGCTAAGTCTTGCCCCGTGCCTAATTAACAATTAAAGTTTAATGATTATAGAAACAAATCATGAGATTTATTTATATGATTAAATATCTCATTATAACATATAATCAAAATACTAACTGAAAAAACCCCCAACAAATTGGTCTCCTCAATTACATGTATGCCTAAATATACTTTTATTCAAAGCAGTTATTTAATCTTCGAAATCAGGGGCCATGTTCATGAAAGAATCTTAAGATCCATCTTAAGACATGTCCTAGGATATATCTTAGGACATATCTTATGACCACTCTAAGACATATCTTAAGATGTCAACCGAAGCTATCTCAGACGTATCTTAGTTAAGATATCTTATTTTAACTAAATTTCTTTTTAAAAAATAAAATATCAACAAAATTTAATGTGAAAATACTTTTGTGAATGCCTATCATAAACATACTTGAATAAGCAATTACATTTTTAATGACTGTGTTTCTAATGTGGTATTCGGTCCACCAATGACGATTATTTATTTTATTCGCACCGATTTCGTATCACCCATTACATGTTTAAACGTTCAGTAATATGCGTGCCTAAAAAATAACATTTTATTTCTCCTAGTTTCATCACCCATTTTAAATATCAATGAGCCATTTTCACT
Organism: Magallana hongkongensis; assembly: GCA_016163765.1. Lineage (NCBI taxonomy): Eukaryota > Metazoa > Mollusca > Bivalvia > Ostreida > Ostreidae > Magallana > Magallana hongkongensis. The sequence continues at coordinate 51,438,073 of WFKH01007768.1, read as the reverse complement.
TTAATTAGATCGGAATTCTCCGAGATAAGAGTTTCAAACACTCCTACAAGTATTTATAAGATACAAAATCGAACTCGTGTAAGAGGATGGGGATTTTTCAAGCAAAGGAATGGAAACCGTCTCTACGCAGTGGAAATTGTACTGGTTTCAAGAAAGTTTTGCCCAGGTAAATGTAGACAATGGTGTATATGTACACATGTCATGATGTTTATCATGTGTTCATTGATTTTAAATTGCATCTCAACAACCGCTAGTGTTCCCAATTATCAAATAAATGTAGATTCAAATATAAATATATTTTCTTGCACAATAATCAGTGATATTTTTATTATCAATTTGCCATTACATTCCGATCAGATAAGATTTGCCGCTTATTATTTACTGGATAAAATACAAGCTACAAAAGGCTCATTTAGATATAGAAATAGTTAATAAAATTTGAGACGGGAAATCTTTTGGAAATGTTGTACTCAATGTTACATAATCCATGCGCGGATCTAGAAGGTGGGAGGTCGGGGTGTTTGAAATTCAAACTTATAAACTTCACATATTAAAGATACTGAAAATAGGCCTCGGACACTCCCTCCCGACAAGCAAATTTATATTAACCCCCGTAACACCCCCCC
>WFKH01007768.1:51400240-51424352 GCA_016163765.1 Magallana hongkongensis | reverse complement strand
ATATCTATATATATATATATAGCCCTCTGAGCGGCAAGACAAATAAATTTCCATGATCAGAAGTGTTAATTAATCTTGCTAATTTTCTGGTGTTATTTAGGTCACCTGAGTCAGGTGAACATTTGCTATCTTCGAGCGTCGTCCATCGTGCGTGGTTCGTTAACAACTTAACACTTTTTACTTCTTCTTAAAAACTATAAGGCTAATTGTAACCATTTTTGGTTTGAAGAATTTCAAGGATAAGAGAAATCTGAATTGGGAAGTTTATTATATTACCTACCCTTAGATCGGGGCCAATTATGCAAAAAAAGGATTAATTTCCAAAAATCTTCGTCTCTACTCCCACACATGTGGAAAAAACTTAATAACCGGTTATGATGTCAATGAAAATCTCTATCAAAATTGTGAAATTCATGGCCCCTGGGTCAGAGGTTAAGACTCTAGGTTGGGGCCAATATGGCCATATACTGATACTGTATTAAATCTTAGAAAATCTTCTTTACTCCAATATATATTTGAAAAAACCAAATGTATGGTCATGGGTTTTATTAAGCCCTCTACCTCTACCTCTAAATTGTGTAAATTGTGGAAAAAATGGTCCATGGGTCAGTTCAAGACCAAGGCGGGGCTAATATGGCCATTTATTGAAAATGTAGTAAATAATCGTCTTTTCTACTTTCACAATAGCGGGATATAAACAGAATGCATGGTTATGATGTTCATAAAGCTCTTTACCTACGTTCAAGACCAATGGGTCAGGGGTTTAAGCCCTTGCTCGGGGCCAATATGGCTATTTAGTGAAAATGTATTAAATCTTATAAAATCTTCCGACTTTTGCCCCTCCCCTTTTTATATATTGCTATTTGCAATCATCAAATAATGAAATCAGAGGTAATAGTCAGATGAGTATGGTTGATTCTCCAAAATGAAGCTTAAATTGCAAACATGATGCTCTCTTACAGGTCTTTCTATAGGTTATGGTACTCAGGTGACCATCAAGGCCTGTGGGTCTTTTTATTTTGTTTATTTTGCATTAAAGTTATTTGAGACACTTAACCGATTTTTACACAATATTCAATAGAAGCATTCATCATAACTTACGAAACAAAGCTTTGAGTATCATTTATTTCATATAGTCAAAAAAGTGTGGCCGAACATTTAGAACTTTTGTTCAGTGTATAGTAAGAAATATTTAGTAGATAAACTAAAGAAATGTTTATATGTTAAAGAGTGATATCTACCGCTTCTTTTACATTGAATTTTGTTACCATATTTCTTAAACGTGTTGCTTGGTAGAGGTCATATGTAGAAGGCCATCACTTGGACAAAAGGAAATACTGATTTTACCAAATGAAACACTTCATAAGTATAATTCAACCATAGAGTTTGAATGTAAACAAGGTTTTAGCTTGAAAGGATCACAAAAGGCCACATGTCATCAAAATGCATCTTTTTGGTTCATTTATGGCACACCAAAATGTGAAGGTAATATTTTATTTCTGTTAAAACTCCTATGAAAAATATTCCTCCTCACACCACTTTCAGAAATGTATCTGCAATTCAGATTTCAGATATGTTATATACGTTTTGAAGAACATGTCATTTTTATTCGTATATTGATTTTATTTTTAAACCGAAAATAAATAACTAAAAATTAACGTTCAAATAAATGGTAAGTTTTGCTAAAGAGAATAGAATCTGTGTATAGTTTAGGCTATATAATTCAACTAGAGAAAATTCCTTTTCTGGTTAAAGACGAATTACTATTACGAGATATGTAGCTTGCAATTTCTAGTAAATATGGAGATACATGTATGTTTCTATGCTATAAACTGATATGTAATGCTTTTTTCATGTTTACTAAAAGTTCTTAAACGTATTGCTTGGTAGAGGTCATATGCAGAACACCGCCACTTGAACAAGAGAACATTATGATTATACCAAACAAATCAGGTCATAACTACAATTCAACCATACAGTTTAAATGTAAACAAGGTTTTAGCTTGAAAGGATCACAAAAGGCCACATGTCATCAAAATGCATCTTTTTGGTTCATTGACGGCACACCGAACTGTGAAGGTAATGATTTATTTCTGTTTAAACTTGTATGGAAAAGGTATTCTTTTTTACATCACGCGCAAAAATGTATCTACAAATCAGATTTCTCTTACATATTTACATCTTAAACAACATGTCATTATATTCGTATAATTACTATTTTGAACAAATAAAAATGCCTCCTTAACAGAAATGTAGTACTTCTTTCGTGTTTGCTAACATAGTTCTCAAACGTTTTGCTTGTTAGAGGTTAGATGTAGAACTCCAATGCTTCAACAAAACGACGTAATGATTATACCAAACAAAACAGATCATGAATACAATTCAACCATACAGTTTGATTGCAAACAAGGTTTTAGCTTGAAAGGATCACAAAAGGCCACATGTCAACAAAATACATCATTTTTGTTTATTGGTGGTACACAACCAGAATGTGAAGGTAATGCTGATTAATTTCTGTTCAAGCTAGTGTTAAAGAGATATTCTTTACTCATTTCACTTCCAGACACGTGCATGTATATGTAATATCTACAATATTGATATCTTTATATACGTTAAAACATCTATATAACCATTAATTTTCTCGATCATGTACTAGTATTGATTTTTATCAAATTCATTATCCTCTTAATACATGGTCACTTTTATAAAAGTCTCTTGAATCATACTCTTCTCACTAGCTTTAATAATTTCTATTAAAAAAAATAATTTGATTTGGTTTTGAAATTTCGACTGCCATTTCTATTTAATTTCATTAACAGAATATTGGGAATAAATTGCTTATTTGTGGTTATCTTGTTGTCTAATCAAAATTACTTGCCCGAAATTTGTTGGAAAAAATAATAATGTTGCCCAGAAAAAAGAAATAGAATGATATTTATGGCACTTCCCAGTACCTATTGTTGCCGCGATCAAAATGTGATCAATGAAATAAAGATAATGTCACATTTTATTAAAATTGTACAGAACATAATTGACAAGCAGAGCATTGATTTCGTATTGAGTTAGTGAACATTTCTCTTTTTTTAAAGACTGACATTTTGTTTAAAAATTTAAGTACATTACATGTAGTTGTATTTAATATCCCACAAAAGCATGTTTGCATATGTTCCATATGGATTTTAACATTTCACGTGGCGTTCAAGTTTTTTGCGTACACACAAGATTGCGTATTTTGCAAAATCCTTTCATGAAAGACCTCTTTCTGTGTTAAGCCAAGGGAATGCATGCGTAAATATATTTTTACATTCTTGAAACGTGTCATACTGTTATTTCACGTTGCAAATTTTCTCGAGGTAGTTTTAAACTTCCGATGCATATGTGAGGTGTCTTTCATTTTTAGTTCTTTCCTATTAAAGTGGGGTCTCGTTTACTAGGATGTGTAAATTGCAGTTCATACAATATGTTGTAATTTTTTTTAATTTGACAATGTTGAAACAACAAAGGAAACACAAGCAAAGTATGTTAGTTTTTATTTGCCTGTGTTGCAGCAGTAAATCCCAAGTTTGGCACAGGGAAGTAGAGAAACGATTAGAGTTGTTCGGATGAAGGCCTACTTTTAAAGCAGATTGGCCTACGGATTGGGAAAATGGATCTCAAACCCATGCCTCTGTGCATGTATTTTTCAAAAAAGCTTTTAAATTGTTCAATATGCACTATTCCAGATAATCGGGAATGTGCATTCTTGCAGAAAAAGTTAGCATTATTCCAAATAATTTATAAAAGCAATAAAGGAAAAAGTGTTTAAATATTTCATGAAATATATAATTGGAGTTCATTCTGCTTTACATCGAAAGGCAGATAACTCTAACTGCACATACTACCTGGTAATTATAACATTTCATTTTGTAATGTAGAGAGGTTACTTAATGCACGTATAGAACTATATTTTGTGTTTTCCCCTGCCAATACATAATTGAATTAATCAGTTTCAGACGAAGACAATTCTCTCCCCGGAGCAGTTGTCGCGGGGGTTTCCGTAGGAAGTTTGGCTGTGATTGCAGTAGTAGTTGTTGTTGTAATCATTGTGTTAAGGTGAGATTATACTTTCCTATGTTATGTTATCAGGTTGTTGATTGGTCTTTTAGGAGATTCAACGAAATACTTTAAATTTTCTGTTTTGCCATCGAAAAGTAAGTTCTATAAGAGGAACACTTGAGAAAATTTATTCAAGTAAAAGCATAACTTCTAAACCTAATCAGATGACAGGATAAAATCATGCCATGATGTACATTTCATTTAGTCTTTGGTTTATATGAAAAAGGAAAAGAACAACAAAGAAACCAGAATCAAAATATTATAAAAACGACGCTTTATCTCTTGATGACATCGACCATCAGTATGCAGAAGTCAACGCAAATCGAACAAGGACAAATAAAGAAATTAAAGCATCGAAACAAGGTGACTTAAAAATTAATATAAGCTACTTTTTATTGAGGTTTTCTAAAAACGTAATGCATTTTTAACAATTCACGTAGAGCAAACACCAAACGAGCAGAGAACCACTTATTACAACATGAACAGTCCTGATGCTGATAAGGCTAAGCAAGCTAGACAAGAAGTCTACTACGAATTCTCGCCTTTGTGTCGGCCATCCGGTACAGCAGTTCCTGTCTCCGAGTTCAAAAATTACTTTGAGAGTAAAAAAGGAAATCAGGAATTTTTTGCAGAACAATTCAAGGTTCAGTAGCAATTTAATCATTAAACCTTGCTAAATCTACTTAAAATTTTAACAAAATTAGTTGACTCTATATAAAAAAATTTAAAAAATTGTAACAAAATTTGTTGACTCTGTATAAAAATTTCTTCTGATAGAAATTTTACACCGGTCTACATTTCCCTGCAACTGCTGCTGTGGCACCAGGAAATAAGTCAAAAAATAAGTACAAGAATATATACCCATGTAAGGGTGCTTTATATGTATCTAATGATAGCAATTCAAACGTATTTAATTTTAATTTCAATTTTTGTGAAAATATGTATTTGTTTACGTCTGTTTAAATGTTTTTGTAGATGATGAAACTCGAGTACTTTTGAAGATAGAAAAGGGTAGTTCGGATTCAGACTTCATCAATGCATCTTTTATACATGTAAATTATTTTCTTAATTGCAGATTTCATAGAAAATATTGAGAACATAACCATTTTTTCTTATCTTATCTCATTTTATTTTTAGGGATTTGGTAACGTAAAATCGTACATTGCAGCACAGGGTAAATACTTTTTTATTATTATTGTTTATTTAAGAAATAAACAGCAAGTTAAAAAGTTCACCGGTCACGTGATTAAATGATGTGAAGCCCGAAGGTTTATATAAGAAAACATATTTTCAAATGTAAATATTTATAAAAGAAAAAATGCATGTGTTTCTTAAAATGATAATTATACAGGTTATTATAAAGGAACCTGTGCATATAACTCAGTAGTTTTACATTTTTCTAGGTCCGTTGATCAACACTATAGATGATTTTTGGTGGATGGTGTGGAATGAGAAAAGTGACAAAATTGTTATGCTTACCAATCTCCTCGAGGATGACAAAGTAAATTATTTTAACATTTGCTTAAATTTCTCTTTTTGAAATTAAATCTCTGTAAACTGTTTCTATTTCGCTTGTCTAATCGAACGTGTTTCTCAATTGATTTATTGTATAATTGTGTAATATAACTCATTTGGTTTTTGTTTTGCTATTTGGAACATGTATGTTTGTAGGTTAAATGCATTCAGTACTGGCCAGACTCTGATATGATGGATACTAGAAACATGAAGCTTAAAATGGTGGCTAGCGAGTCTTTTGCAGACTTCACGATTCGCAAGTTCAATCTCATTAATGTAAGTCGCAATCAAACAAATATGTACACATTTGAGACTTTGACTATATGGTACAAATATATTTGGGACATTATTTTGTGTAGATACTTTATGTATTTTGATATTTTATCAGGGAAAGGAGCGCAGGACAATACGACAATTTCATTTCACTGCATGGCCGGATAAAGGAGTACCGGCATATGCCTCGTCGCTTGTTCACTTCCATTCTAAAGTAATTCATACACCTGGAGCCTTAAAGGGACCTATGATTGTTCACTGTAGGTATGCTTATAACTTGACAGATTGCCAAGTGAAAGTTTTGTTCACCTGAGCTGAAGGTTCAAACTACCTTTCCTGGTGGCGCCTTTTGTCGTTTTCGTTACCGTCTGCGGCAAGGGTTTTTTTCTAGTACTGACCAACATCAATGTAATTTTGCACACACTGTTATCAGGTGAAGGGAATTCGAGTGAAAAGCCAGGTATGATAGGAATAGCTTGAAGATTATAAGGAAAAGTGTGGGTGTCTTACAAATTATGCTTAGATTTACTGAACCAAACAATCACAAATGGCCTCGTCTAAAAGAGAAGGTTCAATTTTGTTTAAGCCATGAGCTGCGAAAAAATACAAGGAGCTAGGAATTTTTTATTTGAATAAATAGGAAAATATTAAAATATCTCCTCAGAACCTCAAGACTCAGCGCTTAACTTAATGATAATATGTTAAACATCCTCATATACAATATTTGTTCAAATAAAGACCATCAAACCACCATTCAACATTGAATTATATAGAAAGAATCTTAAAATACTAGTACTTGCAAATTAATGATTTTTTATATCACTTTGCATCCTGTTATGATATAGATTATAGATCTAATTGTTCAGACATAACCTGCACCAATGATGGGCGATGCCAAGTTATCAACAAGAGTAGGTCGAAAAAAAATATCACCGGAAACTATGTTTTCCCACTTATTAGATCACTAATAAAGCCTCTAAATATATTAAATTCAAATATGTTTAAGCCATTCCTAAAATTATTAAGACCCACAAATTTGCAAAATTCTAAAAAGGATTATACAAGAGAAAGCTTTAAGGTGGTATGGGACATCTGTCGATATTAATGTGGATTAAAGTACATTATAATTGAAATACTTTCACCGCTTTAGAATTTTCAAATTTTACAATATTTAACCAAATATACCTTTTAAAAATATATGGAAAGGTAAAAATTGTAAAACCCCCAGCGGGATTCGAACTCATGACTTACAGATTCGTAGTAAACCCTCTAACCCACTGCGCTACGCTGTTAGGTGACAATACTTGGAAAGGAACTACTTATATAATTACACTTTATTTTATTGTTTATTTCGATAAACAATACGTCACAACATGGAAGTGTCCATACCACCTTAAATGTATTATATAAAAAACTAAATTGCTTATTTTGTAAAATTGCAATTCAATTATACTTATTTAGTTAATATATAAAATCGGGCACACTGAAACATTTCGGCATGTAAGAGGTTCTGATTTTTTCAACAAAATTTCAAGAAACGTTGGATGAATACTGATAGAAGCGTAGAAGTGTTTTTTCCTATGATAAGGATTCATTTTTTTTTTAACCTGACACATTAAAGCCAGGTGATGTTGAAAAAAGTAAACGATACAAAAGTAATTCGGGTGAGAAATTTGGCACATCAATATCTTGTTAATTGTATGTATCTAGAGCATATGTAACATATGTTTTGTGATGAATTTTTTACACACGAATAAAAGTTGGTTTACAATAAACATAAAGTAGGTCACAAATGGTGATGTAAATGATTTGATAGGATTGTCGATTTATATAACTTCGTAACTAAGTATAGTAATGACAGCTGATAATGAATTACAGATATAGTTTTTGGTTGGTTATTGCATTTTTATCTTCAGGATATATTTTAAAAATAAATCATCAAAAACAAAACCTTTGTTCTTTATATCGGAATACATATTTTAAGTATTCTTAGTTTTACATATTGTTTATAAGAAAATTCATTAAAATTTTAAACTTTAAGGATTTAATCAAAACGTTTTGTTGAACCGCCGTTGATTTTTTTAAATTCTTCTTTTAATGTTTCCTATTTAGCGCTGGAATAGGTAGGACCGGTACCTTCATAGCATTGAACTACCTCGTCCAACAAGCCAAAGAATCTGGATACGTCGACGTGTTTGAATGTGTTGAGACTTTGAGACGTCAAAGATTGAACATGGTTCAAACTCTGGTATAGTATTACGATATGTTCTTTGATATTTAGAACTTTAATACTGTGATTAAAACAATAATTTTTAATAATCTATAATTGTATTGTGGTTTGCGTTTAACTTTGTATATTTGAAACAGGAGCAATATAAGTTTTTACACAACGCAACTCTGGAGGCTCTTATGTGTACTTCATCAGATCCTTCAACTTCCAAATTCCCTCAAATATACGAAGATTTGTTAAAAGTAGATGCCAAAACTGGAAAACGAAATATTGATTTGAATTTTGAGGTAAGTAGATGTATTTCATTATGATTATTTTCAAAGCATTATTTAGAAACAATACAAAATACTAAAATATACAGTGGTATTGTCTGAGGGAAAAAGATAAAAATGGTGAGGCTAGATATAATTTAACGTTACCTTGTCAAAATACGAGTTACATCTTTGATATGCTGTTTACAATTTTTTGATGTCTTTTTTATAGAACCTTAATGTAGCTCTATCGACATTACCCGAATCCGCCTGCACTCTGGCCAAAAAGTTTACAAACAGAAAGAAAAACCGATACAGTAATATCTTACCAGGTAAATCATCCTATGATTACATGTAATACGAAGGTAAATCATCATATAATTACATGTAATACGAAGGTAAATCATCCTATAATTGCATATAATACGAAAAAATTTATGAACCAACGAATTGATTTCAAATATCTTAAACTTCTCATATATTTGTTATTTATATTTAGTTGATTCTGAGATGCCTGAGATTCGGGATGAAGAAAACAACCCTATTTACATCAATGCAGTTTTCTTACCGGTAATGTTTACTACAATGCAAACTGTTCGTAAGGAATTACAATTGATATAACGTAATACTTACGATATATATCTTAAATACAAAATACATTTGCGGAAGATCGTAGCATCGTGTGTTTGATCCCCGATCACAACAGATTATACTGTCGTTGAAATATGAACATTTAAAATTTACGAATCTACCCGAGCACTTGGAGTAAAAATGAAGTGTTTTCTGTCTGATATTTTGCGTAAGTCTCGTGTATTCACTGGCATGACAAAGAAATCCTCAGTTCTATGTGCGATTAATTTGAAGCCCCTTGTCCGCCCCTCATTATAACTAAAGGAATTTTGACTGAGCATGAAATATGATACTGGTCCATTAATCATATTTGAAGATTAATCCATTAGAAAAATATTCTTGTGTTCAGTTTTTATTCCAAGACACGGACTACATATGTAAATATCATCAATACATATACTTAGTACTTATCACTAAGCGACACTGTTTATTTTTACCCGCACGATATGCAAGCTTTAACTTTAGATTCGAACTATTCTTTTGTGTCATATCTAGTAAAGCAATCATGTGGATGGACTTGCTTCGTATGATATAAGGAATTGTAGTAGAATTAGAACATCTTTAAATGAAATTTTATTTTGACTATCTATATATACATGTAAAACACATATAAGAACAAGAATGATATATCAGGTATTTTCTTTTCATAGGCGTACAAGAGTAAGCGTTCCTTCATAGTCACACAGATGCCTCTCAAAGACACAGCTGTAGACTTTTGGCGGCTTCTGTATGAACAGCAAATATCAACCATCGTCATGTTGAATCAGCTCGGCTCAGACAAACCTAAAGAGGTACAACATATAAATGAAAAAAATATATTTTTGTCAACCAAATTTTTCCATATATAAAATATATAAGCATTTCCAAGAGAAACATCTTATTAATTTTGCCCAACTTTGAGCTTTGTTGCTACAAGTAATTTTACCCAGTACCAGAATCAAAATAATTCCAATGAGTCCAAGTTCATTTGCAGTAAATAGAACAAAAAATATATTTGTTCACAAAGTACAAGGGTTGTTAAAAAAGTTCGCGGACAAGTTCGATTGTGAGCGAACTATTCGCATGATACCAGCGAAACTTTTCTGTTTTAAACTTGACGTATTTTCTAACAAATTTGTAAAGATTTGGGGGTTTTTTAATGCACCATAAAAGATATACAGCTTACTAATTATAATAAGATATGCCTCACGAAGCATGTCAGCTTTTGGGTTTTTTTTTTAATTTTGTACGCATTTCTTCTTAATAATAAAATGTACCATGTAAACTAATAAAAATGAATGATATTTCATATGACGTTAAAATAACTTATGAAGGTCATTTTGTGAAAGTTTCAATTAAATTGAAGAATTTCTGACCATTTTATCGCGCCGAATATGGACGACCCGCGCAATAAAATTAAGTCAAAAACGTTAACGTCAATAGACATTCTGGAGCACCGGGCCTTCATTAAATTTTGTATGCAAGCAGGAAAATCTCCGATGAGACCAAAAGGTTCTTAAATTCTGCTAGAGATGGCCCACATATGTCTAGGACAATGGTTTACAAATGGAATCAGAGGATTAAAGATGGAAGGACTGATATTTTGAGCCCTTGCCCCCCCCCCCCCCCCCCCCCCACCCATCAATACAATCCGGATCATGGACCTATGGATTTTGCTTTATCGAAATTTTGGACAGAGATTTTTGGACCTAAATGAGCTACGATATGCCACAAAAGACATTATACAAAATCTTGACAAATAATGGTATGAAGGTGCATTTTATGAATGGGTTAAATGCGAAAAAGTGCGTGGAACTGAAAGGTGTTTATTTTGAAAAAGTGTGACAGGTTTGCCTTTCAGTTGTTTGACGTCACATGAAGTCGTGGAAATATGAAATGGCGCTCCGTAAATCTAATTCATACATATCGCTGTATATTTTGAACGAATTATTAAAATCATATGATTTTTGCATACTTATTTTCAATTGACAATCATTTAATAAGGCACACGTCATCCTACAAAGTACACAGTAATTTTTCCTTAAATCACTTTGTCTGCGAACTTTTCTAACAACCCTCGTATATTATAAATTTATAATAATATGTGTTTGATTTACAATCATGTACTTTATGATATTGATTGCTGAAGAGGTTACGTTCGATCGGTTTTTTTCTTCAGTTTAATATCAAATCATTATGAATTTCGGTTACATTTTTCAGAAAAAAAGTTCTTACATAAATGTGTGCAATTATAAAATTTTGTAATTACTACTAACAATAAAAAGGATACTGAGCTACTATATGCATTCAAAATTAATCTATATTTTCATTCTATAAACCTGACTTTATACTTTTCTTTACACTGCATAAAACAAAATTATTGAAGAAAACATGGGTAATACTGCTGCATGGTAAAGATCAAAATATAAATAATAATAACTTTTTACAGTGTCACATTGGTATAATTTCTTTGTTTTTGAAGAACATCGGGAAGTATTGGCCCGTAGATTTAAATGCTGTTTCTGAGTTTGGCGCTTTTCGGATCACTAAGAAAGGCTTAACAGAAGGGAAAGATTTTACCATAGTTGACCTTTGTTGCCACAAAGAGGGACAAAACGAGGTATACGTGTAGTGAAACTCAAATACTTGTAAACGAAATTAACGCCTTAGCAATAACATGACTTATGTTAAAACTTTTTTGACCGACCAAGGCAACATTAAAGCTTGATTGTTCCATAATGTAATAAATTCGGTTAATCAGACTGATTAAGATTCAAAATGTTGTCATTTATTGAAAAATGAGGCAATACTTTTTTATGGAAACATTACATACTACGTCAAAATTGGCTGGAAGACCCACAAACTGTTGACTAGGAAACAAAATATATGAGTATAAAACAAAAGGGGTCTCAAAAATGTTATAATTAGTATACATTAAAAGATACAAACTCAAATGAATACTATACCAAAGGTAAAGACTGGATTTAAATTATTTGCAGGATGAGAGAAAACTTCGACTATTTCAATGTCATTTCTGGCCAGATTCTTCGACTGTTCCGACTTCAGTTTTGGCGTTTTTAAAGTTGATCAATGATGTGGAACTGCATCATGACCGGAACAACTCTGGTCCCATCGTTGTCCACTGCATGTGAGTTCATGTTGTGCTTTATCAGAAACAAACAGTTTTATTATTGTCCAAGTAGAGGGATTTAAAGGCACTTTTTAACACAGAGCTAAATGGTAATTTTAATATGAAGACTTTGAAATCAACATATATTAAGATTTGGTTTATTGTTGGTTAAAAATAATCGTTCAAACATTCACATGCTTTATTTATAACTTGTTAGATTTCTCCGGTCGTTTTTGTATATTAGAGTTCTAATTATGTACATTAAATGTTGAGAGATATTTTACATTTTTTTTAGGAATGGGGCCGAAAAGAGTGGGTTGTTTTGTGTCATGCAAGTTGTGTTGGAGAGGATGAAAATTGAGCAAGATGTAGCCATACATCACGTGATTCAACAGATGCGCAGTATTCGACCAAGCATAATTCCGAATGTGGTGATTAAGATTTTTTAAGAGCTGTTACTGAATGTTTTCTGAATATTATGGACAATATTTTTTTTTTAAATTATTAACTAAGCTTAGGCTCATATACAAGAATATAGCATAGAGCATTATTGTTCAAACCATACGGGATGGTCTTGTACATTCTGTCTTCTTGATCTAATATATGTAAACATTATAGGCAAGTGACAAAAGAAGATGCGTAGACAATATAGCTCTCTGTTAAATTATTTTTAAGAATTAAAGAACATACTATTTTTAATAGAAACACTTATTAATCAAATGTCCAATTAATAACATAAATATACCTGCTTTAATTAACATTCACCTAAGTCTATATATTGGAATAAACACACTCTTAAATATTCATTTATTCAATTCATGAAAGTTTTATTTGTAAGCGTTAACACATTTTTATACCTTTTTCATAGAAATAATGACTAAACCTGTGTTTGGTTTTTTTTTCAATGTACACAATTATAAGATTTAAAACCATCGAGGATTTTCAGCATTAATAAAATATGCTTTAATATCGGACCAAGCAACTAATAATACATTGTAAAAAAGGCAATTTGCATGTAATTTAGCTGTTGTTAATAACATTGATAACATATATATGATTTATATGTTTTATTGTGTAAACAATTTGTTTTTCAACCTTATATATGTTTTGTTTTGTTTTTGTAGGAACAGTTCAAGTTTTGTCACGATGTGGTTTTGGAATTTTTGAAACAGTTTGATGATTATTCCAACTTCCAGTAGACATTTATCGAGAATTTTGTTTATTTTGCTTGAATAACGTTTATGAACGTTATAGTAGTGTGGCATTTACATACACTTTTTCTATTTTTATATATGTAAACATTAAACGAATATCGCAAATTCTTTGTTAAATACAAGGACGCTTAAACGTTGTAAGCATGTATGCAATTGTAGATATAGCTGAAAAGGTATTAGAATATGTTTTTGATTGAAATGATTTATTTTGGTTTTGAATTATTGCAAGTGGCTATTTTTCTATACCTTTAATCTTTCACCTAAGTTTTAATAAAAATAAACACAATCTATAAAAAATAAAATGTTTAAATATATTTTTTTGTATTTTTAGAGTTGATTTTAAATCAACTTCTCTCTGCAATCACTTGCACTGAAAAGTGCTGTGAATTTGTGCACACATTATCTATTAGAAGCATAATTATATGTTAAAAACAAAAAAAAACCTACATGTACCTAAAATGCATGAAATATTTACACCCTTAACAATTCACGAAAAGGCTCCTTTAGTATTTAAAAGATTTTAAAAACAAACCCTGGCACGAAAGGAGAAATGCCACAAAGTAATTACAAATACATGTAATATTAATGTATAGGTTCAATCAGCCATCATTAAATAAAAGTAGTTTTTTTTATTTTGCGGAAGGGGTGTCCTAAATAAGGCTTATATTTCAGTGTGGTCAACAATATCTCATTCTGGCAGATTCTTTATTCAATAATTAAAACTGTTGCCATTCCTTTCAGTTTTCTTCAATATTTGCCTACTACTTTTCCGTCATTCGCTTAAAGAGCAACATACTTAAATTGGTAAAATGTTACGGGACTTTCTCTGAGCATTTCTTTTCAGATAAACTGTAACGACTGACACTGAATCAGGAATGTTTAGACATTGGTCAAACATTAATCCTACAAAAAATCAACTCCTTAAAGTAATTTCTCACTTTGGCTATATTTTGTATTCATGTGAAATTTTATAATTATAGCTACTAAATTGTTGCACATTGATCTAAACGTTTTATGAAATAAAGATAATATCTGAATACTAGGAACATGTGTATTTTTTTTTTTAATATTAAGAATGAACATTAGAAGTTGGGGTTTTTTCTTCTAAATCTAATTCGATCATTAATGTTTTCTTATGTGTGGTATAGAATCATGTTTGTTCAGATAATGTCAATATATTGAATATTCATGTGTAGCTAAGCTTTTATATCCGTTGCGCAATGGTATATTCTGATACATTTGTTCATTTTTTGTTACTACTAGTATCTGTTTCTTGTTGTCTTGACTTTGGAGAAATATATCCTTCAATGATATTTTTAAGACTTTTTTTTTAAAGTTTTGTAAATGTATTGCATTTTAATAAATTTCAGTATTAATGTCAACTTTTTGATAATTGCGTATTCTCTACATATATACTATATAAGTAATCAAACATTACAATATAGAAATAAATGTTGCTTTTGTGATCCTGCCTCTTGTTATATATCCTATCGACGTTCTTACAACTGTGACATATATGAAGAAAAATATACATATCTGTATTTAACGAGCAATTTACCCTAATCAGCCGTCTTTTAATTTGTTATTTTAGATTTACATATTAATTTTAAATGTGTCTTTCAAGTTAAAAAAATGAAAACTTTAACACGTATTTTATTTTTTGTCCTTGGTATTACAGCTGCAATATAACTTACAATTAGCCTTCAGTTTTTGTTTAGTTTCACAGATAACATGTCATCCACCAGTTTTCTCTGATGATCTTCACATCTCTACGGACAAACAGATATACAACTATAACGAAACTATTCGATTTTCATGTTCCGAGGGATTCTTTCTGCAAGGTACTCCGGAGAGAACATGCTCAAGAAATGGACCACTGCAACATCCTTTTCCAATTTGTACAGGTATGGAAGTTTCATATTTTTTATGAGAATATTGATCATTGCCTAGTTAATGTTACAGACCTCTAAAAGATGCCAGTTTAAGCAAATATCTGACCAACATATGATCTTTCAAAATATTGAACGTCTCACTGACAAATTCTAAGTCTGTTAAGACTCTTGTATCTTTCTTTAAATTTATAATTTCAGAAGTATCAGAACTTTACGTTATTTCTTATTTCTTTTACATTATTTCATGAAAACTCTAATAAAAGAATTCGAAGTTACCACAATTTATATCTTGTGAAGTTTTTATGAAATAACCTTCTCCTTATTACTTTCATCATTTGTGACGTCAATGATATCTTTATAGGGTTACCATGTTCACTAAGCAGAAATTTAAAAAAATGATTATTCCATTTAATTCAAAATCCCAAAGCTAATAATGGAATTTTTGGTAAGCACTACAATGACTGTGCTATAAAGTTATAAATGAATTTTGAAAATCAGTGCTTTTATTAACAAGCTGACAAATAAGAAAAAATTTTAAAATTTTGATGCATTTTTGAATGGATTTTATTCATGTATATCCTATTATTCTTTTGATATTGATTGTTGAGGATTTGGATGAGCAAGTGTGTGGTTAATTCTCGCACAACCTGAATTTAAAATACATTTTGCCAAAAAATAATTGCTGGCGGGTGTTTTTTTCTATGATATTTGGTTTTCTCTAACAACAACACGGTATTTTGCATAACAAAATTTTGTAAGTAATGAAAATTTATTTTTTTTTTTTTGCAAAACTACATGTAAAACATATGCATATGCTAGATTTTGCTAATTTGAATAATAACATAACATAATATCAAACTCACCTTACATTTTTCAACGTGTTCCAAAATTGTATGTGATATTTATGTTGCGAAATAGTTTTAGGACTTTTCGATCTGGTTGAATAGAGTTTGATATTGCGTCAATAACAATGCATATGTCTCCTGGAGTCTCACATATCTGAAAACAATTTTTAAATATAAATATTAAAACCAGGGATTGCTTGTGCAAAGGTAAGGAATATAAAAAAAATCTTATTTTGCCACCTATATCACTTCAATTGTGGTGCCGTGCTTTTATCTGGTTAAACGCAACGAGAACAAGCCATTGGATAGCTTGCCAGAGATCACAGTTGGTTGCTAATCAATTGTGATTAATATTTTCACTATTAACAATGACGAAGAAATTATTACATGTATAGTGAAATAAACAGCCCGTCAAAGGGTCATAAAAACGGTTGCCGAAGAGCTACAACATAACGTCAAGATCCGTACAATGTTCGTTAACATTTACAGGATCTTTTCTCTACTGTTAAAACACACAGCAAGGCGGACAATTGGAAATCAGCAATGATACTATTCAAACTTGCTGTTCATAATCTCTAGTGTTGTTGCTCACCCAGAATTGAGTTCCTTTTCCTTCATTGGGCGATGAATCTGTTATAATAAAAATGGCGGCATATCATCATCTCTGAGGAAAGCCAGTACGTGTTTGCAAATAAATCGATGATGGAAAAAAATAGTATAGCGCACTTAGGAGAACTTTAAGTACACAAGAGTTTTCTGTTGTTGACTAAGCCTCATATTTCGGGGCGACATCGAACTATTAAAACACTTGCACCTGTTGTCGTTCAAGATGTTGGTCCAGGTAGAGACAATTGTGTACCATCTGCACGATACATCGATAAAGTTCTTCAACTCCGTATCAAAACAACGTATTCTAATATGAAAATACTCGTATATAATAAAAGCTTGTTAACCTAGTGACTGTCGTAGGCAAACTAATGTAAGTCATGCCTTCACCGGTTTTAAGCCCAGATTCAGAATTTGAAATTCCGCTATATTTGTTAGTAAATGTAATTGGTAAATTGTTAGATCATATACAAAATCAACTTCTAATAATGTGTGTGTAACTTTATACGGAGGACCCGTCAAATGAACTTGTTCTACGTCATTTTAGAAAGAAAATAGCTGCTTAAATTCTAGGCTCTAAGTAATATTGTATTAAAATTATTGCTATCGTGGATGTTACGGGAGAAAATTCTTGGTCTGTGGTCTCCAATGTTGTTTAAAGCATAAAAGCCTCGGCTTTTATATTCCAAAACCAAAGGTTTTTTTCAGTTATCCTGCTATATCCACAACAATTTGAATATTAAATCCAAATGGATGTGTTTCTATCATTTTTCAATAGAGATCACGTGTCAGAGACCTGTCTTATCCATTAGAAGTTCACTTCAATTATCAACGAATCCACTCCAACAAACGTTTTCTTACAATGAATCAATTTCATTTTTCTGTACTCCTGGATACATTATACACGGATCCACAGTAAAATATTGTCGACAAAATAGAGATTTTGAGAAAAACCTTTCTTTCTGTACAGGTACAACACGAAACATCAATGTTAAATTTCGCAGACAAGATTTAAACTTATTTTGATTACAGTAATGTTTATATTTTGAATACGCGTAATGATTTTTTTTTTAATTACATTTATGAAACTATCTTGGTAAGGTATTTGTTGTTGAGTTTAGTTTTGGTTTTGGTGATGTGACATTCATATAAGCCTTAATTGTTTTTTATCTTTACTTTTTTTATTATTTATTTATTTCACTTTATCAACAATAGTCATTTACAAATGCCAGATATCCTGGGTATTAGGTATGAAGAAAACAAGCAGCATTCTTATGAATATAACAAAAAAATTTAATTGTTGGGTCGACAAGTATAAATTTATTATCTAAACATCGACACAATATATTTCAAGGTGTTTATAACTTTATAACTACTCTGGGAAGCAATCTAAATATCAGTGTCTCATTTTGATTTGTCTATGATTGCTTCTTTTTTTACTTAAATCAAGCTCAGTGTAAAGAAGAAACTGCATCATTTACTGTCGGATTTTTGTCTGGAGGTTCCGTTGGTATTGTTCTCATTTCTTCTGTTATAATCGTCATCTTCTTTTTAAGGTATGTGTAAATGAAATATAAGATTTAAAGCATAAAATTCTGTAGTTTTGAATTCAATGGTATTGTCTGCTATGTAATAAGCTTTAAACATTCATTTTTACATCCAGTGGGTATTTTCTCTTATATTGTAGATTATTTCAACAACTTCAATTATTTTCAAACGCGAACAAAAAAGATTTTCTTTTTCATTGTCATTTTTTTTTCATAAATTTCACGTAAAGATTGGATAACTTTAATTTCCAAATACGGAGAGTATTCAAATAGTGTAATAGAACTATTTTATTTGAGATTGGGATCTTGTTTGGCTCTTTTATTTAAAGAAAATGCTGCTAGATATAACGATAATCAACGTTCTTTTACTCATTTATGTATGATCAATAAGATTTTTTAAAAGATGCAAATATGTCAGGCAAAATGTTTTCATTGTATCCTATACAGGATAAAATAGGTTCTTTACCAGTATTTCGTTGAAATCGTTATACTCTTATGAACCACGAAAAAAAATGTATTTAATAATTGGCTTTATTTAGAAATATATTCATGATTCTAGAAGGCGACTCTGTCAACAAAAGAAGAAAGAAAATGCATGGTATAAAGGAGGAAACCATCAAATAGATGATAAAGACCACGAGTATTCCGGAATAGAATACCAATCCAGTGACAGGGAGGACCACAATCCCAACGTCTTGGAGCCCCATGTCTCGGTCAGTGACGGACACTATACAGAAACACAGTTCGATTCTGACGACAAAGACCACCAGTACACTGAACTGAATGAAATAAAGATGAATCAATTAACGGAAGCAACTGCTGATAGATCAGTTCAACTTTAGAATGTCTCAGCGATCAAAATACTATAGAATGCTTTTTTTAAGATGTTCATTTTTCTAATACAAACGCAATATTTTCGTGTAATACTTATTTGTGACTATATTTGTATGATTTGTATTATGATCTAACACGAATCCCTTTTGATTAATAAATACGTAAATAAGAAACCTAAATTCAATTTAGTTTTGCTAAGATAAAATGACATATTATTCTTTATCAACTCACGTTTTGAAGAATGACTCCCTTGCAAATCAGTTTCAAACACTTAATAGGTAGCTTTATGGTCCATATGGTCTACATCTGTGTCCTTTTGATCAAATTGTACATAAATTATCAAATTAATTTCCATAACGGTTATACATGTACTTAGAACTAGTTAAAAGCTTTTTTATTTGGAGGTACAAAACACGTTATAAAATGTCTTTGATCGATATTACTAATTTTTAATTTTAACTTAAGTATATAGATATGAATGGTTTAGATTCCGGCGATTTTAGTGTATGAAAAAACTTGGATATGATGTTAGCGTTAATTTTTCTTAAGGATCCTCGACTCCCGTGACTTATACTTTTTATGACAGAACGTCACAACATGGCGATTTTAGCGCATTGTGTAACAGTTTATATCGCCAAAATTTGTTGTAAATCTCTGTGGCGCAATGGGTGTTCCTTCAGTTTACCAACCAGTAGGTCCTGAGTTCGAATACTGCAGGGACTTTTATTTTCATGAACAGCGGTAAAAACTTAAAAAGTTGATTTTTTCCCAAAAATTGATATTTTGGGGTCACTTTCCAGTCGAACACATGCTAAAAATCCATATCTTTAAGTAATTTAAAAGAATGGGCTTGTATGCAGAACTTTTCCCATGTGTGTGGAGGACCCTTAAAGCGAAGAATTCCATATTTTGAAATATTTTTCTACGTTTTTAAACAAAACTCATCTTCTAAAAAAAAGTAATGTTTTATTATACTGATGTGTGCACCAATAATGACATTGTCTTATTTGTCACATATCGAAATAATCAATATCACAATGCATCATTTAATCTGGTGTTTTGTTTTGAACATTATTTTGTTGAATGAATCAAGAGAATTTGATTTTTCCTATCTTTTTAAAAGTTTTTGCGCATAAATTATACCTGTAATAACATTTAAAATTAATCTTACAGAATGTTAGATATTTAGATTTAAATTTACAATTTTATTATATACATGTACTAAGGCATAATAAATAATTTGCTTCTTATTATATACAATGTTTGTGCCATATAATGTTTATTCTTTAAAAAAAAAATATATTACATACATTTGTTAGCTTGTTATTATTGTCCCTTTTTAACATAATGGCTGTTTACAATTATAGCATATTGTAATGAATTCTTATTTAATACTTTGTAATGAGAATTTATTATTGCACATATCTTAACGTTTATTGATTAAACAATTGCAATATTTATTCATTTATCTACAATAAATTCTTTTTAACACTGATAATAAATGTACATGTATATTGGTACTTTTATTGTATATCTAAATTTTAAACTAATTACATATTTAAAATATATACGTGTTTTAACAAATTTTACAGAATTTAAGTGCATGGGATTCTTTCTGTTTTAAGTTTAGTTTGTATAACTCAAGGATACTGTTCATAAAAAACTACTATCTGATAAATTGAATCCGAGGAAAAGTATGCAAGATGGCGTTGCAATGATTCTGATTTTCAAATAAATATATTCATTGACACAAGTATTTTTGAAATCTATATAAAATTTGTACCTGTAATGTTTCTTTTAATAAATGACTCTCAAATAAAACGAACGACTTTTTCCTGTATTTAGTAAATACCTGAACGTATACCGTACGATTTTGTTTCACACAGATTTGGGAAAATGGTTTAAAAATTGAAAGTGATGATCATGAATTTCTGTGATTTGTTTGAAATCATCGGTAAGATAATGGTTGGTATGTTATGAAAATTTGGCTGATAGAAATTAATTGCCAATGTCACCTTCAAAAACCCAAACTTATGAGGGAGGTATATGAAATTTGAAAAAAAAAAATCAAAAATTAAATTGCACTTTTAATCAATTGAATTTTAGTTTTCAAGTATAATGTAAGTTAATCTTTTTTGTCTGTTATGAGGACAGCCAAAGTGAGAGCATGTTTTAAAAATTAAATATAAAATAAAAAAGAATTAATTTCTGTTTGTTTTTACCAACAAGTATCTTTAACTGACGCGCATGGATGACGCCAAACATTAATTTTATTTAACATTGGGCAGCTTCAACCCTAGACGAATCACGTCTCGTGACAGTGGTGGGTCTCCAGCTCAAACAAGTATTGTCGAAATCAAAGAAATTTGTACTGATATTCAAAAATACGTCACGCGTATATGTAATGCATGCAGTTTACCACTGTCCTTGTCCTTCTTATACAAACATGGTAATAGGGATATAGTTTCACCATGATGATTTTCTTTGATTTTGTTGAATATTATTTTTATTGTTGAACATTTTGATATCATCCTTGAAATTTTCTTATAGTAAAAAATCAATTTGGTATAATCTTTAAGGTTTTTTTTTTGGGGGGGGGGGGTTGTTGGGGGGGGGGGAAAAAATATTAATATAAACTTTTCTCCTTGTAATATAATCATGCCTTAAATATGTATTTGTTTCATGCAGAGTATTATTTTGTCCTTACATAGCAGTACTGGAAAACAGTTCATTTCCGGTGCCAATAAAAATGCTTTTTTCAATTTTGGGATTAAAAGTTCCCAATACACCGCCAAGAAAAGAATGCTTTGACAAGGTAATTTTGCAATTTTGTTTAAATCAAAAATATTGATAGTCAGACATTTGACATGGCACAAGAAGCATGTTGTTGGCAGATCATTGGCTAGCAAATTCACAATAACAAGTATTAGGAAGACAGGTGCGCCGGAAATATATATACATGTGTGTAACTTTTTTCATGACTTGATTGTTATCAATATCGGAACAAATGTCTGTTGTTGATATTTTTGAAATTCTATAAAGTTGACTCATGTGCATTATAGCTACACTATTCAAATTATCATCGATTATCACTGATTAAAACTAGCGTACATGTAACATTTGATCTGTATGTGTACATGTCTGTAGTTTACATGTGTGTGTACGTACTTCGAACAATAAAAAAGAATGTTCATTCTCTTCGTTTTCTTAAAAATCAGTACATGTGTACCTCAACATTGAAAGGCGTTGCTGAATTATTAAATATACAAATATACACGTAGCCCGTGGTATTTCTTTTCTGACGTGTCTGGATCTGTCTAATCCGCTCTATGTTCAAAAGGGGCGTGTCTTATTTCATAAATCCCCCCATCAGATAAATACGTTTGAGAGGGGAGGGGGGGATTAAGCTTTTAGCAGAAACAGGATGTCCTTTGGCGTAGGTTGGAAACAATGGATCATCGACATGATGGCTTACTGTTTGATTTTCCCTACGTAAAATGATGTGACGCTCATGTTCCTGATTAAGTGTGTCATTTTTGTTTTATTTCTAATTATGTTATACTTGATTTTCAAATAAATATATATTGTATTGAAATACGGATCAGTTTTATCAATCTATGTTCATTTATTTAAGACAAAGGGTTTATTGATATATGCATATAATGATAGACTAGCTTACAAAGTTGAAATACGGTATTATAATAGATGCACAACTCTCGTTAAACGAATAGTTAAAGAACAATATATCGAAAAGCGTATGATAGCAAACGACGATAACAAAACAAATTTCTTTAGTATACTCAGTAATTAGAAATGAAAAACATCAATCAATACATATAGATACAGCAATATTTTGGGGGAAACGATATAAACAATTTTAAAAACAAATGAAAAAGGCTTAATTACATAGTTACTGTAACAATCACACCTACAGTTAAAGTCTTTTAAATTTTTTTAAAACCAAAAATTAGAAAAAAAAATTCAACTTATTATAGTTTTTACGTTAGTTTCTATACAGTTGTAAAGTTTAAGGTCGTTCTTTTTATAGATCCCTCTTTATATAGGTAGTCCTCCTTATTCCGTCGATTGTTGAAGATACACGAACATCCGGCTTATCCTCCCCCGCGCTACGTCATAAGAAGAGCTCTTGTTCAAAAGTGTTACATGTTACAGATAAAAACAGGAAGCTAGTACAATATAGATGTCATATTCATTGATTGTTAAAATCTCACTGCGTATAACATTGTCAATTTCATTTAGTTTTCCAAAGTATGAAAAAAGCGATCAGTTTAAAACACTTCAATTAGTTTATATTTTTATTCGTTTGGCTTAGAGTGATATGAATACTCCATATGCAGTTCATTGAAAAATTTGTAAGTTTAAATTACTGAAGTTTTCTACAAAATTTCATAATTTTCCGATACATTTACGTACGTGAAGAATGATTGACTTCGACAGGTGGCTAAACTTTTTTAGTTATATTTTTATAACAGTGACCTCCCTTTCTCTATACTTGGCCAAAAAAAAATCACGCGGAAAAACACACACCCATTGCACAAAGTTATGAAAAAAGTATTTGGTAATTTTTTTAAGAAAAAATATTTTGTGTTCGAATCTTCATTTATGCAATAAATATCGATATTAATATAGGATGCCTCTATATGGATCGTTTTGTAATGAAAATCGTATCATGTTAAAACATTTTGACATTCATATGAGTATAACTGCTAGATTTATTTCTGTTCTTTTCTCATATCTATATACGACTCACTAATTAAACAGTTTTCAAACCGATGAATCGATTATTCTATTACTTATATTTTTAAGCTTTTTGTTTTATTTTAGTAATGATTTAGTATGCTGTAACTTGTTTGATATGATCTTTTATTGTTATCATAATTAAATCAATTTCATTTGAAATATATGTCCTTAATTAATTGTTTATAATCTGGAAGGTGGTTAAAACAAAAGGCAAAATCCTGAAAATATATTTCTTAACATCAGACTGTTATTTCAAAATTTACAAAAGACAGGTGGTAGGAAGCAAAATTTTAGTAATCATCAATTTTTC